>CM076848.1:20531885-20875475 GCA_039519185.1 Astragalus membranaceus | reverse complement strand
TCTATTATAATTTAATCTAACCAAGTCTTTAATAAAATAATAATAATTTCATGATCATAAAACTTAGATATTATTCATAAAGCTACTTTACAAAAAGGTGTGATGATTAAAATCACCAACTATCACATGGGACACATGTGGGAGGCGCCAAGTGTCATTGAAGCCTCCACTTGGGTTCTGAAATGTCATGCTAAGGATAAGAGATAAGGGTGATGACTCATCATTTCAGCAAGTGGCTTTATAAATATCCAAATGTCCCACCGTCATATAGGCGCTGTAGCGTCTACCGCTGGCTTACCGCTGCAGCACTCAAGCAAAACATCAATATATTCACAAAGGCACCAAATGTGCCAAATGATAACAAACAAGCTCCTAACCCTTCTTTCCTCTAAATAACTAATATTTACCTAATATAACACAAATATTACTTGAGAACTTGTGTTGATTTAAGTATTAAGAGCACAAATAACCTATATAAAATAGAGTTATCAGGGGCCTACAGGTTGTTTAACCCTATAAACAACAAGGTAGAAATCTCTAGGGATGTTACTATCTTAGAAAATGAGCAATGTGATTGGAGCACTACTGAAACCCGCCCATTGATCCACATATGGAATGGATGCAAACTGTAATTGAGAATCAACAGAAGATGATGCAGGACATGCTGCAATTGCAACAACAACCCAATGTGCAACCTCCTCCGGAAGATCCAAATAGAGCTTACTTCCGTTTCCGTAAGATGAATCCCCGAAGTTTCAAAGGAGGACTTGATGTGATGATATCTCATTATTGGTTGGACTCTATGGAGAAAATTTTTAGAACTCTGCAATGCAGTGAAGAACTCATATGCTCGAAGAGGAAGCAAAGACCTGGTGGACCAATGCTCATGAACTGATGGTGAATCAGGGAGCTCCTATTACCTGGTTTAACTCCAGGGAATTGTTTATTGGACATTTCTTCCCTCCAGTGATGAAGCTAAGTAAGCATACTGAATTTGTCAATCTCAGGCAAGGAGATATGACGGTGGGTGAATACACCGCCAAGTTCGAGAAACTGTATCAATTTTATCAGTTAGCAAGGTATGCATCGAATGATGAATGGAAGATGCAGATGTATAAGGCGGGCCTTCGTGCTGATGTAGCCCAAGGTCTCAGCTCTTATGCTATGACCAACTATGCTGCCTTGGTGCAACAAGCCTATATTGCCGAAGCAGATTTCCATAGATTATATAAAGAGAAGAGAGAATACTGGAAAGGAAAGAAGAAGGTAGCCAAATCATCGACTCCGCAAGCAAAGTCCAAAGGTAACTTTTACAAAGGAAAACAAGCACAGTCGTCTGACTTCTCAAAATCCAGCAAGTGTTCCAAATGTGGAAGGTCTCACAGTGGTGAATGTCATGTGGGTTCCAATCAGTGTTTTTATTGCAAGAAAGAAGGTCATTATGCTCATGAATGTCCATTGAGGAAGAGGAACAGAGAAGAGCAAGCTGCTACAACTCAAGGAAGGATCTACACCTTAGATGCTGAGAGGGCCAAGCCTTCAGATAATCTACTGAGGGGTATGGGATCTCTTTTCAATAACTCTGTCAGTATATTATATGATTCAGATGCTACTCATTGTTTTATTTCTCAACCATGTGTTGACCAGTTGGGATTAGCCTTATCCCCGTTATCGGAGCCGATAACTATCTTGACTGCTGCTAAGGGTCGTGTTCAGACTCAGTCTTTATGTCAAAGCTGTCTTCTGGCCATAGGAGACAGAAACTTCATTATAGATTTTATTTGTTTACCTATGAGAGGTATGGACATCGTTTTGGGTATGAACTGGATGACAGCAAATCGTGTCACCGTTGACTGTTTCAATCGAACTGTCAGTTTCGCTTCGGAATCAGTTGAACTACCAAAGTCAAATTCTTAAGCAATTATATCCTTCACATCGGCAAGTCAATCCTTATTTCAAGGTGCGGAAGCTTATGTTATTATGTTGTCTGCATCAACTGAAACAGGTTTAGATCTATCTTCTGTGCAAGTTGTTAATGAATTCTTAGATGTGTTTCCAGATGAAGTTTCTTCCTTACCTCTGGATCGTGAGGTAGAGTTCTCAATAGAATTGGTTCCGGGCACAGGGTCAATTTCTATTGCTCCATATAGAATGTCTCCTTTGGAGCTTAAAGATTTGAAAACCCAACTTGAAGAATTAATTTCAAAACAATTCATTCGGCCTAGTGCTTCCCCATGGGGTGCTCCTGTATTACTTGTCAAGAAGAAAGATGGGAGCATGAGATTGTGTATTGATTACCGCCAATTGAACAAGGTGACTATCAAGAATAAGTATCCTCTACCAAGGATAGACGATTTTCTTGATCAACTTCGAGGTGCTGCAGTGTTTTCTAAAATTGATCTAAGGTCGGGGTATCATCAGATAAAAGTGAGAGCCTTAGATATTTCGAAGACAGCTTTCCGTACTAGATATGAACATTACGAGTTCGTAGTGATGCCCTTCGGTCTAACTAATGCTCCCGCGGTATTCATGGATTACATGAGCCGAGTCTTCCACCCGTACCTGGATCAGTTTTTCATCGATGATATCTTGGTGTATTTGAAGACCATTGAGGAGCATGTTCAGCATATCCGCATTGTTCTGAATGTACTCCAAGAAAAGAAGTTGTATGCGAAGCCTTCTAAGTGTGATTCCTGGATGCCTGAGGTAAAGTTTTTGGGTCATGTGATATCTCAGTCGGGAGTTGCAGTGGATCCCAAGAAAGTAGAAGCCGTGTTGAATTGGGAACATCCATCATCAGTGACAGAAGTAAGGAGTTTCTTAGGTCTCGCTGGTTATTATCGGAGGTTTATTCAAAGATTCTCACAGTTGGTTCTTCCACTCACTCAGTTAACTCTCAAGGGTCAGCCGTTTGAATGGGATTTTGATTGTGAAGAATGTTTTCAATAGTTGAAAACTCGGTTGACTTCTGCTCCAATCCTAATTCTTTCGGATCCGTCTCTGGGATTCCAAATTTACAATGACGCCTCTGGGAAGGGTTTAGGGTGTGTTCTGATGCAGAATCAAAAAGTGGTAGCTTATGCATCCAGTCAATTGAAGCCTCATGAGGAGAACTATCCGACTCATGATTTAGAGTTAACTGCTATTGTGTATGCATTAAAGATTTGGAGACATTACTTGTATGGGTCTCGTTTTGAAGTCTTTAGTGATCACAAAAGCTTGAAGTATCTATTCGATCAGAAGGAATTGAATAATAGGCAAAGGAGATGGGTTGAATTTCTGAAGGATTATGACTTAGAATTGAAGTATCATCCCGGGAAGGCCAATGTTGTAGCTAATGCGTTGAGTAGGAAATCTATTCATACGGCGGAATTAATGATCCATGAGATGGAACTGTTAGAGTCTTTCAAGACTTAAATTTGAATGTGAAGCAAAGAAGGAACCGGTTGGTGTTGAATCATATCCAGATTTCGAGTTCATTGAGAAATCTGATTCGCTCAGCTCAAGAGATTGATGTGGAACTGCAAGCTCAAAGAAGGTTACCAAATGTTACCGAATATAGTGATGGAATTATTTGCTTCGACGATAGAATTTGTGTGCCGAAGGATGATGATATAAAAAGGCAAGTGTTAGAAGAAGCACATCGGAGTCAATACTCCATACATCCTGGATCTACCAAGATGTATCGGGATTTGAAACAGATGTACTGGTGGCCAGGGATGAAAATAGAGATTGCGGAATTTGTGTCTCGATGCCTAACTTGTCAAAGGGTTAAGGCAGATCACTAGAAGCCTGTTGGTCAGTTGCAGCCGCTGAATGTGCCAGTATGGAAATGAGAAGATATTTCTATGGACTTTGTTATGGGATTACCAAGGTCCCAAACCGGTAACGATTCCATTTGGGTAGTTGTGGATCGTCTAACCAAATCAGCTCTCTTTATTCCTGTTCGTTCGAACAGTAAAGTTTCCAAGTTGGCAGAGGAATATCTGAGGAGCATAGTAAGATTGCATGGGATTCCTACAAGTATTGTGTCAGATCGCGATCCAAAGTTCACTTCTCGATTTTGGAAAGCTTTAAATAAAGCTTTGGGGAACAAGAGTATTCGTTAGTACTGCCTATCACAGGAAGACGGATGGTCAGCCGGAGAGGACTATCCAAATTTTAGAAGATATGCTTCGGGCTTGTGTGCTTGATAACGGGAGAAAATGGGAGGATCATCTTCCATTGGTGGAGTTTGCTTATAACAACAGCTATCATTCCAGTATTGGGATGGCTCCATTTGAAGTCTTGTATGGGAGGAAGTGCAGAACACCATTATGTTGGTGGGATGTCGGTGAAGATCGGTTTGTAGGACCCGAGTTGGTTCTTGAGACAATCGAAAAGATCCGACAAATCAGAGAAAGAATGAAGGCTTCCCAGAGTCGGCAGAAGAGCTATGCTGACAAGAGAAGAAGGTCACTAGAGTTTGAGTCTGGTGATCATGTGTTTTTGAGGGTTTCGCCAACTATTGGTACTTGTAGGGCATTGCAGGAGAAGAAACCCAGTCCTCGGTATATTGGACCATTCCAAATTATCGAGCGAATTGGGCTAGTAGCTTACCGTATTGCTTTACTTCCAGTCTTGTTCAATCTTCATGATGTATTCCATGTATCTCAGTTGCGGAAGTACATTTCCGATCCGGGCCAGCCTTTGAGTTTTGAGACGATTGACCTTCGACCGGACCTGTCTTTCCAACCTCATCCTAGTTACATGATGGAACGTGGCGAGAAGACGCTTCGGACGAGGACGATTCTCATTGTCAAAGTGGTTTGGGATGGATTTTCAGCTGAGGAAGCTACATGGGAGTTGGAGGACGACATGCGGACTAGATATCTGTATCTATTCTCTTGAGTTATGTTTTGTTCATTTTTGAGGACAAAATTTTAAAAGTTTGGGTGATTGTAACATCCCTAATTTAGCTAATTTCAATTTCAAATTGAAATTAGCAAGAGGTCACAAGATAATTGATTAGCTAAATTATATAAGTTAGAATAATTAATTATATGTGAGATGATTGTCATGAGATAGATAAATTGACTATGTGTTTAGTTAAACAATTATGTGAAGTATGTGTGTTATTGATTATGATATGATAAAAATTGGTTTTAAGAGGGAATTAGAATGTGGGGGCAAAAAGTCTTTTACTGTTGTTTTAAAACCTCAGCTGAGTACACCTTCCTTCCCACACTCTCACATGACACACACACACACACACACACACACACACACACACACACACACACACACACACACACACACACACACACACACACACACACACACACACACACACACACACACACACACACTCATAGTGCTGAAAGCGGAAAAATTGAAAGAAAGAGAAGCTGAGAAAGAGAGAAGAGGAGGAGAGCTTAGGGTCAAACCTTGATGCATGTGAGTCCTTTAAACACCATTCTTCTCCATTTGATCTCCTCTACATTCTAATACAAACATCATCCTCTACACCATCCTCCATCTCATTTCACCATTTTTGAACCTCTCAAGCTCAACTTGACCAAAATGGAGTTTTGAGCTGTGCATGTGATGGTTGAAGCTTGATACTCAGTTGCTAGAACACATACAACAGCCACATTGTAGTTTTGGAAACAATAGAGTGAAGGTCAGATTCGGTTCTGAGTAGATTGGAGTGGAGGGTTCGTGTCCAAAATTGTTCGTGAGTTACGGTTTTTCGTTCGCCGAAGTCTAAGAGTTGTTGTGTGCGATTTTCATCGCAAGAGGTGAGTTCTATATTCGCTTAGGGATTTCAATTCGTTAAAAAACCGTATTTGCGAAAGTTCGCTTTGAGGTGATTGTTGAATGATTTGTTCATGAAATGTTGATGATGTTTGCATTGACTGTTGGCACTGAAATAATGTGTTTTGATGTTTGGGAATCGATCAGAACGGATATTGGAACGAACGGGATAGAAAATTTTACGAAAAATCAAGTTTTCTGGATTACTTGTTGACACGTACGGACCGGGCGCCCCTGGGGCACGGGTCGTGCGCGTCCCACGCACTAAGGCTGCGCTAATTCTAAAACAGGCGCACGGGTCGTGCGTTCTCACGCACGGACCGTGCGTATGTCTCTGTTACCCTATTTTAAAACATGTTTTAGGCTATTCCAATTGGTTCTAAATCCATTCTAATCCTTTCCCCAACCCTATGTATTGATGAATAAGTCGTAATTCGTGGAAAATACGTTGGTATAAATTGAGGTGGGGAGAATGTTCTAAGTTATGTTAAATGGATGTTAGTACCCACGTGTGAGGTCATGTTATGTTAAAACGGACTGAATGTCCCTTGAGGTCGAGGTTATAAATATTATGAGGTTGAGGTTTTATATATATATATATATATATATATATATATATATATATATATATATATATATAGAGAGAGAGAGAGAGAGAGAGAGAGAGAGAGAGAGGATGGGTGACGACCCTATTGAGGTTAGCGTACTAGGGGAGGGGAAGTCATGAGCTCTATGAACCTAGGCCCCTTGAGGTTTGCCCGCTGTTTATGGTAAGCGGATTGGGTTCACCTGTAATATATATAGACAATCATTCACGGTGATATGCTATGTAAAGAGGTTTCACGTGACTATTATTTTAGCTACGATTTATGAGATGCATAATGAACCGATAGAGTTTTAGTGAGGGGTATCGATAGGACTCACTGAGATAATGTTTATCTCGCCCTTTATAATTGTGGTTTTTACAGAGAAACAGGGAAATGCAAAGGCGAAGAGGCATAGCTAGTCGTGGTGTTCCAAGGAGATGTTGAAGTCTTAGTTTATATGCTTATGCTGAGTTTTCCCAGTTGTCTTTGTAATTTCGATTGTATGACTTATACATTGTTAAAAGTTGTAAATCGTTTCCGCTACTTATGTTTTGGATATTGAACACTAGGGATGCGACAGGTTTATGAAATATGGAACTTAAGTATTTTAAGTATTTCTATGTTAAGTTATGAGATTGAGGCGACCGTTTGTCATTATTTATCGAAGTTTTTAGTTGTGTTCAATATCTAGGACATGAAGTTGTCATTGATGTATGCTAAGTTGTGCATTTTAGCATTTCTACAAGTTAGAAATATTAGGATGTTACAGAAATGATGGGTCATTGTGTCCCCAATACCAACCGAAGTGAAATGCATGAATCAACATATATAAAGTATATATAAAACCCTTTGGTGGATATTTCTACCTTGCAGCTACCGCTACTATCATCAGTACCCCCATGATAACAGTTAGCATTGCAAGTATAAACTAACTTCCCCACCTCATTTCTTCAAGCTATAATAGCTATTTATACTATCCATATTTATTCCTCTCACTTGCGTAAAAATAACCCTCTCAGTAGACACAATGTAACACCATTGTGACATCAACACTATCAATATTTATTCCTCTCACATGTCGCATAAAGTAAACACCATTGTGAGGATTTACCAAGAAACAATATTGCAGAAGGAATTAAAAACAGGTAGTTTTTTTTTTTACCCCTCTTAGACTATATACCCCCCTAAATGACAAAACGGACGAAACTACCCCTTAAATCCATAAAATTTCCAGAAATACCTCAAATCTAGATAAATTTGGAAGTATGTTTTTTTTGATTTACCGGAAATATCGCATTTTACGGTATTTCTGGAACACATTTTACATTCCAAAAACACCGTAAAATGCGATATTTCCGGAAATACCATATACCCCCCCCCCCCCCAATATTACCTTCCGGAATTGTGTTAAAAAAGGATATTTCCGGAATTCCCAAAAAATGGCTTCCGAAATTATGTTAAAAAGGGATATTTCCGGAATTGAAAATGTTGTTTTGGAAATTTAAAAAAAAACTGAACTTTTACCCACGGTTTTGTCCGTAGGTAAAAGTTTTTTTAAAAAACATGGACTTTTATCAACGGACAAAACCGTGTGTAGCGACCGAAAAATCCGAGTGAGGATTCCTCGAAGGTTAAAAAATGAAGCCGCCACCAAAGTTTAGTTTAAGGGCAAATATTGGGAAATCCCTTTTAGAATGGATAAGGGTCCTTGAGACCAGATAAGGGTTCGGGAGTCGGTTATGCGTGGGGAAGGTATTAGCACCTCACGACATCCTTCCTAATGAAGGTTACCTGCTAACTAGTTGTAAGAAAGAATATTAATTTTGAAAATGTTTATTTTACCCTTTTATTGTGAATTGAAAAGAAAGAAGACTTAATAAAAAATTTAGTTTTTCGTGCTTGACAGGAGTGGACCTCTGCTCCTACGTATCTCCAGGTGCGATGGAGAAATCAAAGCTACGTAGTTCTTGGATTAGAAAACGTTTGTTGGTTGGTGTTTTTTAACATAGGGGTTTTAGGACTGTGTGATCTGTGTTGAAGAACCACTGGGGGTCTGAAGGAGCACTGGAGCTCTGAAGGGCCGCTGAGGGCTGAAGGAGCGCTGGGGCTCTGAAGGATCACAGTTCACTTATCCTAAAACGATGACTAACACAGCCGTACGACCGACTTAATCCCCTACTTTGAAAATAAGGTTTTGTGATTTTTGAAGTGAAAGAGATGTGTTTGTATTTTTTTAATTTAGAAATTATTTATTTTAAATAGGGATTCTAGGACATGATCCGTAACGGTTCATCAGTGACCTAAAAAGCAGACTAACCCGACTGTACAGTCGACTTAGTCCCCTATTTATATTTTGAAAATGAAATATTCATCTATTTATTTTTATAGGTTTTTTTGTAAAAGAAAATAATAAAAAAAATGCAAAGAGAAGATGCAGTAGTAAAATGAGGTGTAGTTTGCAGAAAGGGAGTGTTTTATTAAAAATGGGGGGTGCGCCTAGTTAAATACAGAGGTGCAAATAATGAATCTGTTTTTAAAAGAAATTAAAAAAACTCAATTCAAGCCCAATACATACTAATATACACAGAACCTAATTTTAAACTTACCCTAATCTTCCCAAACACTAGCGCCGCACAAGCAAAAAAGGAGAGAGAGAGAGAGAGAGAGAGAGGGCGAGAAACTCACGGTGGAGAGGGCGAGAAACTCACGGTGGAGAGAAAAAGAGAGTCACCGGTGGTGAGGGAAATAGAGTGGGCGAGATTCGCGAGGTTGAGGGAGTGAGAAAACGGAGATGGCGGTGGCGATGCGAACGACGGCGAGTGAGAGAGTAATACGACGGGGAGTGAAGAGGGGTCGCAAGATGCTGCTACAGCGGTAGTTGGTCGGAGGAGGCGACCGCTGGGGGTGTTGCGGTGCCGCCGGCGAGGTTCTCGCGATGCTGACAGAGGGGTGCACGACGGCGCGATGGGAGGTGTGTGGCGAGCGCTGTCTGCCGGCAAAGAGGACGATGATGGTGAGTTCGCCGGAGGTCACGACGATTGGGTTTTCACGGCCTTGGTGTGCCACGATGAGAGGGGGAACAGAGCGACAATCAGAGGAAAAAAAGGGGGAGGACGACGGTCGGAGTTGGTTGTGATGGGGCGATGAGAGAGAGGCTGAGGTTGATGGGGATTGTGTCGGTAGAGGGAGGGAGAAGAGAGGGTTTCAACTGGTATATGGTTGGGTGGTGACGCGGTGGTTTGGCTTTGGGGTGGCGGTTTTGGGTAGTCACGGTAGTGGCTGTTGGTGGTGTGGGTGGTTTTGTGGTACGTACGGTGGGGGAACCGAAGGTGGCCGAAGGTGGTGAATTTGGGGTGGTCACGGTGGTGACCCTGTTGGTGGTGTGGGGGTGGACGGAGCTTCAAGCTCCTCCATTCTTCTTCCTTTCTTCTCCCTTAATTTTATTCTGTTTTATGTATTTGTGTTTTCTGTGTATCTGCGTATTTTTTCAGTGACTCCCCCCCCCCCTTATTTTGTGACTGTGTGTGTGCATCTGTGTGTGTATGTTACTGTATATGCCTCTCCGTGAATCCTTTTTCAGTCACTGTGTGTATTTGATATTTTTGTGTGCCCCTCCTTTACAGTGACACACTGTTTGGTATTTGTAGGTCAATTGGTGTGATGGAGGAATCCAAAAAAGACGGTCAACAATTAGGGTAAAAATGGCACCAAAAGGACAGCATCCATGAAACGACACGTGGCACGACGAGAATAAAAACTTTTTTGGATTTTAGACGGAAAAAATTAGGGTATGACAGCTGCCCCTCTTTATTTATATTCCGTAGATAAACTGAAGGGTTTTCATAGTAGGAATAGAAATAAAGATAAGACAAATGCTAATTTTGTCCTTTTAGTAGAAAAGTGTAGAGTTTGAGAATTAACAGAGAACGGTTAACACTCGGGGCCTTGACGAGAAAGGAATAAAGAAGGAGCACTGGGGCTCTGAAGGACCACTGGGGGTCTGAAGGAGCACTGAGGCTCTGAAGGACCGCTGTGGGTCTGAAGGATCGATGCCCTGAAGTATCGGCATAATGATCTGAGGGTCTAATTCGCAGTCGATGCTTGGCGCATTGATTTGAATTAAACTGAAGGACCGGTGGGTCTGAAGGGATGCTTGGGCCTGATGGACCAAATTGGTCTGATGGACTGCAACTAGCTATGGTACTAATAAAACAGTCTGAGGGTGACCTACGTCGATGCGGCCGTGAGGGTCAAGATCAGATCTAGAACTGATATGTTGACCACGAAGGATGTCCACTATGTCTTAGGCAGACACAGCTAATCTGAAGGACCTCTGGGGGTCTGAAGGATCTGCCGCGCTCAGTGGCGACGTTAAGATCTGAAGGTGGAGTTCGAAGCCGTCGCTTTGACGTGTTAATTCGAACTGAACTGAAGGACCAAACTGGTCTGAAGGATCTATGCTAGACTCTGTGCTAACACTGCGATCTGGTGTTCGATATAAGATTCAACGCTTGTCGCATTGACTTAAGAAGTGGAAGTAATTAGGATCGACACTTGAAGTCGATTAGAGAGCAACGAGTCATATGGCTGTAATGTATGCATCTGTAATGATTGATTTTAAGTGGAATGAATGAATGTAATGAGATTTTTTTCTTATTTGCCTTTTTTGCTTTTTTTTTTCCTTTTTTTGCTTCTTTTCTTGGCACATGATAAATGTGTGAAATGCGAATGATGCATATGTAATGCTTTGATGCAGGTGCTATGGTAGGTGCATGTTTGCATGGTGGAATGAAATGTATGGTATGATTTATTAATGATGCATTTTTGCGGTTTTTGAGATGAGAAAAAGATTTTTTTATGCGAGAAATTGAGAAGTGGATGCTTTGGAATCATCACTTATTGGATGCATGGTTGTATGGAGGGATGATTTATGCTATGATCTTATTGATGATGCAAAAAGATTTTTGTAATGATGAGAGATGAGGCTTTTGATGCAAGAGGCACAGAAGTGAATGTTTTGCAATAATCGTTCATTGGAAAAAAATTGGATTTGATTTGAATTCAAGCTCTGGCAATCTCAATGTTGTTATTTACCGTCACTGATGTGCAATCGTACTTGACTGTATTTACAGACTCGTTCACGTTTGTTCTTCCCTTACGGTGTCCCATGATTGATTGAATTTTAGGTTTCTTCACTAGATTGGTTTAAGCAGCATGCTGAACTTTGCCAAAATTGTGTTTGGGAAACATGATTTCAGACCTATGCATCAGCTTTGGATTCCTAGGGTGTGATGAAAGAGCAAGTTCATAATATCGAACCTATGCATCAACATTAGCTTTGCATTTATGTAATGGAATTTAGTCTTGGGAATACTAAACTTCTGGGTGATTTGGCAAAGTTGTTGCATAGTCATATTGGTTCTGTAACTTACATTGTGTATGGCATTGTTCTTATATCAATTAAATTGTTTTTTCAGCTTCCGAATACTATGTAATCCTTATGAGGCACATTGCATTTGTATAATTGTTTACTGGAATGTTAACACATTGTGTCTTCAAATGAATATTGTGATATGTATCAGGTTGTGCTTAAAACGGGTGCACATTTGTAGAAGTCAAATAATATGAAACTTGCCTGTTAGGGGACCGGATTGAATCGGGTATGTTGAGAAATAAATGAACTTGACTGTGTTAGGGAACAAGAGTAAATTAGTTGATGAATATATAGATATAATACCAATTTAAGTAGCTCTTCCATTCTACAAGAGTAAACAAAATGAAATTTAAGTAGAAACAAACCCGCTCTTAAATTATGGTATACTACGATCAAAGTAACTAAGCCACACTTACCAAAGAGTATGAATTCATTACAATTATGTTTTAATTTGTTTGACACGATTAATTCTTATCACGGATACTCACCCATTGTTTCCTAACCACACCCCGTGCATCGCACGCGTGTTTGCGCTAGTTAATTATGAACCTTAAATCTTGCGTGGAACATCTACCAATCGAATGGAGATGGGGGATAAGGACAAAGGTGGTATTTATCTTCAATTGTCCTCGTCTCATCAGCGATATATGGTCAAAATAAAATAAAAGGGAAAAAAAATGAATTTCGTGTTCAACACATGAGTAGAGAAGAATCAAGGTCAATCAAGGTTACGTTTGACTTTTCATATAAATCCCAAAATACTTACCACTAGTTGTGGACACGGCAGCAAACATAAATAAAAATTAACGAACCAATAGAAAATGGAGTTTTGCACTGCAATCTGCGATAGCGTAGCGTGAGAGGTTCAATACATACAAGTATACAACAACAACATCATCAGCAGCCTCAATTATTTCCGACCTCGTTTCGCGTGCCTTCACAATAGCGTAAACAAAGGGATGTCTAGCTGAAATTGCATGCCATCTGATTTTCATTCGAACCCTATCTAATCTTCCCAAAATTTTCGACTCTTGCTTTCTCATATTGAAATTAAATGCAGTTTTTGTGGTGGTAAAAGAGGAAGAAGAAGAAGAATGTGGGGGTTTGGTGGTAGATATTATTGGGGAAGAAAGGTAGCGTTTGAGAAAGCGGAAGGGATAGTTGTGGTGTTCGCATGGATGTCAAGCGAGGAGAAGCACTTGATGAAATACGTTGACCTCTACTCTTCTCTCCGATGGAATTCACTAGTCTGCCACTCTCAATTTCTCAATATGTGAGTTCTTCTAAGCTTAATTGACTATTGACTATTGCTAAATCCTTATTTAAAGTCATAATAAGATTTCAAAACAGAAGAGAAATGGTGATAAGTAGTAGAGTAATAGTAGTGTCTCTGCCTTTTAGGATTTTGAAATGGAGAATATTAATTGTATGCTGGTTGACCCGAAGTGTTAGATATCATATCACTCGTAATCATATATTCATACCCATATATTGATTGGAATGTGACCTTTAGTTACAGACTTTGCCTTGAATTGATCAATGTGGTGATTGTGATTTCTGACAGCCTTAGGTGAAGTTTCTCTCAATTTTCTGATCTGCAAATTGCATTTTTATTTAGGGTTTATAAATTAAGGCAACTCAGATGGAAAATGTTATTATTCTTACTGTTGAAAGTTTGAATGAACTGATTGCTCTGTTAAAAGCACACTGCTTTCTTGACAAATCACAAAAGGTGAAAGTTGTAGCTGTTTTTTTGCATTTTAACTGTCTTAGTTTTCATTAGGTGCAATGAAACTTTTAATTATAATTTTTGCTTGTATTATTTAGAAAGACAGTGGTACAAACTCGAGGAGTAATTCTTCAAATGATGATAGAATAGGCTCTAGAGAATTCTTCATATATTTGAGCCTCTTCTTCAAGGGGTTTATTGGGAGTATAATAAACCTTTTTGCATCAAACTTGGGAGTATAATAAACTAATACCAAGTTTTCTAAAATAATCGAAGTTCATGTTTAATTGTTAGGCAAAATGGCTTGCAGATGCTTTGGAAGACGAGACCTTCAATACTGTGTGTGGTTCTTTTCACATCTAGCTGTATTTTGGGAGATTAGGGGGTGGAAATGAGCCATGCTCGGCTAGGCCAATCCTTAATTTAAATCCGAGTTGCCCTATTTACTTAACATAGGCATTTTTTAAATGGCTTGATCCAATCATTTTTTAGAAGTGTCACTTGGCTTGAAACTTATTTAAAAGTCTATGTTACTTAGAGTAAAACCTTGCGTACCTCCAAATAGGTTAATAGGTCTATGTCTTGATGTAGGCTAATGGGTTAAACATTTAGACGGGTTACAAGATCAAGTAATAAATCAGGACAATGATAATCATGATTCATATTGTTACATTACATATTAATCTGAATAATTTGGCCCATCGAACTTAAAAGATATTTTAAATAATATAAAGCCTTACTTTTTAGCTAAATGAGCTTTCAAGAAGTCCTTGGCTGCTTATTTGGTAAATAAGCTGAGGCAAGTCAGGAGTTATATTATTATACGAGTTATTCCCATCCTTGTGGATGATGATTATAAATTAGAAACTTGTTATTCTTTGCAGGTTCTTCCCTGAGAAAGCTACCATTCTTGCTGTTGATATTCTAAATGAATTAGTCGAGGTAAGTTTTCCTGTAAACTGTAGTCCTTCCATGTTGTAGGTTAGTCAGCTAAAAACATCATTTTTTATGCATTCTGAATTGGTCTATGATCATGTGTTGAGATTTTAGACAAAATCGGGCTGGATGAGATAAGCATAATTGTAACATCTGTTCTCGTTTCATGTCCCATTGATTAGAACCTGATAAAAATAGTCTGAAATGTAGTGTTAGAGTATAGCTAGTACGGCTAGGCTAAGTAATAGTATATTGATTAGGTCACTCTTGTACACCATAGAATGTACTGAGCAAGCACATCTTGTTGCTCTTGTAGGTAATTCAGTTACAAGTCAGTTTGGGCAGCTAGTCTCGCACAGCTACTTACTAGATAAAGCTGTATTGTATTTGTATCTCATCAGAAAAAGTGTATTCATTTTATAATTCTTCATAAACACCCCCCCTCTCTCTCTCTCTCACTCTTCCACAGTTTCTATTGTATCAGAAACTCTGTCTATCATGGTGTATAATTTGATTATCTTTTAAATTTAACTACTGTCAAATTTGTAATCTATTTTTTTTGTTCTATAGAAAAAATTTGGCCAGTGGGATCAAACTTACAAATACTGATGTCTATTCAATATGCAGGTGCTGAAAGCTAGGCCTTGCCCCATTGTCTTTGCGTCTTTTTCAGGTGGTGCAAAAGCTTGTATGTTAAAGGTTCTTCAGGTATTCTATTCCAGACTATGAGCTTCATTTTTAGTTTTTTACATTTTTATCATTGCCTGTAAAAGCTTTTAATCTTGAGAGCTGATGACTCTGTTTTCCTTTATCCAGATAATTAATGGGAACTGCGAAACACATATTATGGTATGTTTTCTGCCATTAGCAGTTTAAAGAATGATTAAGTTACATAGATTGCATAGTTAGTAAACTCATCAATGTCTTAACTCTACAATTCTTCTTAATTCATGTTTATGTGTGAAACGAGGAATTTAGTGTTGAATATCTAAATATTTTGCTCAAATTCTTGCAACATTGACTTATATATTGTATTGGGCAGTGATCTTTTTTCCTTGTAACTTTCCTGTTCACAAAAAAATCTGTTCATGTTTTATCTTTTATGTTCTTCACTGCTTCTTAACTATTTTCATGGCACAGAATGATTACCAGCTTGTTCGAGACTGTATTTCTGGCTACATCTATGATTCCAGTCCAGTTGATTTTACCAGTGATATGGGCGCTCGATTTATTCTACACCCATCTGTTTTAAAAGTGTCCCATCCACCAAGATTTGCTTCATGGATTGCCAATGGCATAGCATCTGGTCTTGATTCACTTTTCCTCAGCAGATTTGAATTGCAACGTGCAGAGTATTGGCGAACACTTTACTCCACCACCGTAAGCACTTAAGAATACAGGAGTAGATGACATATAATCAGCAGATTACCTACATTGTTTTAGTTTTATTGAACTATCTTCTTAATTTATTTATTTTGCAGAGTATGCAGGTCCCATATCTCATTTTTTGTTCTGAAAATGATGATCTTGCTCCTTTTGAAGTTATTTCAAATTTTTCCCATCGACTAAAAGACCTAGGCGGAGACGTCAAACTGATAAAGTGGAGTGTCTCTCCTCATGTAGGTCAGTATCTTGACTATTTATATAAAATAACACAGATGAGATAATAAGATTCAACGGATGCCTTGTACCTCCGGTTGTGACTTTCTACTTCAAGACATGACAGCGTATATTAGAGCTTTCTTAGTCATATGATTCATTCTGAAAATGTCCCTGTGATTTTAAAAAGGATTCAAGAAAAGGTGTATTAAATTCAATTTCAATATGTCAGGTCATTTTCGGCATCATCCGGCTGAATACGAAGCTGCTATCACCGAAATCTTTGGCAAGGCAGTTGCAATTTTTTGTCACAAAAATAGAAGAGTTGAAGACGAGAACCTAGGCATAGAGGGAACAAAGGACGAGATCACAGATCCATTCTCCGAACTGAGGAAAGCAGCAGCAACATCAACTAGTTTTCAGGGTTTTGCTGTTGCTCTGAGTGAGAATTCGTCTCCTAGTTCAATGGAGTATTACGATGGTAAACATGTTGGCTCCGAAGCAGATGAACACGAAGCAAGTTTTATTAATCTACCAAGCCGTCCAAGCATCAATGCTCATGGGGTTCTTGGCCAAGTATTATTTGATGTTTGTGTTCCTAAGACAGTTGAGGATTGGGATATCAGGTCGAACTCAAAAAATGCGCGACTATTAGCTGGTACAAAGAGACATGCTCCATTCAATCCTATAAAATGCATTCGGAGATCAAGGTTGTAACATTGTTGAACTGACCAGCCCACAGAAGTTTCATGTGAAATTCTCTGAAATAAGAGGCATATCGACTTGTAAATTCTCTATCAGGTGTCTTTAGTAGAGAGAGTACTGAATATTGTGATTGAGTAACTAGCCTTTTAATACGTGAATTGTACAGATACTTCAACGGAGAAGAAAATATAAATATTTTGACTTAAATCACTTGTCTTAGACTTCTATATACGGGGGAGTTGTAAATGTAATATCCTTCAAATTAGTTTGACAATGGGATTCAGATTGTGTGCGGTCAGATGAATTTTCTTGGATAAAGCAATCAAGGATTAAATGAGGTTCACAGTTCACTATCAAGGATCGATGTGTTTATATATAAAAAAATTGGATCTTCTGTTGCAAGTTGCAACCATAATTTGGCCCCTCTTGAATTAGTTTCTGCATCCGTCACTGTTTACAGTTCTCTTTGTTTGCATTACATTATTAATTTTTCTTAATGTTAAATAAATAAAATTAATAAATAATTAAAAACATGAATAATTACTACAGTAACAGAAAGTGTAATGGGATCTGGTATTTAGCTCGAATACAAGAAAAGAAAAGAAACAGCAGGAAAAAAGAAAGAAAAAACGAATCGTTTTGGTAGTAAAGAAGGTGAAGGAATGAAGAAGGTACTAGTGACCGGTGCATCTGGTTACCTTGGGGGCAAGCTCTGTCACGCCCTCCTCCGTCAAGGTTACACCGTTAAAGTTCTCGTCAGACCCACCAGCGATCTTTCCGACCTCCCCTCGCCCTGCGAAATTGCCTACGGCGACATCACCGACTATCCCTCTCTCCTCGCCGCCATATCAGACTGCTCCGTCGTCTTCCACCTCGCCGCCCTCGTCGAACCCTGGCTCCCTGATCCCTCTAAATTCGTCTCCGTAAGCCCCCCTTACTCTTCTTCTCTCATCCAAAATTCTCCGTAATCTATTAATTATTTCAGTTCAGTTCAGTTCAATCGCCTTTCTTGCAAATTAGGTCAACGTTGGAGGATTGAAGAACGTGTTAGAGGCAGTGAAGCAGACTAAAACGGTAGAGAAACTCATATATACGTCGTCATTTTTTGCTCTCGGACCAACTGACGGAAGCATTGCGGATGAAAATCAAGTACAACAACAAATAAAGACTTGTTCGATTCTTATTTATTTTCTTAACGACGTTGTGTTTGGTTTTCAAAAACCTAATTTCCAATTGTAATTTCAGTTCCATCACGAGAAATTTTTCTGCACGGAGTATGAGAAATCAAAGGCTACCGGGGATAAAATTGCAGTGGAAGCTGCGTCTGAAGGTGTGCCTATAGTGTTGCTTTATCCTGGGGTAATCTATGGGCCTGGCAAGGTCACCGCAGGAAACCTTGTTGCACGAATGGTACTATCTTTTTGTTTGGTCATATGTTAATTTTTTGTAAATAACATCATCTCATTTGAAATTGAAAGTGAGAATGTTGTTTTGTTTGACTTCATTTGTTAGCTGGTAGAACGCTTTAGTGGTCGATTGCCTGGTTACATAGGCAATGGAAATGATAAATTTTCGTTCAGTCATGTTGATGATGTGGTGGAGGGACACATTGGTGCTATGAAAAAGGGATCACTTGGGGAGAGATATCTACTAACGGGTGAAAATTCATCGTTCAAGCAACTTTTTGATATGGCTGCTGTGATCACTGATACTAGAAAACCTTTGCTTAGCATCCCTTTGTGGGTGATTGAAGCGTATGGCTGGTTGTTAGTTTTACTCTCTCGAATCACTGGAAAGTTACCATTCATCAGTCCACCGGTAAGCTTTCTTCTTTTAACACAATCTTCTTCTACTGCAATTCTCCGTTTTCCGTAGCGCTAGAAATGAAAGACCTTGCTACTTTATTTTATTTTTCGCTAGACCTTGCTACTTTATTAATTACTACTTCATTTTAATTTTTTCTTTTAAAAATTTGTTATTTCGATAGAGTAATTAAAACATTTTTTTAAATGAAGTAATAAAATGTTTTATTATTAAAATTCTTTATTTGATTATACTATTAAATAAATGTAAGGTATATAAAAAAATTCGTATTTATTATAAATATTTTTTTCTCCAAAAAATGGATTGAATTTTTTTTCCGAGAAACGTAATTTGAAAAATATCGTACAAAAATATTTGTGATTAAAAACCATTTCTGGAAAAAAAATATTATAACAAAGTCGACAAAAATAATATTTACGAAAAATATTATTTTTTGAAAAATATATTTCTTAGAAGATATTGAACTTTTTTTTTGAAAAAAATATTATTTTGTAAAAATGAATCATTCATTTTATTATTATTAGAATTTTGAACTTTTAAAAATTATTTCGGTTTAAAAATCTAAACTTTTATGTAATTCATAATTAATTGTCAAAAAAAAAAGCAATTTATTGTCAAGTCCTAAGCCCACACGAATTTTTAAATACTTTGTAATTGAGTTCATGCTTATTAACAGATTTAAATTTCTAGTTATAAATTATTGAAAATTCGAATATCTAAATATACAGTATTTAAAAATTTGGGGACTTAATTATAAATTATTGACAAATTCAGAGATTCAAATTGCAATTTTTTTAATTGAAAGACTTTTTTAAAAATTATTAAATAGTCTAGAGACCCAAAAAATAGTTAATTTTTTGAATATTGAACAAATGGTTTTTTTTATATTTTTATTGGATAAACGATTGCATCTTCAGTGCCAATACTAAAACAAATTCACATAAAAATATCGTTATAATTTTAATCTGAGATATGGGCAAACAAACGATAGTTTTAACTTTTAAAATGAAAATAAAGCATATTACTATTTATCTTTCTTTCTCTTATTTTTGTGCTTTAATATTGAATCAGACGGTGCATGTTTTAAGACATCAGTGGGAGTATTCCTGTGAGAAAGCTAGAACGGAGCTAGATTATAGGCCCAGAAGCCTGAGAGAAGGACTTGCTGAGGTACTACTCTGGTTGAAGAATTTGGGATTAGTAAGATACTAGTGAAATATTCTAGTGCTATAACTTTAAGCAAGATCAATAGCAAAATCGTACTAAAATCATAATATCAGTACCTGTTTCTAGCTTGTGTTTAATCGAATCACTGGCTATTTATTTTATAACTCGAGTGAAATATTTATCTTTTAAATTAAAAAAAATCAAAAGAATGCAGTCGAGGAGCCATGACAACGTTCCCGTGTTCCAGGTGTGTTTATTTCTTTGTGATTCTTTCACTGAATGTTTGGGATTTTTTTAGGGTTTTCTGGTTTAGGATTTTTTCACTGGTGAAGAAGGAAGATTAGATAAGAAGGAAGAGACAGAGAAAGAGATGCGATTAGAGAGAGGAGTGATTTGTGAGAGAGAAGAAAGAGAAATGGAAGAAAGAAAATGGGGGGGGGGGGAGAGAGAGAGAGAGAGAGAGATGAAGAAAGAGAAATGGTGAGAGTTAAAAAGTCAAATTTTGATTTCAACGTAGTTGGCGCCTAGTTTGAAAAATAGGACACAAAAGGGCAAAATTTTGAGAATATTGTAAGGGTAGTTAGGTAAATTTGGTAGTAGGTTAATGACGTCAATTTATAGCAGTAAAGAGTAAAGACTAAAATATCATAAGCTCAAAAGCTTAAACATCATAAGTAATACTCCATCTGTCCCATTTTGTTTGTAGTTTTAGCAAAATCAATTTGTCTCAAATTGATTGTTGTTTAAGATTTTCAATGAAACTTTTAATATTCTATTCCATTTATACCCCTATTAATTATGACAACTATTTACATCCAATAAATGATTCACATTTTTCTATGTATAGAGATAAAGAGTTAAATGGTAAATTAGACAATACTTTTTAAAAATCTAGACTCCTAATCATTTTTCTTAAATGGTGTGTCAAAACCTTAAACTGCAAACAAAATGGGACGGAGGGAGTAAATAATAATAAGTAAAACAACAATATCACTCAACCCTAAATCACTCATATATTTACGACCGTTCACCTCGAGATCGTGTTATAAGGGGTTAGGAATGTCAACCTTGATAAGTGTTGCCAGAATCGTCTTCTTTTTCATTGTCGTTGATTTGGCCACAATATGGAAATGGCTATACACCCGTTCAAGGCCACCTTATTTTGCCTCTAATAAACTCGGTAAGGTTATATTGACATCGCGCCAGGTAAAGGCATATGATCTCTGTTCTTCTTAATGCACTGCAAAAGAGGGTATCGACCGAACTCTATAGGTCTATGAACACATGTCCTACTTGAGCCGTGGTAGAGATGGTTGTGATCACCATGTTTAATTTTCACCTTCGAGTTTCCTTTTTCCCAAAA
This sequence comes from Astragalus membranaceus, assembly GCA_039519185.1. NCBI lineage: Eukaryota > Viridiplantae > Streptophyta > Magnoliopsida > Fabales > Fabaceae > Astragalus > Astragalus membranaceus. Next base: position 20,854,335 of record CM076848.1, on the reverse strand, counting down.
GGGGATCTCAGAGTAGCACCTACACTTTTGGTGGTCACGTGGTTTCTCTGAACTCGTGTTTCTAAAAAGGTATGTGGTCTCCCCTTAAGCAGCTACAATCGAGACGTGCACTCCAGGGTTTTTCTTTTGCCAGTGTATGTTCCATTGATTCCAATATTCTGATTTTCGCTTAAGATACTTCTTGTGAGCGTCACATTCTTGAATGGAATCTACATTTATGGGGACAGATGGGTGGGAAATACATATTGTTCCCCCACAATTGGTGTCCATGCACTACAAGAATCCTTATTTATTGAGAGCTTCTACATGTGGCCACCAAATATTTGGAAAAGACGTCATCCATTTCCAGGTGAATTATCGACGACCTAGGAATATGGTAACCTCAGAGGAGCGTTACTCGCAGTTGAGAGTCACAAACTTCTACAAATTAATTCTTCCTACCTAGATTTCTGAAAGCAGTTGGTCGAGTATATGCAATTCGCAAAGGCACTCCTACACTCATTTCAGCATTAGTCTTAGCCGTATACTACTATGACTTAGAGAATGGATATAAAAGCATACATTTGGTGTTGTTATCCTTTTTTTAAACAAACAATCCCTTTTCTTTTACATGGAGGAGAATACAAACATTTACTGATAATTGATAGAGTTCATATGGGAGGGTCGATGTTTCTCTTGAAGAGATAATGATGATTAAAATATTAAAATAATAATATATGATGTGAGAGAATGATGAATTAAGAAAGAGATAAAGAGAAAGTCACAAAATTACCAAAGAGTCAAGATAAACAATCATTCTCCATTGAAATCACATTAAATTTAGGCTAAAGTGCTCCCGGGGTCCCTTATATTTATTTAAAGTAACGAATTAGTCCTTTATGTTTTTTTTGTCCCAAATAAGTCCTTTATCTTTCAATTTTTTGACACATAAATCCTTTTCCGTTAACAGTGCTGATTTATGTGTCAAAAAAAAGGATTTATGTGTTAAAAATTTGAAACATAAAGGACTGATTTGGGACAGAAAAGGATTTATGTGTCAAAAATTTAAAACATAAAGGACTGATTTGGGACAAAAAAAAGATAAAGGACCAAATCGTTACTTTAAATAAAGATAAGGGACCCCGGGAGCACTTTAGCCTTAAATTTATGACTTATGGTTGAGTTGAGTGACCATTATCTAATCTCTATACTTATGGGAAGTATTTAAAAACTTGAATTCAAAATAGACGATGCCTGAAAGGAAAATATCACTGATGGTCGAAAAGAGCGCCAAAATACCATAAACATAATTTTTTTTGGTTACACAATGCAAAAAATATAATAAACAGGCATAGAAATTAAATCCATAAAAAAGGTATGAAAATTAATATTAAATTTCCATTATGGCCTTTTCAGCTAGAAAAATCTGTTAGTAAAAAAAAACTAGAAAAATCTGAGTAAGTTTTATTAACATAATTTTATTTATTAATAAAATTTCAAACGAATATTATTATTTTAAGAATATATTTGTATTAAATTTTTGAATGGAATGGGAACTCAACGGTCGACGAGCAAAGCAATGCCTTGTGTGATTTGATTTAAGAGCACCGAAACGAAAGGTCAGTAGTAGTCAGAACTCAGAACTCAACAGTCTTGCATTGCGATTGTGAAAATGGTGGCGTCTTATGAAGATAGTCGTCGTAAAAGAATGGAGGAAAACAAGAAAAGGATGGAGGCTCTCAATCTTCCTCAGCTCACTCAAGCCCTTAACAAAACCTCTTCTCCCAAATCAAAACCCTCGCCGGTAAGTCAATAAACTCTTAATCTCTCTTCATTTGTTCATTCTCCATCATCAGATTCAATGACATTCTCATTCTACTGTTACTTTTGCAGTCCAAACCTCGCATCATTCATAAAGAGCTAGTTGTGGTGAGAAGGTCTAGCCGTGTCGCCAAATTGCCCTCTCCCGTTTACAAAGAAGTAACTTAACCTAATCTAACCTTCATTTCTTTCATCTCTTAAACCCTAACTTCTCACTATCGACATTTTCTTTGTCTCACATCACAGGTGCTTATTGACCGCGTTTCAATACCTGGAAATAGAACTAGAAGGTTCTTTTTTTTTTCTTTCATTTTACCCTAACTTTTATTCTTAGAATGAATACTATTCGTCTGTTCTGTGGACTGATTCGCAAATCTATATCTATATATGTTTGTTTGTATTGTGTAGAAGTTATGGTTATGATAAGTATAGGGATTATTCAAAGCGGGTTTATGCCTCCGACGAAGCCAGAGAGGAGGCGCTGGAGAAGGCGGATAAGTTGGTCTCTGATTTAAACTCTGCACATCCAATCTTTATAAAGACAATGCTCCAGTCTCACGTCACCGGTGGATTCTGGCTGGTAAGTAATATTCTCCTCTTTCACATTTTCCCCTTTTCTGGTTGTGACTTTTGGTTTCTCTGCAATGAAATTGCAGTATTTGTGAATTCTTTAGCTTGCTAACATGTCTGATCTATGCTCTTCCATACAATGTGGCTTTTGGTTTTTTCTGAAATGGGATTGCCTGATCGAATACGTCTTTTCTGAATTAAATCCGACTTTAATGATTGTTTTTAAAGCTTTTCAATATATGTTGTTGGCTTTTAAAGATGGATGGTGCTTGACCTCAACATGATAATTTAATTTATGCCCATTTATCCATGGGAGCATAATCTTGACCTCCACATGACTCTCTTTCTCGTTACATTAGTAAAAATATGATGCCTCATTAAATAACAATCAAATTATACTTCTCCCTTGTACTTTTAAGAAAACGCTACAGAGTATCCCTAGGGCATTAGATATGAAATTAGAACTAGATGCAAAATGCTGAATGTCATGAGATGAGATACTCTGTTGTGAATATATCACGAATTCATATGTTACGAAGTGGCTTGAGATTAGAATGTGATGGCAGAGCATTTTCGTTAAATAAATATTATAAATTATTATTATCTGTTAAAAGGAGCTGTTTTTCTTTCCCTCCAAGGTCAGTGTGACAAGACATTCTGATGTGAGCCCAATGTGTGCCACTCCTTGTTCTTGTATCAAAAGTTGCAATAATTTTTTTTTATAAGTAGATATAACTTCTTCTATGTGAATATATGTTAGGTTGAATCATTATAAATTTCATAGCATTGCTAAATCGTACGAAATAAAATGTACAAAAAGCCTGAAAAAACATGGGGGGAAGTTACATTAAAGCGACTCTCCTTCCGACTTTCTCTAGATCTCCAGACTTGGATCATCTCCTTCCCACTCATCTTACATCTCCTTCCATCATCCCTATCTCTCTCTTAAATTTACTCTCTCGTAACTTTACTCTCTCTCGTCATTATTTATAATTTTTTAAACAATTTCTCTCTACTCCTACCCTTATATTTTGTGATGGAGAGGAAGGAGAGAATCCAAACACCTAGATCTCCCTTCATCCTCTCTATCTCTCTCTTAATTACACTCTCTCTCATCATTATTTATTATTTTTTAATCATGTTCTCTCTTCTCCCCCCTTATATTTTGTGATGGAAATGAAGGAGAGAAGAAGAGGATCCAAAAACAATTGTTTGTAGTATTTTTCCTAATTGCAAGTTTTTATCCGGACAAAAATGAAATGCATTTTGCCTACAGCCATAATTTATAATTGGTTAATCATTTGTGGCATTGTGGCAATCCCTGATGACAACAGGGCCTTCCAGTCCATTTCTGCAAGAAAAGCCTTCCAAAACGGGACGAAGTCATTACTTTGATTGATGAGGATGGGAATGAGACTCCAACAATATATTTGGCTCAAAAAACAGGACTTAGCGGTGGATGGAGAGGTTTTGCGATTGCTCATAACCTAGTTGACGGGGATGCTTTAATTTTTGAATTAGTTAAACGGACTGCATTCAAGGTGATTAAATATTTGACTATTTGCTCATTCATGCCTTGTTGTTTAGCACATTCACCATATTTAAGCATGTGAATAGTGTTCATGAGTGCTACAAAAAAGAAGAAAAAATTACATGCATGTGACTAATAATTGAGTTCTTGACCCCTTTTTTAAATCTTAAAAATATAAAATATATGTTGGCATTTTTCAGTCCATGTGATGTGTGCTGTTGGTACCTACATACACTATTATAGTTATTTCAAATGTTATGAATTATTAAAGGTACTATTATTAAATATTTTAAACTAAAAGTTATTTTAAAAGATTCTCTAGAATTTTTAATGTATTAGATGCAGCAAGTGAAGTCTTTTTAGACGTTCATTGGCAAGACCCTATAGTTATTTAATCTTCTTTGTTAACAGTTCCTGTCTAGCTATTTTAACACGAAGTGATTTTACTATTTTAGCATGAGTTTGAGGCTTATTAAATAGAATTAATTAAAATAAAAAAGTATATAAAATACTAATTTTATAAACATTGTTTTCTTTATCTTGTATTTTTTATACTTGGCATTCTTCCTATTCTACATTGATTAATCGTGACATCGTGTGGCTGCTAAAATTTTCTTTCAGGTGTACATTATTAGAGTGAATGGTCCTTCAGAAGGTGAACAGCTTAAGTGAATTGCACTTGGAGGTTGGAGCCAGTAAAATCAATCTAGGTATTATTTTCTCCGTAACATAGCCAATTAAAAGTGCATATTGAGTATACTGTCTAAACAACAAAGTACTTAGCTAAAGAGTCATATCTAAGAATCCGATAAAATAATGAAGAAGGTGATCGTTTTGAGGTTCAGAATGAGAGATTTGGCTAAGCCAATCTGCTGTTCTGTTCTGTTGGCTTTTATGATAATAGAAAGGAGAAAATTTAGGTACAATTTCTTCGGTACTGTTTGTGTTGTTATTTAACCACAATATTACAGCGTATTGTTTATTAATATTATATATTATCTTTCAGTTATCATTTTAAAAAAACTAGTCATATCATTTTGTGATTAAAAAAACAGTACAACTACAAAGAACGTGATTCAAGTTTTCTCCTTATAGAAATAGGTTTCGCCGTATGGTAGATAAGTTTAAAATGATTGAATATTGTGTTGCGACTGAATGTGTGATGATGAAACTCGTGGAAATTAATGATTAAGGTTATGAAAAAATCATTCTAATTTCATACTTTTTAATGGTAATTAAACTTATGTCTGCATTGGCTGAGAAATGGTGAAGACTTACATCTACTGATCTAAGGTATAATACTTCAGCAAAGTTTACTTTAATACTTGCAGCGCATTGAGCTTGTTATTAATATAATTTTTGAAGTTATTACAACAGAGAATGGGTTTTCATTGTTGTTGTTATTATTATTATTATTTTGAAATCATTGAGTTTCTTGGTTGCTTCTGAGGGTAAGAGTTAGGTTAGGCACACTAAAGTAGGTTTGGCTTAATTCCAACTTTCCCATCACATTCTGTCCCGTTCCTTTGCGGTTGCAAAAACAATCGTATGAACATAATATGTGTAGTCTTAAAGAGACATGTGGGTATTGTGTGTGGGGGTGTCAAAGTAGTTTGGTTCCATTTTGTCTTCAATTATCTTTGTTCTTATTTGCGTCTTGAATCTGTGAAACGTTGCTTTTTGTTTCGGTTGTAATTGGATTCCTGCCAGATCGAGTAGCATGAGAGTGCAGCGTTGAGTTTGGTGGCTCGCTCATTAATGCCACTATTTAATTAATTAATTAATTAATTATTCTTGTTTTGCAGGTTCTAATATGCTCCTCTTGGGATCAGCTTTTGAAGTTTAGCCTTGTAGTTTGGCTGACGTCTGATGTATTAACTTGTGTTTTTCTGTCTTGTGTTTTGAGGTCTCCTACATGTGAAGTGAGCTCTTCTGCTTATGTATAAATGAATAGAGCGATCGATACCTTGACCGACTTTCTTAAATCTGATCCCTTGAGTATAGTAATTATTAAATATTTATTTTGAAAAGAAGCGTTTGATTTTTCCTTTATGTGATGGAGTGTTGTAAATGTGTGGTGGTCTTGTTGACTTCAACAAATAGCTGGCCTGACTAAACCAGAAGCACAAACCACAAAGACAGAAATCAGCCTAGTGGCACATGGGGCCATGGGCTTATAACATGTCACGATCATGTGTTTTCTAATCCAATAGAAAACGTAGACAAGTTGGATAAATGAATATATCATATAATCATTATTGAATGAATGTATTTTTGATAAGATCACCACACCAGCAAACAACTTCAACTCCCCTCATTGAAAGTTACTACTTACTAATGTTACTTTCATTTTCTTGGACGACAAGTATAACCAAATTGCTATTGGGAAACAATGAATATGCATTATTAATTTTGGGCAAAAACATCAGAATAGCACATGTAATGGGGCTGCCGTGAATAGCTGCGGTGGACTACGCGTATTTGAAATTTATTTGATAGCAACACTTGATTGTAAAAGTCAGGTGGGGGTGCTTACAGCTTTCAAAAGAAAGTAACAATAATAGAGGTAGTGTCTCTTTGGCTTATACTAGTTAGTAGCATCTCATCTCACGCTTTCTTAATGCTAGCAGGCAGCAGCCACTCACTTCTGAGTTCTAATGACTATGTTGAATGAACCATCAAAAGTTAGCCATAATTTTTATATTGATTTTTCTAGTGGCCGATTAGATTGTGCATAATTCACTCCTTTCTCGTGGCCTTTGTTCAATAAGTATATCCTCTCCTTTGTTTATTTAGATTTGACTTCTCCAAAGTAAGTAAGACTAATAGAAAATTCTAACCTTTCATGTTAAAATAAGAGAAGTGCTAAGAACTCGATACTCACTCTATAATGGATTGAAATTCAGTGGGTTCCTTCCTTTGAAAATGAGAATTATTAATTTAGTGGGACCCACGTGAATTTCACTAAATTATAGTGTTGGAGAGGGGAGCAGAGGCGGATCCACACCCACACTATAGAGTGTGGGGTCAATTCAGTGGCGGACTCAGGACCCCGCGGTCAGGGGTGTCAAATTTTTTAAGACCGGTGTCAAATGGGTGCAAAACTTGGTCTACTAGTACAATTTCAAATTTTCAGGGGTGTCAAAATTAAAATTTCAGGAGATTTAGGCTATTTATATAGAGTGTTTAGTGCAAAAAAAAAATTCCAGGGGGTTCAACTGAACCCCCTGGATATAAGCCAGGTCCGCCACTGGGTCAATTGCCCCCATAATACTAAAAATATTTTAGTTAGGTATACTTGGTAAAAATTATTTTGCCCCCACAAAAAAAAAGAGTTTGCCCCCATGAGCTAATTGTTTTTTAAGTTAAGGTATAAAGAATACTAACTTATTCTTTTGTTCTTCTAATTTTTATCATTTTCGGTCTCTTCCTGCACTAAATATACACAATGGAAGCTTATATAAGTAATTTACTGCTATTTAATTTGTATTTAAGAATTTATTAGTATTATTTAATTTGTCTTGGTCTAGTACAACACAAGTTGTAAACCTGTTAAAGTATTATTTTATTATATTTTTAGTGATGTGTGTTTGAAAATTTTTGTAACCCCTGGCCCAAGGTCCTTGGTCCGCCACTAATCGTGAAATTATATATTTTTCTTCTAAAAAATACTACACTATTTTTTTGCCCCCATGACATAAAGTTTCTGGATCCGCCACTGAGAGGGAGCGTTGGTGGCACTTTCTTTTTCTTTTTTTTTGCAAAAAGGAGGGAGCCTCATTAAAGTATTTTGCTAGAAGGAAAAAATATTCTCCCTATTATCATAAAACAATGAACAAGAAGAATACAAAAGAGAAATCAAAGGGGGAATAAACCAATACTCGTGGCAAGGGAAACATAGCCCTATGTCATTCCAATACAATATTTTCATATAAAACAGAGGCGGAAATAGAACCAGCTTTGTAACGGGTACTACAACCCTCAAACCTTTGAACGGTTTTTTATGCCAAATTTTCTTCTTTTGCGACTTGGACGAAATTGGATGAAAACTATCATCATGAGCAATAGTGCGTTGGGTGTCATTATCTATTGGGTCTACAACATCACCAATCTCACCATCCCATTTTTTTCTTCAATATTCGCATGTCAGATACAACCACTTGATTTTCAATAATTGTCTTGTAATTAGCATCAGACCTGAGGTGGTTAACGAATCTAGTCTAGTAATGGGAGCTTGAGTTAATGTCTTGCAATGATTTATTTGTTGAGGAATGGAACACTAAGTCACCCAAATTCTGAGTATTCGTAGGGGATAGGTTCCAAGTATGGGAGATTTCCTAGCCAACCGGTTAGGAAGTGGAATCAGTGTGCTTAACATTACCTACAAAGTGATACTTGTTACCACCCCAAGAATAGGATTTGGGGTTTTCTTCTACCTCTTGGAAAAATAAACAATATTATTAATACCGTGACACCAGTTTGGATCATTATCTTCCTCCACTAATATTGTTGTACCAGAACCAAGTAAAGCCTTGGATTGCGGCACAACTATAGCGGGGCAACACTAGTTACAATCTCCTTATCAGTCTTAGGAACGTATCAAACAGAAGGTTGAGGAGGGTCATATTTCTTCTAGACCTCCTTCATCATCTTATTCTTTTTAGGAAGCGCTACAGCCTTTATGGCAGCGTAATCAGACATGTTTCCATGCTTACAAATTTGAAGTGAGTGACCTAGGCATTGACAATATTTGCAAAATAAAGGCACACATTCATATTCCACCCTGATGAAAAATGCCTATCCCTATCTTTCCACTAATATTTGGTCATGAAGTTGTGCTATTAAATCAATGTCTAACGACACTCTGTAAAAATGACCAAAGGTTCTTTTTGAAGTTGTTATATCCAAAGCAATAGGGACACCTAAACTACCAGTAATCTCAAACGAAATTTTAGACCTCCAATATCCACAAGAAAGACCATGCAGTCAAGAAAGACGTAACACAACAAGACATGGCGCTACATTCGTGGTTATAGGTATTGAACGCGCGTTGCCTGCTGCGAATTCACGATTTTTGCCCTATTTAAATTTAATCCTTGCACAATGTTTGTCCCATTTGCTGAATCTCGTGTCTTGCGCTTAACCAATCTTGTCCCATGAACATTAAATTAGCTTTGTTGCTGAATTGCAGCTTTAGGTAGCAGATTTGATGTACGCCCCCAAGTTGAATTCACAAGGGACATACAGAGTCGCCTGTTAGAACCTGTTGAATGTCTAGCATGTAGGGCACCTAGTCAGGGGGGTCAGCGATGCACTTGGTCCGCAGTAGCCAAGATTTGCTGAGTCTTGAAGACTACCGCGTCAAGTTAAACCCTAGCAAAGAATTCTTGTCGCCAATTATGTTCGCAAAGTGTTGATAACACTTCTCTAAAAATGAGTGACTTGTTATTACGTATATATTTATTTCAATACTTGATTATTTTTTGGTTTAAATACGTTTTTACCCCCTGCAAATAGGGGGTGTTTTGCTTTTACCCCTGCAAATTTATTTTTTTAAAAAACACCTTGCAAATGTCACCATTTTGGCGTTAGCACTTCTGTTAGTTTCTCTGTTACAAAAAATCATACGTGTCACACATTTGGCATTTATATTTAGTTTATTTTTTATTTTATTTACTGATTTGGGTTTTTGATTTTACCCCCTATTATTCTCTTTCTTCTCCACTCTCTTCTCTCTTCTCTCCCTCTCTCACCAACACAACCACCACACCACCACCACCACCACCACTCTCTTCTCTCTCTCACCCACACCGCAACCACCACACCACCACCACCACCACCACTACCACTCTCTCTCACCCACACCACAACCACTCTCTTCTCTCTCTCACCCACACCACAAAACACACAGCGATTTTGTTTCCAAAAAACCCCAAAATCGAAATAGAATAAATTGAAATGAAATGACAACGATATTGATTTTGTTTCCTCTTGAACAACAACGATTTTGTTTCCAACAACAACAACAACATCGATTTCGTTTCCTCTTCACGGCGATTTTGTTTCCTCTTCACAACGATTTCGTTTTTGAGAGAGTGCGGTTGGAGATGATGAAGAGAGTGGTTGTGGTGTTAGCGGTAGTGTGTGAGTGGTGGTGGTGTTGGTGGTTGTGGTGTGGGTGAGAGAGAGAAGATGAAGCTGAGATGTTGAGGGAACAACAACAACACACAGAGAGATGAAGATGAAGAAAGATGGGTTTAGATAAAAAAAATTGTAGGGGGTAAAATCAAAACACCCCCTATTTGCAGGGGGTAAAAGCAAAGCCAAAACGTCAGCAAAGCCAGCTGGCAGTTCCGTTAGACACGTCAACAAACTACTAACGGAGACTTGACAGAAGGACTAATATCAAACAAAAAAAATTTGCAAGGTGTTTTTTTAAAAAAAAAAATTGTAGGGGTAAAAGCAAAACACCCCCTATTTGTAGGGGGTAAAAACGTATTTAAACCATTATTTTTTTTATCAATGGTTGATATTACTTGCTTTATCCTTTAAATTGATTTCCACACTTCAATCCTGGAGACAATATTTTTAGTAAGTGTGAGTATATGATTTTTAAAGATAAAACACAATTTTGCTTAAAAAAGACAAAACACAATTTTGCTTAAAAACTTTGCATATATCTTCTTTAAAACTTCAACCTGGATTGACGATGGTGTGGACGCGGCATATGAAGGCGGCCCGGCACTGGTTTGTCTTCGTCAATAAATAAGGGGCACCGATAATTGCGGGTCGTTCAAATGAATAATAGGCTTTGGCTGGAATTACAACCATTACTATTATTATTATAAATAAACTGGATAAAGTGATTCTCATTGCCTGTATGTGTGGTCCAAAACTTCCTGTTTGTGCTAATTGACTGGCCTTAATCACGCGGATTCGGGGATAATAAAAATTAAAGAGGCGGTTAAATGTCTCTCATTAGAAAATTTGTCTTGGTTGTATGGTCAATGGACTGGTGATGAAAAATAATTTTGGCTGAATTAATTTTATAAAATGAATTTTCACCATCATCTTTCACCATCATGAGCCAATCATCTTGCATGGATAAGGAAATATTGAAAAGAAGTACGTACTACGTAGGGCCCAAATATGTCGTCTGATTGTGGGCGAATTTGGATATAAAGAATCCAGATGTTACCGGGGAATTTTAATTTAATTTTTACGTAGACTAGACCAGTGTTATCAGACCCGGACCGGCCATCGACCCGGTCAAGGCACCGGGTCACTAGACCCGGGGTCGGACCGCGGGTCTCTAGTCGGACCGGCATGACCCGGTCTATATTAAATAAATTCAAAAAATTATAATATATACTAATAAAGTATACATTTATTAATATAGAAATTTTATTATAATTTTATTTATAACTATACATTTACTAACATGTTTATATGAGTGTTGAACTTGAATCAATTTGTCAAAAAAATGTGTGTTTAATCAAAACTATTAATGAAAGAATGTGCAAAAAAAATTAACATATCCGGAATTGATTATATTTAATGAATGCGGGACAGTATCAACAAATAATAGATAGCTTAGTGGTTAAAAAGTTGAAATGTTGAATACTAGGGAGGGGGTTCGAACCCCACCCAAGCCTTTTTTTGTGAAAACATGCAAAATTTATAATTGGTTCATCTTAAAAAAAAAAAAAAAAAAGAGGATCAACCGGTCCGACCACCGGCCCGACCCGGTTTCCACCGGATTTTCACCGGTCCGATGACGTCATCACCGGGCCAACTGCAGATCCGGTCCTGCACGCTGCCCGGCCCGGGAAGACCACCGGGTCCCGGTCCGGACCGGTTCTGATAACACTGGACTAGCCAGACAAGAGAGGGCCTTGAATCTTGATTCTTAGTATTGCCTTTTGACGTAGTAAGTGAAAATCACTGTTTATTACTGTAAAAAATATCACTGTTTATATAAAGAGAATCCAATCCAACATAAAAAAAAAAAACAGAGTAAATCACAGAGCGCTAGAGCAAAGAGTCAAAAAAAAAAACATTGATATTGACCGGGCCCTTCGGACGCTAGCTGGCTCCAAAAAGGCTCGCGCCGACCAAGGAAACGATGCGTTTTGGTCAAGTCATTCAATTTCACTGTTTTTTACGTTTTTTTGGGGAAAGTAAAAGGAATGGCTCCTTCATTCATTCGTTCATTTCATTCATTCACTCTGTGTTTGTATCTGATACAATCTCTCTCTCTCTCTCTCTCTCTCTCTCTCCCTCTCCATCAACAATGCAAGTTTTGCCGAACGCCGGGATCCGCGTTTTCCGACCACTCCATTTCAACGTATCTCAATAGTTTCTTGCCTCATCGTCACTCTTAACCTCTTTCCAAGTAATTTTTCTTTTTCTTCTTCTTTTCCTTTCTTAGCAACCAGCTTTTCGTTCATTTAACAAACCAACTAACTGATTAACATAAACACTAACTTGTTTATATAATTTATTCTATTTTCTCCATTGCATTATACACAGCACATAATAGTGTACATTACGATTTTTTTCATAATAAATGCTATTTTTGCGTCGTAATTGGAATCCAGATGTTTAGTTAGTGTTTCTGATTGTTGATTTGTTTCCTAATTTAGGATTTTATTGTAACTGACGAAGCGATCGCGAGAAGGATTAAATTGAAGCAGAGCGCGATTTTGTGTCCAGTCTAGGTCGTATTTGAAGAAATTGAGATTGATCGGTGTGAACAATGGCTGGTCGGAGTGAACACCAAACCGTTCCCCTTTCGGTGCTGTTGAAGCGTGAATTAGCAAATGAGAAAATCGAGAAACCAGAGATGGTGGTTATGTCAGGCCAAGCTAGCGAGAACAAGAAAGGAGAGGATTTCACGTTTGTAAAGACGGAATGCCAAAGAGTGGTCGGAGATGGTGTCTCTACGTATTCTGTTTTTGGGGTATGTTTCTTTCTATCCTCACCACATCTTGTTTTTGTTATTTTGTTATTTTTTTTTTTAATTTGGGATTTGATGGATTTTAACTGATCAACAGATAGTAATGTGTGTGAACTGTGATGCATCAGAAATCATTATGTGTGTGATGTCTTATTTTACGTATGATATTGGCATGACATGATTGGCATGATGATAGGGAAAAGTAAACGTTTGGGTTAAAAGCAGCTGAAATATGTTGTTGAATTATTAGATGTGCTTAAATTTGAGGCATTCATGTATTTGTCTTTCATTTCATGGCTGATTTATAAACTCTTAAGTAAATTGAATACACTGTCTCTGTCTAGACGGAGGACCATATTACTGACTTAATTTCTTAGTGCCAATGCTTTTTCCTCCCAGCCGTGATTTTCATATTATGGTTTTGTTGTATGATAGATTTTTCTTTGCGTGTATGTGAAAGCAACTAAACTGTGTTTTCAACTTTTCACTCTAATTCACTTTTATTTCTTGGGTCACTAGAATATTCTGTCCCTTTATGCAATGAATGCTTATGTTATGACTCAATGAAGTATATCTTTCTTTACTTGGTTTCTGCTTTCTTTTTTGTGCTCTTTTTTCTGGTCGCGTTGCATTTTCTGATGCAAAACTTTTACAGCTATTCGATGGACACAATGGATCTGCTGCCGCTATTTATGCAAAGGAAAATCTTCTTAACAATGTTTTGAGTGCAATTCCTTCAGATCTTAACAGAGATGAGTGGGTAACAGCGTTGCCCAGGGCTTTGGTTGCTGGTTTTGTAAAAACTGATAAAGATTTTCAAATGAAAGGTATGATTAATTACTTCCTTGTGGTATTTGTTCTTCCCTCCATAGGGGATCCATTAGTTGTTTGGTTTCTTGGCAAATTCATATACTCCATCTGGAATCTTCAAATTTGTTACATAATATTATCAAGTTAACTTATTCCGTATTCTCGAAGTCAATAAATTGAAAAAAACGGGACCAAAAAACAGGTTGGTGCACACTGAACATGTTGACAATATTGTGAAACCTTGATAATATTTTCTTTACCTCTGTTGGTACACTACTACTCTTCGTGCTCTTTTAGAGCTGTTTAATAGAACATGTCAAAAAAATATAAATAGTGATCACCCATATGGACAGTAGAGTTGTTTCTTTTAATTTTTTATCATACTAGACAATTAGATATATTTAGTTGCTGGTGAAAAATATTTACTAATGAAAATTGTTTAGTGTACAACTGAGCCATGACTGATAATTCCTTACCTTTTGTCGTACTTTTTTCTTTAGTGTGTTGATTTGCATGTTATCTTCATTTCTACAGCACAAACATCAGGCACAACTGTAACCTTTGTGATTATAGAAGGATGGGTTATAACAGTTGCATCAGTTGGTGATTCCCGTTGCATACTTGAAGCTTCTGAAGGTGGGGTTCATTACTTGTCAGCAGATCATAGACTGGACACCAATGAAGAGGAGTAAGCTTTTACTGATATGTTTTTGTTGAACAACAGTTTTGAATTGCTCCATTACATTACAGTAAAGTTTAACACTTTCTTTTGCTTTCATCAGGAGGGTGCGCATCACTTCTAGTGGGGGTGAAGTTGGTCGGCTAAATACAGGTGGAGGAGCGGAGGTACATTTCCATTTAACTGTCATCCCTTTTATAACTCTTATGGTATCGACTACCTAAAATGCTTCAAGCCCCCCCCCCCCCCCCCACAAAAAAAACAACGAAAGCCTGCCACTAAAAATATCAAAACAATGTGACAGCTTCTAGTAATACTATTTTTTATTCCTTCTGGATACGATACTTGGCCAGTTAAACTACATAAACAGAGAATCAGAAGCAAACTAGGTCAATCGTACCATGGAGAATCAAGAGACAAGATAATTGATGCTAGTCATAGGATCATGTCTTTCACTTAAAAGTACTGATCACATAGGTCATTAAATTTTATAATCTTTAAGAAAACAGCTTACATTTCGCTTTGTGTTTCACTAATATCCTTTTTAGGAGAAATTTGCTTTTGTTTCAACTTTGATTAGGTTAATGATTTTTGTAGGTTGGTCCGTTGAGATGTTGGCCCGGCGGCTTATGTCTCTCTCGATCCATTGGTGATATGGATGTTGGCGAATTTATTGTCCCTGTACCATATGTAAAGCAAGTGAAGGTTGGTAACTTCTCTACCTTGCACACTCATTATTATCGGGCTTATGTTGCATCTTAATTTTACTTTGGTGTATATAGTTCCCTTATCTACTTAAGTTTAGTTTTATATTTTTTGCAATCTGTTTTATTACTGGCACAAATAGCTTCTTTACAGCATGATTTTTCTACCCTTTTTGAAAAGAGCAACTGAACTTTCATTCATTTTCTTAAGATTATCTATTGAATTTCAAAACAAGGATATTAACTTGCTTTATTGCTACTAGTCTGTTTGTTTTCAGAAAATACTAATGATGAATGCCCATGAGCACCCATTGAGAAAACAAAAGTAAAAAATTTAGTGGAAATCGAAACATTTCTAAGTAATTGATAGGTTATCTTAAATACTTTGACCATTTTCCCATTGGGCCGCCAATGCGTATTTTACTATACCACCCTTCTATTATCTGACAAGCAACAGATAATTGCAAACAGTACTGCCCACCCACCCCCGTTAAACGTGATGCACCATGCATTACACGTCACCATATCTACCCCTCAATACAAGTAATCTAGATCGTTCGTTCCACAAAAAATCCATTATAAAACCAAGATTAGGGTTTTCTACAGCACACACAAGACCTTTTTTTGTCTTAATCGATTTTCTCCTTTTTTTCTGTTTATGCAGCTTTCTAGTGCTGGTTGCAGACTTATTATCAGCAGTGATGGGGTCTGGGACGCCCTAAATGCAGAAACAGTTCTTGATTGTTGTCGTGGCATGTCAGCAGAGGCTGCAGCACCACATATTGTGAAAGTATGCTTAACAGATATCTTTTGAATAGTTTTTTGATGTTCTAAATTCACCTGTCATTTTGTGGTATGTGTTAACTTATTTTATTTCTACCCGTGTATTCCCGTCCCTTCTTTCTTCAGGAGGCTCTGCAAGCAAAGGGACTTAGAGATGACACAACTTGCATTGTTGTTGACATATTACCCCAGGAGAAGCCACCTACGTCTGTGCCAACACAAAAGAGACCAGTAAAAGGAATGTTAAAGGCCATATTTCGCAAAAAGTCTTCTGAATCATCTTCATACGTTGAAAAAGAATACATGGAGCCAGATGTGGTACAGGAACTATATGAAGAAGGATCTGCTATGCTTTCTGAAAGGTTTGGTTTGGTTATGAGTGTTGTTAATGTTTGCAGCTTGCTCTCTAATTGTCTCTCTTGACATGGAAACATCTTTGTTCGAGCTGCAGGTTTGAAACAAAATATCCACTATGCAACATGTTCAAGTTGTTCATGTGTGCAGTGTGTCAAGCAGAGATCAAACCTGGGGAGGGTATTTCAGTACACGAGGGTGCGCCTAACCCAGGAAAATTGCGTCCCTGGGATGGACCATTCCTTTGCTTAAGTTGCCAAGAGAAGAAAGAAGCCATGGAAGGGAAACGAACATCAGGTTATTGATAACTCTTCCTCATTTATATCCATTGATGCGTTCAGTCATACGTGTCCATAATTTAATTCCCTCCTTTATTCTCTTGCTTTCAGATAGACTTAGCAGTGGAAGTGACTAGTGAATTATCATGTACATTTGTATTTTGAGATGACAAAGATTGTTCATATATCGAGAGGGTCAAACTTCCAAGCAACTCTGATTCACTTCAGTTACCACGGGCTTCTCAGAATATGGATCTATTTTGGAATTCCACAAGAAAATCCATATGGATTTTGGATTTTCCTGTGATGGATTTTCATGTGTTTTTCAATGCATCAAAGGGAGGAGACTAACATAGCAGGCTGTTAGAAGATTACTGTGACTTGGAAGAGTGGAATATGAACCACCAAAGCGTGGTGAAACTGAAAGGTTCTGTTAAAAGTGGAATGCCAACACGATGTCGGAGGTGATTCATTCTTTTTGTTATATTTATTTATTTTTCTTTCCGGATCCCTTATATGTATATGGATCTTTTGGAATCAAGAAATCGACCTTAAATGAAAGTGCCCTTCGTCGTTGTACTAAGCTATAGGAATTTTATTTAGACATCATAGGCCAATTCCACAAACACAATAGATTAGACATAGTAAGGTGAGGCTTCTGATTGTTTTGTTCTTGTAGCATTCGATTTTGTTAGTTCCTTTTACTAAACAAATTCTATTATTTTGTAATAGAAATGATCTCTCTCCCTAAAAATAGTAAATGTTCTTTCAGCCCAGTTCCAACTGTTTTATTTTTTTCTGGTCTGTTAGATGAATAATCAGAAGAAACCATGGCGTGCTATTATTTCTACATGGTTGCTGTCGGTGCATATGCAGGCACTAACAACGATCTGTTTCAAATAGAAACCTTGTTCTCTCGAGGTATTATTACTCATAGAGTCATAGTCACCAATGTTTCAAATAGAACTAGGGAAAATATTTTTGGACACCTCTATGCTATTTGACATCTTGAGAGAGATATAGAAGATAGAGGAATGATAAATGTAATAGGTAGGTGATATGATAAGAATTAGATGGGTGTTGATTATTGAGAGGCCTTCAAAAATCAACACTACTAGTACACACAACTGTTGTAGTCTCGCATCTACTTGATCTCGTTTTTACAGGTTTGTAGAATTTAAAACTGTTGTATTGGGGAAATCAAAGTAATGGTTTATATTTTTACTTTAACTATTTCATCAAAAAAAATTATTTCCGCTCAAAAAGTGTCTTATTTTAACATGGGTAGTATACAAGGATTCATTTCTCTTACTAAGTTTTACATTACTAAAAAAAAGGGTTTTACATGGCAAAAGTGATCTGTAGAAAAGTTTTCCTTTTGACAACGCAGGTAGAAAGCTACCCGCAACCCATTTGACTCGAAGAAAAAAATCAGAAGAGTCAAGGGAGGAGAAGAAATTTGGCAGGAAGGGGAGCAACTGCATGATAGCTCATAGAAAGGGGAGCAACTGTATGATAGCCCATAGAATCTCATGTCAAGCCAGAAATAGATCATTCCTGTTCTTAGGAGGATCCTCACCACCGTTGAAAATCGAGGATAGCGTAGAAAGCTTGGGTGGTAAAAGCCCCACCACCCCAAGCTACGTAAACACTAGGGAGTAAGTGTGTTTCTCAATCCCGGTACTCCTTGCAAAGTACACATACAGTCTCTTCAACTTCAGAAATGACCCTCTACGAAATAGATTAGCTCGAGATGAGAGACTATTTAACGGGAGGAACCATGCAAAAGTTATCACCTTAGACGAGACCTTACTTTTCCACTACTTCTCCAAAACAAATTGCCGAGTAGCTATAGGAGATTTCTTAAGTTGCAGGTATTCATACGTCAATTTAACTAATAATATCCTCATGCAATTAGGCACTCTCATTACTACCATCTCAGATCCGTCGATCCTCTTTTGCAATAAGAGAGACGAAGGAAAAGAGATTGAGAAGCCTCCTCCCAAACAAACTTCCCACTCCTCCAGGTGATCCTCCATTCCTAAGTTTGTCCTCCCTAAGCACCCGCCTTTGCCACCATAACCATATAGTCTCTTTGGTTTGAAATCAAAAACATTCTATGGAAGGCTTCCCTGAAAGGGGTATTTCTAACCCACTCATCATATAAAAAATGTACAGAATCTTAGTCACCCCATCTGAGAACCAGTCCTAGATTAGATTTGGGCCAACCATCACCATACATAAGTCTTTAGAACACAGGAAAAATAGGTACCCGACCAACATTTAGGTTATTAACAACTTGGCACCCATACTTCACCGACAACCAGACTTACTTCCACATGATACCCTCACCCACCAATAACAAAGGTTCTTGACTCATAAGCCCCCATCCCGCTTAGGCCTACACATTTCTAACCACTTGACCCAAGCAATTTTTTTGTGTAGAAGGTTGAGATGCTATTTGGGATCGAATTGATGAGGATTTTTCTTTCCAAAAAACTAATATACCTACTCGCCCGACGTCACCACACTGTGTCTATCACTGGCTGCCAAGTCCCAACCGCTAACATGAGGTACTTAAAAGACAATGTACTAGTCCGATCAATATAGGAAAGGTGCTGCCATAGAAATGAAAGAATGGACTACATTTACTCCTACAGAACAAATTTGAGACCTGAAATTAGTTAAGATTGCCTTAATTATCCATAAATTATCCACTAAATTATCCGTTGATGCCTCCCATTCCAGTAAAGTAAAGTGTTATCTGCGGAGATGTGAGATCTCCAAATCAGAATTCCCTACTCTAAAACCTTTGAAGTTATTTTGAGCCACAACACTCCAAATGAGTCCAGTCCACCAAAATTAAGCTCCGAGAGTCCTAAACACACTAACTCTGATCCATGTTTTCCATTTTTAACAGCACCCGAACATCCCCAACACGTAAACCATTACTTCAAACTTAGAAGGTACGTAACACTATCTAGTTGAACATTCCACTTCTCTATCGGATAGCTTAATTAGGTAAGGAATATATACAATCTGATGAATCTGCTTGGAATCATTGGATATATAGGGCATGCTTGATTACACTTTTAAAAAAATCAAACATACTCATAGTTGCTGTAATATTCCCCCAAACATTTCAAACTATTGTTTTCTAGTTTCTAGGTAGTTAAATGAGACAATGATCTGTTTTCTTGAAGAATTCTGACTAAGGTCAAACTCTATCCAGTTGAAACGAAAAGATAAAAGGGATCGATGTGTGAGAATGAAGTGGTCTTTTGAATTTGATCCTCATCCAAATCCAAATCCAAATCCAATCGTTGGTGTGGTGTGGTAGCTGTTTGATGTCCTACAACTTGCCATGTATTGTTTTAGGAAAAAGGATTGATCGAGAATAATGAATGGCTGATATAAGATATGCATGGTAGAAAAGGAAATGTTAATTTTCACACACAAAAAAGGATCTCTATGTAGTTCGATCGTGAAATATTTGTTTTATGTCGCGTTCTCTCTTTCTCTTTCTCTTTCTCTTTCCTGTCACGAAAAGAAAAGATATGCAAATTAGATTAAAATACAATATTAATTTGAGAAGTAATGAAAGTGGTGAGGATGGTTCATTCCAACCAAATTAATAATGTCTCTATGATTAAGATGTTGACCTTAATAACCTTGCATGCATATATACAAAATTCCTTTGTGCTTTGCTTGCTTGCTTGCTTGCTGGATGGACCACACCGCTGCATGCACGTGTGTGGGGGGGTCTATGATCACCCTTAGGCCTTAGCTATATAACTTTCTCTTATTATTACATTCTTCTTTTTCTTCATCTGCACATGTCTTCAGGTCTATGACTGACATATTAGCAGTCAATGTATATATATATATATATATATATATACTCCTATACGTATAGAGAGAGCTATAGAGATAGATACATATGTAGACACTACATGGTTTGATAAGGGCCCTCACACACACTCACATGACCTTCCTTCCCTAAACGACATTGCTCTTTCTGTTTCTTTGAGCTTTCCTCCTGCTCATCAATGAATGGCTGAACTGATAATAATTCCCAACAGCTGGACGGTGATGCATGGCCCCCCCACTCTTTTGTTTCTATATTTTAAATACATAAATAATTTAATTTATTCATCTGTGTGATTATACTTTTCATGCTTTGTATGATCAACTTGGATTTGGATATTTATAATTTTTAATTTAAGGAAAAAACGGTGAAATATTTTAAGATATCTTTTCTTTCAAATTGTGTACTTGGTACGTATTCAGTGATGTGTCACATCCTTACCCACGAAAAAATATTCAACTTTTTCATCCTTATTTTTTGATAAAATGGGGTTCATTTTTCTTATTCTTCTGGTAAATGTTCATCACATGGAAATTTCATTCTCCTAAAAGCTCCTCACTGATTGGGGAAAAACATCCAAAATTCTTGAGTGGAATTAATACGCCATGCCTATCGCTTCTAGTCTAACCTTTAGTGGCCAAATTTGGAGTTTAGTAACCTCATTTCCAAAACCAGCACAACACTTGCTGTTGGACCTGAAAGTGACCCAACAAAACAGAGCACCAACCCGTCTTAATTAACACGCAAGTAAATCAAATACACCTTCTAATCTCACCCCACAAAATCCATAATATATAATCATTGTTTTAAGAACCAAACCTAACCGGTAGTTTAATTGGTTGAATTGAGAATCAACCATATCTACGATTGATTTGGTTATTTGAAACTGTTTAAAATAATTGATCGATTAACCAAAATTATATTTGTTAATCGCTTCATATTTTTAAAAAAATGCAATTAATGTTTAAAAAAACACTTCAAATACAACATATAAACACACAATTTTTTTTCTATCTATAGAGAGAGCGACAAACACCACTTATAAACTCACGCATACATATAAAATGGGGTTATGCAACTCAAACCTACCACGGAAAAATGTCTAATCAAACCATATAGGAACCATATAAACACACTCTTAATGTAAAGCCTAATAGCTTTATGGAATGAAAAAGGTATCAAAAAAGTCATCCCAAATCCAACACCGGTTTGACAAGGATTGTCTCTTCCCTTCCCCTTGTTTTCAGGGTTACTTATCCCTTCTAAAAAGCTTTGTTAACATCCATAAAACAAACAAAATATCACAACGCCGTTCCATCTCCTCCAAAAAGAAAATAGCAAGATCGAATTTCAGATCCGTCTTTGAAGACAACCTCAACAACCGTTATGGAAACACATAATATTCAACACCACCAAAAAAACAAAGAAAACGATGTGGAAAAGCAAAATATTAATGAAGGAGGAAAGCATTCTGCAACTGCTTCACCATCTTCTTCACCTTCTCATGAATTCTCCTTCACAATCTCTCTTCACTCTTCTTCCACCACCACCACCACAACAACAAAACCTCCTCCACCTTCCCTTGCACTTGATTTATCTCCCGCCGACGACATTTTCTTCCACGGTCACTTACTTCCCCTTCAACTTCTATCTCACTTCCCTTCATCTCCTCGCTTTTCCACCAACTCCTCCATCGACAGCTGCTCTCTCCCTATCCGAGACTTGTTATTACAAGATGAAAATAACACCAGCAACAGAGAACACAACACCAACAACATTCGAACAACAACAAAAGAAGGCGAAGAAGAAATCAAGTCCATCTCCAAGCCTGCTAGTTTTTCAATGTTTGGGTCAACAAAAGGACGTAAAGATAAGGAAGAGAAGAACAATAAGAGGAAGATGGGTTATGATCATGTGATCAATGCAATGAAGAAGTACTTGAGAATGGTGCTTTTTAGAGGGAGAAGAGAAAAGGTTGGGTTATTCCAAGGACAAGCTTATTCACGTTCAGGGAATATAATGAGGAAAAGTAAGCCTGAAGTGAGGGGAAGAAATTCAGCACCAGCATCCATGAGGACTTCTCCAACAAACAGTGGACTCCTCTTTGCAACCACTCCTGCTGCTTCTAATGATAGTACCATGGAAGAGCTACAAGCTGCCATTCAAGCTGCTATTGCTCACTGTAAAAATTCTATTGCAAAAGAAGACAAGCTCATTTCCTCTTAGCTAGACATATATAATAGATAACTTTTTTTCTGTTACTATAATTTCTTTTTTTTGTAACTATAGTTGTACCTACTTTCATAGTTTTCATATTTTAGTAATGTTAAATCTATATCGGTACTACAATAATTAAGTCGCCCATATGAGGGGCTTTTAGTAACCCAGATTCGTCCATCTTCATATTCGGCCCATATACTAAGAGAGCTCTATTTAAGGAAATTCCTTCATTAAGGAAAAGATTTCACTCTTTATTCACACTACACAAACTCTAGCTAGCTAAAGGAGTCGGACCTTCCACACGCGAGAATATTGGCGCCCATCATGAGGTCACAGTAAAACTTTGCCTTTTCCACACACCTTCCACTTCTACGGGAGAACAATATCTTAAAATTTACATCGGGTTATACTCAATTCTCGCGTTGTGTCAATTTTGGCCAAACCAAACGGGTCGGTCGATGACCTAGTGTTTGGGGCTAGGTTGGACTCGCTAAATACAAGGCTAGAAAAGAACCTGGCCATTTTGACCTAGTTTAATTGGCCCATGGGTTAGACTGGACCCGTTTTTATGTTTTTTTAAATACTTTTTGTGGTTTAATCTAAAAAAAATACTTTTTGTGGTTTCTTTTGTTAAAAGTTGGACATGGTCGGACCAGACCGCTTTTGGGTTGGACTAGGGTACAAAAAAACAACTCAGTAGACGATTGGGTTAGCCCAACACAACCCTCTTTAAAGTAATTTGGTCCTGTATCAGGCTGGATCGAGTTAGGAGGCCCAATTTGACATCAAGTTAATTAACCAACCGGTTACGTATTGTTTTAATTAATCAAAGATTAGTTTTAGTTATTTTTTGACTAAAAAATATATTCATTCATTCATTCAAATTGGTAGGATACATTGATAACAACACAAATTCAAAATTGCTAAAACCGTAAAGGATGGATCTACGAACAAACTCACAGCACCCAGGTTATAAAAACCATAAAACGGCAAAATGCCTACAATTTTGACAAAATTAAAATCACTGGAATACTCATGTCTCCGGATTTGTAATGTTGACGTCGAAGTCATTGATTGAGTTGTAATGATTGAATCTGGTCTGTCAATCTGAATGAAACGAACATCACAACAAGACAGGAAACCAAACAGCGCTGCACCCAGGCGAAGAACACAACGTCGTACTTAGACGATGAAATTGAGAAATTAAAACACAAAAGAAAAATTAGATTTGTGTGGAAATCACTTATTTAAGTAAAAAAGAGAGGGAAGGCGATGGGGATGGGTGATTCCAAGCCAAAAATATGACCAAAAACCACTCATCTCAAGTATATGAAGAAGAAGAGAGGAGTAGAGTATAGAGAAAAGGAGAGAATGACTAAGGTTTTCAAAATTAATTCAATGCACCTTTGGTTTTTATCAAAATGATAAGTTTTTTGTATCAAAATTTGCTTTGTTATTTTATTGTCATTTTTGTCCTACTTAGCAGAAAACATGTCACGTAAGCCAAATTGCCTGAGTTAGGAAACACAATTAACAATAAAGACATGCAAAAATGACTATGGAATGATGAATTAGAGGATTAAAAATATGTTTCTTTCAAGTGAGAGACTAAATTAACAAGTTACAAAGGACCAAAATAGGTGTTTACCCTTTTGATAAGGCATGTCTCTAACAATCTAAATATATAGCCATTGGCTAAAATCTGCATTAGGTTAAAAAGAGGCTTACAATTTACATCAAACTAAACTATTTATAATTTTCTTTTAATAAATTGGAGGTACTGATATATGTGGGAGTTCCCAGTTCTGTTCTGTTTTCTGACATATACCAATGATAAACTTCGTAGGCGCATAACTTCTTCACTCTGATTTCTTATTTTTCTTTGACATTCTTCTTCTGCAAATCCAAAATGACAGACGTTTGTTTGGCTTTTGCTTTTTTATGTATACTGGTTATTTTGTTTTGATTTTTCTTCACAATTAATTATATCCAACATAAGTCCAACTAAAAAGTTTTTGGACCATATATACTAAATTCCCATGCCAAATAATCGGTTCTGCCCCGTCACAATTAGGGGTGTGCATGGTGCCATGGTGCAAAAACTACACCAAACCGAACCATATATGCAATTTGGTTCGGTTCCCAAAACTTTTTTCCAAAAAAAAAGGTTTTTGCACAATCCGGTTTAGGTTCGGTTTTGAACCGGTTCCAAACCGGTTTTCATTTAAAAACCGGTTTCTTCACTCACCCGAGTTATAAACCGGTTTTTCCTTGAACTGTTTTGATAGAATTTCAGAAAAATTGGTCTAACTGTTTTTAAAATTGGAAACCATTACCATTTAATAAAAATGCAAATGTTTAGGCTCAAACTTTCTATCTGTTTAACTGTTTTGGGCTATTTTAAATTTTCTGTCAAAAACTTGATCAAAAACAAATTTTCTCGAGGCAAATGCAACACGCTTTTTTGTTTGTAGAAATGACTAATCCCTCACTCATTGTAGGTGCATCGATGGGCAGAACAGCTGCCCCAGAGTTTTAACCCTGCTCAGTACCCAATGTGAGGATCAAACTTCCGACCCTTGTTAAAGGGAGGATCAGCCCCAACCGCTGAACCCAAAGCTCTGGGTTAACTGCGGTACGTTTTCACTTTCACTTTGTCAAACACCTTTTAACTTTTACATTTCACATAAAAACAAAAAATATAGTAATATATAGTATATAATATATATATATATATATATATATATATATATATATATATATATATATATATATATAATAAAGTAAAAAGAGTTGGTAAAAAAAAGTAAAAACAAGTACACAGCAACTTCAACACAGCTCAATAAATCAAAAATATTTATTGAATAAATAAAGGTTTAAATACGCTTTTAGTCCCTGTAAATATGGGGTGTTTTGTTTTTACCCCTTGCAAAAAAAATTTTTTAAAAAACTCCCTGCAAAAACAATTTTTTTTAAAAAGGTCCTTCTGTTAACCCACCATTACAAAAAATGCTGACGTGTCTGACTTGTAATTTTTTTATTCTTTTCTAAATTTTTTTAATGCTGAGTTGTATGCCAAATCATTATTTTTTGTTTTTCATTATTTTACATTATTCCCCATCTTCTCCATTTCCCATCTTCCCCATCAACACCCTCTCTCTTGGTAAGAGTGATGCTGAAGCTTATTCCCCATCTTCTCCATTACTTTTGCTCTCCCTTTCTTCTTCAATAATGTTTCCTCTTCCCATAACAACAACAAAGGTTTTCTCTTGGTTACAAACGGAAGTAACTCTCAACAACAATAAATAATACCCTTCTACAAACTTTTACAAATTTGAAATTAAAATTGAATGGAGAAAAGGGATGTAATGAACACAGAGCCAAAGGGGTTAGAAGCTTCCCTACGGCATCTCCTTCAACTTCACCATCACAAGGGATGTGATGAACACAGAGCCAAAGTCTTTCTTTTTTCATATGGGTATGTGTTTGTTTGCAGAAAAAGCGAAGAAAGATGCATGAGGAAAATGGAACGAGTTTCAGATCTGTTGGTGGAAGCAGTAAATGGTGGGGGTGCAAGAATCATGCGTAGAGAGAGGAGGAAAGATGAAGAACAGATCCACAAAGAGTGGGGGAGAGATAACCGAAACTTAGAGAAAGTGGGAGAGGTTTTGGTAGTTGACGGCGGTGGTGTGGTGCTCGCGGTGGTGGTGGTGGTGTGGTGTGAGTGGTTGTGATGGTGGTGGTGGTTGTGGTGTGGGTGAGAGAGAGAAGAGAGTGGTTGTGGTGTGAGTGGTGGTGGTGTTGGTGGTTGCATGTGGTGTGGGTGAGAGAGAGAAGAGAGTGGTTGTGGTGGTGGTGGTTGTGGTGTGGGTGAGAGAGAAGAAAGTGGTTGTGGTGGTGGTGGTGGTGGTTGCATGGTGTGGGTGAGAGAGAGAAGAGAGTGGTTGTGGTGTTGGTGGTGGTGGTGTGGGAGAGAGAGAGAGAAGAGAGTGGTTGTGGTGTGAGTGGTGGTGTGTGAGTGCTTATGTGGCAAGCCATGTCACAGATAAAATAATTATAAAAGAAAATAAAATTACATCTCACAATTCCGTTTGACACATAAGCATTTTTGTAACAGTAGGTTAACAGAGGGACTTTTTTAAAACAAGTTGTTTTTGCAAGGTGTTTTTTTTAAAAAAAAATTGTAGGGGGTAAAAGCAAAACACCCCCTATTTGCAGGGGGTAAAAGCGTATTTAAACCATAAATAAATGATACTCTCTCACTTTTAGGTCATCTTCTACACTTTTCTTGTTGGCTACTCATTTCTCACGATTTCTTCTATTTCTCGTCAGATTTTCTCGAACAACAAACACCTGAACTTCTTTCTTATCTTTGAGATCCGATCCTTTTACTTGCTTTACATATAAAGAGTGGTAAGATTCACTTTCAAGTTTAGGTTTCAAATCTCTCTCTTCCCGCTGTTATTGTCTCTTTGCTTTTCTTGCGTGTTTCTGTTCACTGATGTTAAAATCAGTGTTTAAAATATGCTACAAGTTTACTCATTAACGTGGTAGTTAAACGATTTTAGTAATAAATCAGCTTCCCAATTATAGTACCTACTGTCTCTGTAATCTTTCTCCCTCTCTCAGCCCAATTATTGTGCGATGGATTGGGGGTTTAGGGTTAATGAATGAAAGGATCGAGTTGTGAGACTGCTATGTGAATGGGGTTTAATTTTAGAAACTGGTTCAGAATTCAGTTTTAGGACCACCGATTTGGTTTTAAAATTTGGATTGGGTTATAAATCATTTAAAATGGTTCTGGATTTTTTTTGTGGTGTGGTTGAGTTACTAAATTTGGAGTGGTTAACTATATTTTTTGCACACCCCAGTCACAATCAGGACCATAATTAAAAAAGACTATTCATGAAATTCATGGAATCATAAGGTAAGGTTTCCCATTACAACTGTCACTCTGTCAGTGACATATATGTACGTACGTAACGGGTGCCAACATGTTCTATACACGCTTAACGATTAGGAAAGCTCATGCACACCAAACACAAATCAGACCAGGCAAATTTTACACAATTATTAGTTTCAAATTTTAGCCAATTAAATTACACTAGTTTACACCAAACAAGGGGGGAATTTATGAAGTCAAAAAAGATACAAATCATCTTTGATTTTTGTTGTTGTTGTTGCAGACTTGTTCCACCTTATACACGTGGTGGTGAAAAAGGAACCAGAATTAAAGAAGAATATTCTAATCATCGCAATAATAATAATGAAGTTAAATTGTTGTGGTGACCGGATATAAGGGAGTTTGAATCCTCATAAGTACTTGTAAGATAATTTATGAGAGAGAGTGACATAATAATAAATGCAATAAATGTTATTATCTTTTTGTTTGAATCCTCACAAGTACTTGTTGCACATACAATATTAGGGAGTTTGGATTCTCACAAGTACTTGTGGGAGCATTTATTATTATATTGTATGTGTCACTCCTATACGGTGTTAAATCTAAACCACTCATTACTCTAAATGTTATTATACTTGTGGGGATCCAAACAGATATAGGGATGACAAGGCCACAGAACAAATCAATGACAACCATTACAAAAAAGGCAGTATATGCGACGGATTTTTCCGTTGCTGATGTGCCTTAGCGAGGGAATTAGCGACGGAAAAAATCCCTCGCTAAAAAGGGCTAATATTTACCGACGGATATTTGGTTCTGACACTAAATATTAGCGAGGGAAATTCCGTCGCTAATTAGTGAGGGAAAATCCGTCGCTAATTTAGATTTTTAAAAAAAAAATTGCTCTCTTTCTCTCAGACCTCACTTCTCTCTTTGTCTCTCTCAGACCTCACTTCTCTCTTTCTCTCAAGCTGCCTCTTTTCCAACAATTATTCACAAGCATCTTCAACCATATCTATAACACATGTAAGTGCCACACAATGAATATTAGCACACAAAAAAACAACACTATGAGCATTCAAACAGAAAAACAACACTATGAGCATTCAAAAAGAAAAACAACACTATGAACAGCCCTATGAAGCACCAAGCAGAAAACGAAATCATGGATTTTAAGCATTCAAAAGGGAAAACGAAATCAACGGAGAAAACGAAAATAAAAATGAAATCATGGATTTTAAGCAAGCATTCAAAATATAAAAAACAAAAACAAAAAACGTCAGCATTAGCGACGGGCCGTTAGCGACAGATTCTATACTTAGCGACGGATTCAGAATCTTACGCATTCCAAGGTCTGCGCAACGGTCACATCAGCATTAGCAACGGACCGTTAGCGACGGATTCTATACTTAGCGACGGATTTGAATTTTTTTGTTAAAAAAAACGCGCCATCGTCATTATTAGCGACAGATTATGTTTCCTTCGCTAAAATCCCTCGCTACATAATTATTAGCAACGGATTTTGATTCCCTCGCTAATTTACGTCGCTTATCCTGCGTTTTTTTGTAGTGAACAGCTATATTGGAGCCACTATAAGATATACTTGTACACAAAATATATTTTGATCTCATATGAAAATAATGACACTTTCCAATTTCGAGGAACACCTTCTTAATCAGCAAAATTCTAAAATTATTCCTAAAAATTAATTTCATGTTCAGAAATAGGGATGGCAATGGGGCGGGGCGGGGGTGGAGGGTACCCCCCCGCTCCCCGTCCCCGCCGCTGTGGAGTTCCCCCGTCCCCGTCCCCGATCCCCGCCGCGGGGACTTTTACTCCCCCATCCCCGTCTCCGCGGATCCCCGCGATCCCGCGGATCCCCACGGTGACCACATAAAACTTCAAAAATAGGCAAAAATGTATAAAATTACAATAATAAAATTAATCATCATCTTAACACAAAAAATAGACAAAATTCCCTATTAATCATCATCATAATAAAGTTCCAATTAATCACAGAAATAAGCTATTTGTGGTATGCAATTTACGATATCCAAATTGTGTATCGTAAATAAGTCATTTACAGTATTTAATATTTTTTTCAATTTTTTAAAATTCATTTTTTAAAAAAAATTGTGAAGTATTTTATTATTTACCAATATATTTAATTGCACTATTTAGTTATCTCTAAATAATATGGAAATATAGGGAATTTGTTTCTACTTTTTAAGGGTTCGTTTATAAAGAATATCACGACAGTTTGCTTGAATTCGTCTTGTTGGACGACAAGTTGATAGTAGTTTTCATGTTATGGTGAAAATAGAAAATCATAGACCAACTTTCCTAATCATGACCGATAACATAAGATAAAGATACCGTCTAGTTACTGAGACAATTAATTAAGTTATTATATTCAGGGTTTGAAAAATTTTCTTGTTATATAGCTAAATAAATAATTTCATAATTTTTTTTAAAAATATATCAAAAAAATCCAAGTACGGTCTAGTTAGTAAACTATCTAATTTCCAGCAAACAATTTTAAAAACTATATACCATTAAATATTTGTTTATAGTATACAGCTTTTATAACTATGTATTGTAAATTATCTATTTACCGTATACAAATTATAACAACTAGTACCTTTGGTAAAAAAAACAACTAGTATCATAAATTAGTTAGTTTACGGTACACATTTTTTTTTTTGACAAATTACGGTACACATTTTTATAAAACTAGATAATTTTTTAAGTGTATTTGGGTATTTTCAATTATTGGGTGTCCCTCAAAATTTGGAGATGTACTCAATAACAACCGTTTGAGTCAAAAAAAAAAAAACAACCGTGATGCGGCACACCATGACGTTTACTTGTTGAGCCAAAATAATTTGTTTTGTTCATTTGCTTGCTTTATGTAGGGGACACTATTTGCATCCTCATTTCTCAAATACACCACCTTTTCCCCTTTTTCTATTTTTTTTCTTTCTAAAATTACCCTGGAGTGTGTTTAGATTGGGTAAATTTTGAAGGTAATGCAATTTTTGGGTTAATTTTTTTTTGTCTTAAATTACCTTGCTTAGATAGCAAAAAAATTAAGATGTGGTGTAATGGTAATTGGGAATGTTTGTTATGTTGAAGTCACATTTTCGAGCCTTATATTTGCCAAAATTTCTAAGAGAGCGAGAAGATGAGCAGAAACTTGGGAATACCGGTGAAGCTACTCCATGAGTCATCCGATCACGTGGTGACGTTGGAACTCAAGAGCGGTGAACTCTACAAGGGTAGTAACATGATCGAGTGAAAGGACAACTGGAACTGTCAACTCGAGAACATCACCTTCACAACCAAGGATGGAAAAATGCTCATCCCAGACATAAGAAAAAGAAGGCTAAGACACACTTATAGTCTCTTACTTTTTTGTTTTGCTTTCAGTTTGGTCCGTTATTGTGTTTCAAAATGATCTCTTATTTTGTAAAATAGTACCAATGTAGTCCTTTCCTTTTAAATTATAGTACGGAGATGACTTACATAACTTTTGCAAATTAAGGATCATATTGAAATAGGAAAAATGAGATTATTCTATAATAACTTTCATCAAATAAGTGACTCTTTTGAAATAAAAAAATAAATTAGACTTACTTTTTGTGCGATGCACGGGATATAGTTATTGAAAATATAAATAATATTATACATATTTTGATTAAATTATCTAAAATAATAAATCAATTCAAAGGCTCTTGCTCTTGAGCTGTGTCCTCTTCCCCAATGAAGTCGATGTGACAACAGTGCAACTTTTCTCGCGTAGTCGACGACGACAACAACTAGAAAGTGTCGTGTAGCAGATCGGCAACTGCGTGATTTTCATCTCCCCCACACTCATTTTCCATTCTCCAATCCTCTCTCACCTAGTTCTCCATTTATTAGTCCTCATCCTTCATCTCTCGATGTTCTTTCACCACCAACGGGACAACCGCATTAGTTTATCACCGAGCAATAGACCCACTCTGGATTTAAACATGCAAGCTCTCAATCGCCAGGTATCTCACTCTTCGGCTCCAAATCTGTGACTCTACACCCCCTCTTTTTCTGTTATGAAATTTTTAGATGCTTAACATTTTCATTTTTTTTATGGAGGATTTAAAATCTTTAGTCTTCATCTTCTTCATATTTCTCTTTG
This sequence comes from Astragalus membranaceus, assembly GCA_039519185.1. Lineage (NCBI taxonomy): Eukaryota > Viridiplantae > Streptophyta > Magnoliopsida > Fabales > Fabaceae > Astragalus > Astragalus membranaceus. The sequence continues at coordinate 20,822,702 of CM076848.1, read as the reverse complement.
CAATATTCTATCTCTTCCCTCTTGTTTCCACTACTTTCCTATTGAGAATTTCTAATGGTCTTCTGAAGTGCGTGGGGTTTTGTTGAAGAAGAAGGGGTTTGTGATGGGTAGCTAAATTTTTTCCAAACCCTAAAGTACCCAAAACACACTAATAAGCGTCGCGCTTTACATATTTTGTCATGAAATTAATTTTTTTAGCATAAACCAGTTATGGAGAAACGAACTTCATGTATTTGAACAATTAAGTTTTTTTCCGAACCTTTAAGTACCCCAAAACACACTGTTTAGCGTTGCACTTTACATATTTTGTCACAGAAATATATATATATTTTCACCAAACTGTTTATTGAGGAACAAACTTTATGTACTTGAGCAATTAAAATTTTTCCAAACCCTAAACTACGTACCCCCCAAAACACACGCGTCACATTTTACGTATTTTGTTAGAAGAATAATTTTTTCACCAAATCGGTTATTAATGAATGAATTTCGTGTATTTGAACATCTAATCTTTTTTGGACCCTAAAGTACCCTCAAAACGCATTGCTTAGTATCACACTTTATGTATTTTGTCATGAAATAAAATTTTTGAAAAGTGTTTTTGTTACCAAAATACTCTTTTAAAGTATGGCGGGTCATACTTATAATAATTGCATTTTTTAGATTATAACTATAAATCAAATAAGAAGATTATAAAATTGAAATTGTCTATCCATAGATACTAAGAAGAAATGACTTCAATAGATGAATTGGTAGTGACCGTATTAAATGAATTTAATAAATATTTCAGTTTCAGAAAGATAATGAGAAAAAGTAAAAATATAAATTAATTTTTAAAGATTCAGAAAGATATGGTCTTAAAAATACAAAGAGAAGAAGTATAAAAAGAAATTGATTTTTTAAAGCGGTGGAATAACTGAAAGGGTAAGTCGCATGGGTCTGTATCACGAAATTAATTTTTTTTCCCACCAAACTGATTATTGAGGAATGAACTTTGAGTACCACAAAACACATTGCTTAGCATCACACTTTTCATATTTATCACGAAATTATTATTTGTTTCAACAAATCGGTTATTGAGAAATGAACTTTGAGTATTTGAATGGTTAAAAAAAATTTGAACACTAAAGTACCCCAAAACACGCTGTTTTGCATCACACTTTACGTAATTTGTCACGAAATTATACTTTTTTTCCACCAAACCGGCTATTGAGGCACAAACTTTGCATATTCGAAAACACACTACTTAGCATCATACTTTACATATTTTGTCATGAAATTATTTTTACCACCAATTCGGTTGTTGAGGAACAAACTTTGCGTATTTGAACAGTTCAAATTTTTTTCGACCGATAAAGTACCCAAAAGCACAATGCTTAGTATTACACTTTACGTATTTTATTACAAAATATTTATTTTCTTTCAACAAACTGATTATTGAGGAACAAACTTTGCATATTTAAACAGTTCAAATTTTTTTGAACTCTAAAGTACCCGAAAACATACTGCTTAAAACATGAAAGAGGAGAAAAAAGGAAAGTACCCCAAAATACACTGCTTAATGTCGCACTTTACGTATTTTGCCAAAAAATTAATTTTTAGAGTGACGAACGATCTTCATGTATTTGTACATCAATTTTTTTTTTGAAATCTAAGTTACCCCTAAACACACTGTTTAGCGTCACACTTTACATATTTTGTTACAAAATCAATTATTTTTAACGAAATTGGTTATCGAGGAAAAAACTTTGCGTATTTGAACAGTTAATTTTTTTATCGGACTCTAAAGTACCCCAAGACATACTGGCTAGCATCACACTTTACTTTATTACGAAATTAATTTTCATCTTCATCAATTTATAGTTCTATTTTTTAAAAATAAAAATATGAAAAAAAAAGAGAGAAGGGGTGAGGGGTGGGAGTTTTGGAGGGAAAGTGGAGTGGGAGACTCCCTAAGATTTATATTCCTAAGATGTTTTTTTAGATAAATAATTTGGTATTAAAAGGGAGCACAAGAGGTGCACCAACCCTTACAACCAGGGGGCCTCGTTAAAACATCCAAGGGCCAAAACCCCATGGGAAAAAGACTCAATGAGGAAAAAGAGTACCCCCGAAAGAACGAACAAGGCAAATGCCATTAAAGTGTTACAATGAGAGAAAACAGCCCAGCGGGCAATGTAACCAATCCGACCATGTAACTCCACAGTTTCGGCCATTCCTAGCCATGAACCAACTCCAAGCGTTGAACTTCACGTTGTAAAGAATAGATGGAATCGCAGCCACCTCCCCTCTAAACATAATATTGTTCCTGGTTCTCCAAATGTTCCACGTTACCGCCATCCAAATCAAGTGTCTGACTCTTTTCGTCTTCTTTCCCTTCACTATTTTCCCAAATTCCATAAAGTTCTCCACCACATCCATGGTCTCAGCCCTGGGGACCCCCATCCATTGACTCACAAGTCTCCACACTTCTTTAGTAACATCACACTCAAAAAATACATGAGCTGCTGATTCATCTTCCTTGAAACATAGGACACAACACCGATCATGGGCCGATGTCGGGATACCCTTTCTTGTTAAAGCATCCCGAGTGGCCAACCTGTTTAGCAATAATCTCAATGAAAAAATTAGAATCTTTGATGGGGCGTCATTTTTCCACAATCTTGTGCATGCCTTCATCTTACGGTCCTCCAACAGATCTCGGGTACCTGCAAAAGAAGAAACCAGCCAGTCATAGCAGCTTTTCACCGAAAAACCAGCAGTTGCGTCACGCAGCCATATCCATCTGTCGCCGTTATTTCTTTCCGGTTCCAACCCCTGCAGAATGGTTGCGAGTTCCTCAGCCTGTTGCATTTCCTCTGTCAGCAATGTTTCCTTCGGCAGCGCCCTCCACACCCACCCTGACAATCTCCATTCCCCCATGTCAGCAACCTTCGCATTTATGTTACCAGCTCGATGTAAGAGGGCAGGGAAGAGTTTAGCGAAAGAGTCCCTACCCAGCCACACATCCGTCCAAAAACATATCGTTGTTCCTCCTCCTAACTTATTTCTACTCAACTCCATAAATCAGTCCCCACCAATGCTGTTACCGCTGTCCCATTATTTTCAAGTCCCACCACCATAAGGAAGTACGCCTCCACCTTCACCGTTCCAACCACTTATAGTACCATACCTGTGCACCAGAATTTTCTTCCACAAAGAGCCCTCTTCATCTACTAGATATCTCCACCTCCACTTTGCTAGAAGGGCCAAATTGAAGGCTTCTAGATTTTTAATACCAAGCCCTCCCCGCTCCTTGGGCAGACAAATCAATTCCCAACTAACTCAAGCAACCTTCTTGTGATCTTCATCGCCTCCCCATAAGAACCTTCTTTGGAGCTTTACAATTTCCTCAATTACCTTATTTGGTGCCTTATAGAATGAGAAGAGATATAATGGCAGTGATGATAGGACTGAGTTTATAAGCGTAACTCTACCACCAATAGATAGTTGCCGGCTTTTCCAACTAGTCAGTCTAGCCTTGATAGCTTCGATTATAGGTTGCAATGTGGCCACCCTTCTCGGGTTAGCGCCAACCGGTACACCCAAAAATTTGAAAGGGACCGATCCCACCTTACATGCAAGAAAATGTGAGATGCCATCTAACACTCTTCTTTCAATGTTAATGCCAATGACATTACTCTTTGCAAAATTTACTTTCAGGCCCGAAACCAACTCAAAGCTTCTCAATATTGATTTGATGCTCCAAATACTCTTGTCTTTTCCATCACAAAAAAAAAAGATTGTGTCATCCGCAAACTGTAATAATGAAACCGAGAGTTGTTCACTTAACTGGAAACTTTTAGGCAATTAGATTCTTCACCCTTGCAAACTAAACCCACCAAACCTTCCGCCGCCACAAGAAACAAAAAAAGGGATAAAGGGTCACCTTGCTTTAAACCTTTTTGGGCCACAAACTCTCCCGATGGACTAGCATTCACCAAGACCGCAATAGAGTTAGACGAGACACATACCTTCATCCATCTCCTCCACCTCTCATTGAACCCCAATCTCCCCAACATATAGTCAAGATACGTCCAATTAACAGAATCGTATGCTTTCGCGAAATCAGCCTTCAACACCACACATCCCTCTTTATTCCGTTTTGCCATATCAAGGATTTTGTTCACCACTACCACACCGTCCAAGATGTTGCGTCCCGCTAAGAAAGCATTCTGGCAATCCGAAATCACAGTCTTCATCACCTTTTTCATCCTTCCCGCCAACACCTTTGCCAAAATCTTGTACAAGCTACCAATAAGTGCTATGGGCCTATACTCCGTCAGCCCCTGAGGGTTTTTAACTTTCGGAATAAGTGTAAAAAATGAAGCACTTATTGCTTTTGGTAGTTTCGCCTTCCTCTGGAACTCATCAATAAACTTCATAACCTCCGGATTCACAATTTCCCAGCAACTCTTGAAGAAATTGAGATTGAAACCATCCGGCCCTGGGCATTTGTTGTCGTCGCATTCCCACACAATCTCTTTGACTTTATCAATGGTTATAGGTGCTGTGAGAAACTCATTATCCTCCCTTGTTATTTGTTTAAAAGAGATACCATCCAGTTTCGGCCTTGCAAATGATTCTTCTTTGTAGCTCTTCTCAAAATATTCCTTTACCGCTAGCTTTATACCATCCACATCGTCCACCCATTCCTCATTCACCTTCAATTTCAGAATTTGTGTTCTTTGCCGGTTCCCCCTTACACAAGAATGGAAGAATCTACTGTTAGCATCCCCCTCAGCCAACCACCTTACCCTTGACTTTTGGGCCAAAAGGCTTTCCTTGGCATGGAGTTCATTCCAGAATTGGGTACTAAGAGCTTTCCTAAGTGTTTCATTAGAGAGCCCACCCCGAGTAGCCGCTTCTTCCAATTCGTTCAGATCTTGCACAATCTTCTCAATCTGTAACTCTTTGATGCCGAATACCTCACGATTCCATCCTCTCAATTTATCTCTCAACCATTTGAGTTTTTCTTTAACAACATAGTCGCCTCTCCCCCTCACTACACATGAGTCCCAGACCTCCTTCACAAACCGCACGAAATCTGCATGCTCCATCCATCAGTTATTGAATCTGAAAGGCTCCGGTCCCCAGTTCGATGAAGAGCTCAACAGCCATACCGGGCAATGGTCAGAGATGTCACGAGCTCCAACCCACTACGCAGAAATGTTCCATCTTGCCACCAATCCACCAGACACCAATATTCTGTCAATACGGCTAGCTCTCCCATTTGAGCTAAAACAAGTAAATTTCTTTCCAAGGGCTGGTACGTCAATCAAACCCATATCCTCCATGAAAGCCGAAAATTCCCTCATCTCTGTCGCGCTAAAACTACCTGAGCCCCCAAATCTTTCCTCTTGTGACATAATTGCATTAAAATATTCTGCTATACACCAATCACCCTCAACAAACTCCCCTTTCAACTTCCTTAAGATATCCCATAAGCGACGTTTTCCTGCCATATTGCATTCTGAATACGCATTCACTAAGTAACATATTCTGCCCTCTGACAACGCTCCCACCCCCACAAAGTGCTCTCCGGTGAAAGAAAATTGTACATCCATACATCCTTCCTTCCATACACATAGAAGTCCCCCTGATTGCCCATTAGTGTCTTTACTAACCCATTCAAAGTTAGGATTGGGCCAAATACTTCCTATCATTCTTCTTTTTAAGTTGCTGCATTTTGTCTCTTGGAGCATACAACAGTCAAAATCTCCTGCAGTAATAAGTTTCTTGAGGTGTCGTCGTTTGGCAGCACCTCCCCACCCTCACATGTTTAATGTCCATAAATTCATTGAGAAGAGTTGTTTTTCCCCTTCTTTGATATCGCACCCTGGTCACGATGCTCCAAAGCCAATATCTTGTTTCTATATTCATTGTCAAAAGCCCCACCTGTTACCCCTAAAGCCTCTTTTGCGAGCACCATGTCTTCGACGCCAACTGAATCTCATATTTTCCCAAATTCCTTTCGTTCCCATTTCGGATTTCCGTGTCCCCTATTGACCTTGTTCCAATCGATGCCTCCGCCAAGTCCTCATTCGTAGAGATTGAGAGGTGGGCCCCAGGGATGTTGCGCACTACACCCCCGGCGTTTTCAGAGGAAAATGACTTCGACAGGCTAAAAGACGGGATCAACTTTCTACCATCTTCTTTAACAATCCCAATTGTGACACCCATCCCACCACCATCTTGTTTGCACTTCTTCCCTTCTTTGTTGTTTTCCCCCTCTTCCTACTCTTTCCCTTGATTGCTTTTGTGTTTCCGGTATCCTGACATTCCAAAGACCCTTTTTCTTTATTAACTGCACTAGGCCCACACTCCAATGGGCATGATGTAGTTTCAATTAAGATTCCCCCATTCTTCGGTCCCCGTTCATCCAACCATTCCTCCACTACCTCACAACTTTTCCCATCTACCTCTGGTACCCCCATATCTTCAAAACCCATCAACATTGATTTTTGGTTGATCCCATAAGACATACCTCCCCCCTGCACCGGTCCACTGATTGAGCCTTCATCATGCCTATTATTTTCCATGGTTGCCTTCCCCACATCCCCCCCCAGGATTAGCACTTCCCAACACGGTACCCTCAACAATGGTGAAACTGTCTGCATCGCTTTGCATTCCCTGCTCCTCTTCCTCTTCTGACTCCGGCACAAACTCATCCTCCAGAAATAGTGGATGACCGTTGTTGTCACCTTCATTATTGTCATCCGATTCAGAGGTAACTTCCTCATTATTCTTCAAGATTGGTTGGGTTAAGCCATTCCAATGCATAGGGCCACACCACTCCTCAAAGACCTTAATGTGGAATAAAGATCCGTTGATTTGTGCATGAACCACCATGTTGAATACATCATAATGTTTCATTCGAACCATAATTCTCGCCACATCCACTGCGTCTTTCTTTCTCGTGTTTTCATCAACACCAAGATACACACCACATCTACCAGCCAGAGCCTCAAAAATTCGGTATTCCAAGCGTGCGCCGGAATCCCATGACATCGCACCCATACGACCCTCTCTTGGTCCGTCTCCGAGGGGCTCCACTTCCTTATAGCACTGAACCTCTTAAGCAACCAGTCACTCGCATCCGAAATGATGGCCGGTATCATACCCTCTTCAATTTCTTCTAAGAGGACAAGGTTTGCCCCAAGTGGGGTGCATTTGATGGAGAATACCCCTTGCATATTAAACCATTCTTGCACCATATGTGAACTTCCCGCATTCTTCACCTCCCCTACGTACATCTTCTTGAACCGATTCATCTCATCCTCCGACACTTCATAGCAAAGATCATAGAGATTCTTTTTCCTGAAATAAACAATTTTCTCATCTTGCCCTTCCTTTCGCGTCCCCTTTGACTTGTTGCTTCTTCCCCATGTTGTGTTTCGCTCTTCCATGTTGCGTTTCTCATTGTTTCCCTTCCTCCCTTCGGCTTGTGTTTTCTCCACTACCTTCCACACCTTTCTAGTTCGTTGATCGGCTTCCCTTCTTGCCGGATCTTTGAAATCTTGCACCGTTCTTTGAAATCTTGGAACATTGACGAAGATCTTCTTCGTACCGATGATGATGTTAGCAAGTTTCACCGCAAACCATCTAGGATCATTGACGTTGCGGAATCTTGCAAACCCGAACCTAAGACCACTTCTATTTCTCTTGACTGGGATAACAACTTCCACCACGTCGCCATAGTAGGAGAATGCCTTGAGCATGTCCTTTGCTCCACGCGAGTCCGAAATTTGTGAGAAGAAGAAGGAGCAAGTCCCTTCATGGCTTCCGTTCCAATTCTTGGTGAGTGGTTGTTCGGTTCTTCTTTCTTGTCACCGTTTGCCATCCTTCCCCCTCCTCGCCTTCGCCACCGCCGCCCTCCCCCTTGTTTCTCCCTTCCACGTTCACCCTCATCAATGATGTGAGGGAGCAACTAACACCCTCATCAATGATGGAGTATATAACCTTTGGATATCATGTAAAAATATTTAACATACTAAATTATTTACCTGTTCCTAGAAATGCAGATTTATATGTCGAAGATGGAGTATTTATAGTAATAAGATATAATGTAAAAATATTTAACAACCTAAATTATTTACTTGTACCTAAAGAATTAGGTTTATATATTAGAAAAAATAAAGTTACGAAATTTACTTTCAAATTTAGGGCCTGTTTGTTACAGAATAAAATATAAGCGATTTTGTTATTAAATAATTTAAAAATTAATTATTAAATATTTTTAAGAAAATGAGAAATTGTTATATGTATATGTAACCACGAAAATCACACATACTTTAAAAAAAACCAATCTTTAAAAAAATAATAAAGATAAGACCTAAAATATATAATATATAAAATTCAATAAAAAAGAAATAAGAAGGAGCGAGGACAGATTGATCGAACGGTATGAGAGCAGCCAAACAACCTCAAAAGCGGACCCCACAGGAACCCACGTAAGTCTTGTCCCAGTTTCTGTTCTTCCTTCCCCCCAACAAGCCGTAAGGCTTCTTCTCTCCCTGTCACCCTCCACCACCACCCCCATAAACCCCACCTCATTAATCCCAATCTTCAATTTAATTAAGAAAAAGATCCAATTACTTTACTTCACAGGGTTGACAATATTCCTAAATACTGTATCCGTTTACAGAGTTTATTATTACTATTGGCACATTCCATTCCTCCCAAACAGAATATCCACTCATTATCAATTTTTCTTTTGAATTTCCCTGATCCATGTCTATTCCAAACATAACTACGATTCAAATCCAATGAAACAGGTCATAAATTCAGTTTCAGCGTCGTTATGATCAAATTTATCATCACAAGAAGAGAAAAGAATTAGAATAATTGGGTAATTAGGATGCAAGCGGTGGGGAGATTAGGGAGCTATATTAGCCAAGGCGTGTACACCGTATCGGGACCTTTTCATCCATTCGGTGGCGCCGTTGATATCGTGGTCGTGCAACAACAAGATGGAACCTTCAAATCTTCTCCTTGGTACGTTCGATTTGGAAAATTCCAAGGGGTTTTAAAGGCAAGAGAAAAAGTTGTTCAAATTAGCGTCAATGGTGTTGAAGCCGATTTTCAAATGTATTTGGATTCTAAAGGAGAAGCTTACTTTCTTAGGGAAATTGATGCCGATTCTATTTTGATTGATCCATCATTGTCTTCTGTTGATGACGTGGATGATCGTTCTCTTAGTTCTAAAAGTAGTAATTTTGATTCTGTGAACGGGAATGTTGTTGTGGGAAGGAGTAGTAGTTCTCGTCGTTCACGAATACTTGGTCTTATGTTTGGTAGAAGGTCTTTGAATGGGGAATTTGAAGATGTTGTTGAAAATAGAGAACGTGCTGAGATTGCAGAAAATTTGTTGGATATTAAGTGGTCTACAAATATGGAGGGTGAAAATTTTGAGGAGGGTACTTCTTCTGGGGATCATGCGCATGAGGTGATTCTGGATCATGGATTATTGCAGCAATGTGAATCATTCAATGAGGTTGATGATTGTATTGGTGTTACACAGGATGAAATTGAAAAGCCATTGACTGGAGAAGAAGAGGTTTCGGGTGTTAATGTTTCTGAGGTGGATGTTGCTGAGAATTCTAAAGTGAGCTCGGTTTGTTGTTCAACTGAACAAGCTCATGAGGTTATGTACCTTTCTCACGGGGAAAGTGGAGAGATTCATGTTCATGATCAAGTCTTGCATGTTGCAACTACAATGCTATCTCAGGTATACTAGTAATTGCCTTTAATTAAGGTTTTTGCTTCACATTGAATAAATGATATTTCCTCAGCTCCATATCTATTGATGTTTTGGCTTTTTATAGTAACTTTGTTTCAAAAAGTATTGATGTTTTAAAATTTCAAGGTCTAATTGATGCTTTTTTTTTTCAACCATTCCCTTACTTGTGAGAAAGAATTATGAAATCTGTAATGCAATTAATGACAAATACTAAGAGACTAAATAAGGATATTTAATCAAACACAGATCAATTTGTTATTTCTTAATCTGTGTACACTAACATAAATAGATATGGAATCAGTATGGTACAGAAAGAGTAGAGCACTGGATTCTTTTACGTCCATTTTGCATTGGTTGACACCAACACTGACACGTTAAATTCTCCTTTAGGGTAGTACAGAAACTGAAGAAGTCACCAAGAATGCTGATGTAGTGGAAGTCTTCAAGTTCCATTCTCAGGCTCAACAACAAGATTGTTCTGATTCTGATGTTAGTATGTGCGAAGTGGCAGATGTTGGAGACCTAACAACTTCTCCAAAACCTCAAACTGACAGTTTAGACCCAGGACATTGTTCAAGCGAGAAAGTTGAATCCAACTGTGTTACCAAAACTTCCAGTCACAACAATCAGGATAACATGAAGGACAAAGATGTCGCTAGCAGGTTATCACCTCCACCAGACTCTGTTAGCGATTGTTTACCTCGTAAAGTATCAAGAAGATCACTGTCAGTGACTTCAGAGGAAGAAAGTTTCTTTTTTAGTGACCTTGATGAGGGTGCAATCAATGAACAATTCGAGGGATCATTTACCCCGGAATATATAGATAAAGAAGACAGTAATTCTTATGAGAATGACACTGAAATGTCAAGAGTAATATCCAATCCCATAGTAATCCCTAGAAATGAGAATGGTGGGGAGGAGGTTGGGCAGCACACAGGATCCTTGCCAACTATTTCTGCTGGTAATAACAGTATGGGCCAACATGTTGTTCGTTATCGTTTAAGTCAGTCGCTGGACTCTACTTTTCCTGGAAAAGATGACTTGAAATACTTAAAATCAGATGAATTCAAAGGAAACCAATTATCGCATGATGTGCTAGGTGCCAAAGATTACCATAATTCTGGGGAATTCAAAAGTGCTCTGGAGCTTCCCTCTGGTAAGAGAAGTTGTATAAATTACCACTGTAAAGTCTTCGTTATTTTTGTCTGTCTACTAAATTGAAAACAATGTATGGAAAGATGCATACTGAACATACTGTATTCTATGGAAATATGATAGTTAATTTGTTATACATTGCCTAGCAGCAATTTGTAGTTTTCACTAAACATTCGTAAACAACTTACTTTCTACATCGAACACAGCTTTAGATTGGGGAGACATGTTTTCTGTATTTTGGTAGAGAAAAATGAAAGGACTTTGTCATTGCTTTAGCTTTGAAAAATGCTTCCTAGAAATTAAGCCATAGGTATTTGCTGTGCTGATTTAGTCTTTATGCAAATGATTTACAAAACACTTGTTCTATGAAGGGATGCAAGTTGGCGACTTGGCGCCACTTTAAAACTTCCATTCCTGAAAATCTGATTGGGATTTGGGAATAAATTTACTTCTCTAAACCTGGTGGGATAACATATTTGTTATTAAGATTTGTCATTGTTCTTTTCCAAGGGATTTAGGAATTAGGCATGATGTCTTCTGGAAATAAACAAATATTGGATTAAGGCATGTTTGAAAGTTATAAAATGTTTAAACTGAAAGGCACCATAACTGTTGACCAAATAAAACAAATCATGCAGGAGATCCATCAACGCTCGACCCTTCCCCTGGTGGAAATTGGAGTATTTGGCCTTTCTCCTTGAGAAGATCGGGTTCTAGAGATTCTTTGCCCCCTATTCCAAATGATGCCAAAAATACTACTTTTGGTAATTCTTCAGAGAATAAGATTTTCACAGATGTGAGCAAAAATGAGACCATGCCCAATCTAGTGAAAACAAAGGTCAGGGAAACAACTCCAACTTCTGAACAGTTAGCATCGCTGAATCTGAAGGAAGGGAGGAACATTATAACCTTCACTTTTTCTACAGCTATGCTGGGAAAACAGCAGGTCAATAATCATGAATTTCTACAATTTAATATCTTGAAGCTAACATTCTCTTTTATGTATGTTTCTTTAATTGGAATCTCTCAACTGCTATTATTTCTTTTATTTAACATTTGATTAACAGGTTGATGCTCAAATATATCTGTGGAAATGGAATGATCGTATAGTGATCTCAGATGTGGATGGAACAATTACAAAGTGAGCATGCATATTTTTTAAAATAAATAGCTCAATCTGACAATATGCTGGTTAATATTAATTCTTTGATAGTTGTTTTCTTTCTAATTGTTAATTTGATACTCCCTCCGTCTCAATTTAATTGTCGTTTAAGGTTATGCGCGGGTCTTAAGGAAATGATTGGATATGCTAACTTTTATGGTCAAAAAATATGATAAGACTTAAATACCCCTATATTAGCATAATTACCTCACTTTTCTTGTTTCATGGTTAAGGTAAACCCACTTTTAAAAAGTAAAAAGTAATGAGGGTATTATTGGAAAAGAATTATAAATGTTGCATTGGTATTCTAAAGTGACAAATAATTCGAGACAGAGAAAAATGGCAAACAGGACAGTTAAATTGAGACGGAGGGAGTATTACATACCAAATGAAGATATTTGGTGTCTACCTAAAAATATGCTCCTCTGCAGACTCATTTTTAATCTTAGTACTGAGTTGATTCTAGAGTATAGCTTCAATACGATGTATTCCTCCATGCTCTTCCCAATCCATGCTTTTTAGATTAAAGAGAAAACATGTCACCCTAGATCTCTTCACACATGTCAGGGTCAAATTCTGTTGTGCTATGTAACAGTTAACTTCTACTGTGATACTTTTATGACATGCACTTAGATTCTCTAGGGATCTTGTTTCTTTTGAGCCTATCATGGTACTTTCCATCTCCTGTTATCACTTGAAGAAAAATAGGCATGGGTCTCCCTAGCTTGTTTCCAGTTTATACAGTGTTAAGGGATCAAGGTCCATCTGCTTGCTTCTAAAAAATCATATGAATCTTACATCCTGCTTTTGTCCCTCTATCTTTGGACTGCCATGTTGTTTTACTCCCTGTTATATGATTTTATGAACTAGCATGCTCTTACCATGTTAAAATATATTGTAAGCAGTAGACACAACACAAGCATAAATCTATGAAGCTTCGAGCATAGATCCAATATTTAATATCATTATTGGTTGTTTGTGGAAGATTGCACTTGGAACAATAAGGAAAACAACTTAGAACACTACTGTCATAGTTGAATGTTGGGCATCCTTTCTAGAGTTTCCCTTTCATATTTGATTTTTAGTAGTCGAGTTTGTATGCATAGATTTTTTTCCTGGTGCATAAATTATGTCTTATATGCTGGGTTTTAAATTTAAAATTTTGTTTTGTAGGGTGGGCATGTAAAAATTGCTTAGCTTTTCAAAATACAAGGTTATGACTTCTTGTGAAGAAAATTTTTGTGAGGCGGCCACACTACTTTGTAAACCCAATCGAGCTACTTATTTGACCTTGACATTCCCTGTATAGGACAAAAGACTGGCATTCACTTAGGATTCAGGTTATTCTTGTAATTAATCGTGCTAGGCAACCTAGGTTTTGCTAAGTGCAGTTCAACGTCACCAATTGGATGTGAAATGTCAAGTGATAAGGATCCTTGTTTAGTCCGTTCTAATCATGATTATTGTTAAGTTGGTAGATATAGTTGGTTTCAGTTTCAACATTATCGATGTATCTTTTAAGTCAAATTGATTGAATTTGAATGTATGGCGATATTTTAATGATGAAGTTTATGGGTTGTAGTATTATTACCTTGGTCAATTTTTAGCTGAAAAGGTCGAGTTTGCATATTCAAGTAAGATTGTTTATTATTCCTGCGGGCATCTTTAACATCGTGATGAACTTGGATTTAACTTCTGTGTGGTTAGCAAATCAGTTTTGAGGGGTAAAGTAAATAAATCGATGTTGAGGTAACATACACATGCATTACAAATCATTGATGTATTGGAATATTAATAGTTGGTTTTCCATCAGAGCAGTTGAGATGTCTTACTTTACCCTCTAACGTGAGAGTTCAGTTTAGGAGTCAAATCCGACAAAATTATACTTGTTAGAGCTTAGAAGTTCGTGTCTTCTACTTTTCTTCTGTTTTTACTCTCTTGAATTTTTTTTTACTATGTTAACTATGGCGGCGTGACAATGCTAATTTGTTTCTCTTGTTTTATATCCTACAGATCAGATGTTCTTGGTCAGTTCATGCCATTGGTTGGTGTTGACTGGTCACAGACAGGTGTTGCTCATTTATTCTCCGCTATCAAGGTTTGTTTATGTTGTCCATGTGTTTAGATGTTTTTGAGATTACTCTAATGTCATAATGTGGTTGATTCTTGAATACACTGATCATACATCATTGCATTATAAGACAGTTTTGGGTAGGCAGGCTCGGTACAAAATACGAATAATTGGTTGCTTTGTCTGTTAAAACCATAAAGTCGTTAGACCTGTCTTCTAACTGCTTATTGTTCTAATATTAATTTTGTTGGAAGTTTTAGCATGGAAACTGTACCTTACCCTATCTATAACAATAATTTTCTGATATTTTTTTAACCTGAGTTGGAGGTCTTTCATGATACTTTCTCTTGTCAATTTCACGTGTACAGGAGAATGGCTACCAACTGCTTTTTCTCAGTGCTCGTTCAATTTCTCAGGCCTATCTTACACGACAATTCCTACTGAACCTTAAACAGGTGACATATACAGTTAGCAATCAGTTGCCACTATGAACAATGTGGTAGAGAGAGATAGAGATTGATAGAGAGGGGGGGGGGGGGAGGGAAGCTATTACAATTTCATGTTTATTTTCTATATTGTAGGATGGGAAAGTTCTGCCAGAGGGTCCTGTTGTTATTTCCCCCGATGGACTCTTTCCCTCTCTATATCGTGAAGGTAACAAATCTGCTTGTCTTTGTTTTCTGCTTATATTCACTGTTCCCTTTTCTTCTAAGTTGTAGCCTTGTAGGTACTGTTAACTTCCATATATCATGTAAGTGTGAATGATAAACTTGCCTCTTCACTTATGTGATTATCCCCCCACCCCCATTTGGTCAAGGGACTATTTTTATCATAACAATTGTAAAAGAATTCCTTTATTAATTTATCATATCGATGTCGAGTTGTGCTTAGATTCCAGAGAGGGAATAAGAAAAAGGAACTAGGTGATTTGATTTCTTAATAAGTTATGTTTTTGAACAATCTAACACCTCACCATGGCTTCAATTATTGTTCCCCCCCCCCCTAAAAATACCGATTAAACCGTTTAAACTTAAATAAAAGAAATCTTGCCTGAATAAATGAAAATCTCTGTTGTTAATCTTCTTGAGGAATAGATAAATCCACTAATGAAATTCAAGTGATTTGGCTAAAGCAGTCTGCAAAGCCTACAACAAAAATTTGGAGACTGGACTCTTGTGCTGTGCTTTTACAGTTTTACCTTAAATAGACCGCTAGTTTTTGTATAATGGCGTTACCGCTAATTCAATTAAGTTAAATAATTCCACTTTGAACTTTTTCTCTTGTAAATGACCAAATTTTGAACGTTCATTATGGCATGGATTATGATATTTTAAGAGTTTAATAGATATACACCGATAGTGTGAATTTTTTCATGCAGTCATCCAATCATAGCTCACCATGTAGATGGTTGATGAGATATTTTAGGAAGTAATATAACTAAGTGGCTCCATTGTGAGATATGATTGGATAATCGTGTAAGACTTTTTGACACTGCCAGTACAAATCTATTAAAATCTTTTTTGAATTATAAATCATGTATTGGATTTTTTTATGGCCTGGGTCTGGAACATGTTAACCACCACCATGTGGAGGGGTGATCGATATATGTAGAACACAAGCATAGCATGCATATTGCATAGTTATTTTGAAGTTTTCTTATTTAATTCATTGGCCATTTAATTGTTGTATAAGTGAGACTATGAGATTCTTCAAGATTGAGTATGGAATGCCGTGGTGTTTCTTTTATTTTGGACTTTGACACTTTTTTCTTCCTATTTACAGTTATTAGGAGGGTTCCCCATGAATTCAAAATTGCATGCTTAGAGGTTAGTTTCAACTTCCACATGTTAAAACTGACATAATTTTCATTGTATATATGAGCTGAATGAAGCTAAATTATAATTCTCCAGATAACTCTATGAATAAAATTACACATGGTATCAATATCAACTGTCAAGCCTACAAAGCTAACTTCAATCTTTGTTTAAGCTTAACCAGAAAATCATTTCATGGTTTCGCAAAAAGTGATTTACTTTTTACAATTTTTTGTAAAATAGAATATATTTTGAGTTTGCTTACAGATATTGAAATAAAAAAGGTTTTTTACTTTCTGTGACATCTATTGCAGGAGATTTGCTTTGAGCAACTATTCATAACAGTTTCTGAAGAAAAAAAATATTGAAAAGGGATTTTTTCAGTAGATTCTTTTTCAAAATTTTATCCAAACAAATTAAAATGGTGAAAAATGGTTTTTTATAATAGTGTTTATCAATTGAACGCTTAAAACTTCAAAGGGAGCCTTGTTTGTTTAGCTTTTTTTTTTGGTCCAATCCTTGTTTGTTTAGCTAAAGGCTAAACAAACTAGCCTGATCTAGTTTTAATAATTTTCAGCATGATCATCAGGCTATTTAAGTTAACTCAAAATATTCATGTCTCCAGGTTATCAAGTCACTTTTTCCTCCCGATTGCAATCCGTTCTATGCTGGTTTTGGAAATAGAGATACTGACGAAATCAGCTACCTTAAAGTTGGAATCCCTCTAGGAAAAATCTTCATTATTAATCCCAGGGTAAATAAATCGTTCTTATTTAAAAAAAAAACCAGAAAATTCCTGAAATACAAGTTTGTCAAACCTTTCTTATTGTTAAGTTTGCAGGGAGATATAGTCGTGAACCGAAATCTTGACACAAAAACATATACTTCTATGCATGCTCTCGTGAATGGAATGTTCCCCCCAACGGGCTCTTCTGAGCAGGTTGAATTATTAAGGATCTTTCTCTTTTATGTATCTTTTTCTGATACGACATATGTAACTTACTTTTTTCCATTACTATGGTTGAAAATTGAATGCAGGAGGATTTTAATTCATGGAATTTCTGGAAGATACCCCCTCCTGCAATAGATATTTGAAAGAGCCCCGGGGCATTTGGGCTCAATCACCTTCGTCCTGGATATGGACTGGTGCAGGCTGTGGCGCTCTTAGAATATTATGGTAAATTCATTTTAAACTTCTACATAAGCTGTTCACACTCCAGGATTTATTTGTAGTTCTTAGTACATTTTTTATATGTTTATAATCGATTTTTGAATCTGAGCAAGGTCTAAAATCACGTTTGCAGTCACAGTAGTGGTCGCATCGTGATGCTTAATATTTTACGAAAAATCTCATCAAATGCGGTGGTTGCATTGAGGTCGCATAGAGCCCATAAACCTTATTGACGCGGCCACTGGACCTTGATTTAAAACCTTGAATCTGATTAAATCCTTTGATTCAATCAGAATTTTTTTATACAGAAATATCTACTTATATGATACGTTCAACATTTCTCTTCATGAAATATTAAAGCATAATGGTTTGCTTTGCTTCTATGCATAATTTGCCACGTTCTGCATGTGCAATTGTGCATAACACTTCATATTGACAATTTTTTCTGATACAGGGAACGGCCTCATTATGCTGTGGATTGATTTATCGAAACTCATAATTAGGTGGATGGAATTATTATAGCAGGATGGGTCTTCTTAAGCTGTGAGATCAGGTCCATTTTTCCCCTTGGTTAGTTCGAAGTGGACCCATGACCACTGAAGCCATGGATTTGAATCCCACCCACGCATTTGACATCACTTTTATTATTATAGATAGATTAGTGCATAGTTAAGTCCTTTCCATTCGATTGTATAATTCTTTGTATGAGATATTACAACTTATGCTAACAACATTTTTACTAAATCGACTGTGTAAGCATTGTGAATAATGGTATAAGATTCTTTTTTATTTAATAAAAAATATACATATGCTCCGTGCATATTTCATTTACTCTCTAAGTTTGTTGCTTGATAAGGAGAAAAGGGTCATTCTTTAAGATACAATGTTAGAATCTCTTGTAGATCTTCTGATGGGGGGTTGAACTGTCTTGGCTAAATAACATCTCTGCTAGTTACATCTATGTTGTTGTCGAGTGCAAATAAAGGATTCGACCTACGTGGTAGCTCGATCCCCCACGAGGGCAAATTCTTAAGCATTTCGCCATTACAGACATCATGCTTGGGGAATGTAGATTGTTATGAGTAAAATAGGATGATGACCAACCAAGTTAGGCTTAATAATTTGACCGTCATTGACGGCTGTGGTAACTATTAACTAAACTCTCACTCTCGCAACGTGTGAAACAGAATATCACAGAACCAGCACCCATCACAGTTGAGATTCACTGAATAATATAGACACGGAAATACAAAATGCAAACTTGATAGTATATATATAGCTTCTGAATTTGTTCAAGTAATTCAAAACAAACAAATGAACACTAGCGTGTGATTTTGACACTGAAATGCTTCTCTACAAAGTGAGCAAGGTTCTTGAATTCGTTTTCATCAATGAAGCCGTCGTGGTTAATATCAGCAGAATTGAAATCTGAGGCACTATTCCAAGAAGCAAAGAGGCCACCAGAAAGGCGCACAACATGACGCAGTTCGGCTTTGCTGATTCTTCCATCGCCGTTTGTGTCAAATGCCGATTTCAACCATCTCTTAAATTGCTCCACCGTCATCACACGCTTTCCATCATTTGATACTCTATGCTCCATGAACGCCATTCCCCCCTTTCAGTCCTTGTTGTGTTTTACGTGTCTCTTGCTTTGTATTTATATTCCTACATTTTTTGTTCTTCTATTTGTTTAAGGCTTAATTAAGCATCATTTCTTTTCATTATTCACACAACATAAATTGTATTTTGATCCAAAAAATAAAATAAGAAAAGTATCTATAGATCTAAAATTGGCGGTACACAAGTTATAAAAGTATCTCCCTCTTTTACTGCATCCCTTGTATAAAGACAACCCTGATAATATTATACAGAGATTTGTCTAAATTAAACTCATTAAACAATTTGCTAATGCGCGTTGAGTCTTTTGCTTTTTTATCGGTTGGCTGCATGTAAGCATACATCTCTTTATTCCCTTTTTTTTTTATCAAGATCTATCTCTTTATTCCCTTTACTAGCTGAAATATATAACCATTAAATTTGTTGATAAAATTTTAGAGTAAGGAAATGATATAGAGTAATGCTATTCAGCCAAATTTATACCAGTCAAAAGTACGTAATATTTTTATGATTACTTATAAGGAAATTATCTACTAGACTGATCACTTCAAATTAAAAACCACATGATTCGTTTATACCAGTCAAAAGCTCGCCATTGTGTGAAAGAATAAGAATTGTAAATAATTTTGAAGGACACAAATATTTCTCATAAAAAATACACTTCTGTCTGGAGATAAAAAAACACGTTTTGCGTTCTCTACAAAAAAACACGTTTAGCATAAATAATATCCTTATACAAATTTACAAAACGTGTTAAAGGTTGCATTTGTTCATATTATAACCAAAAAAGATGTAACCAAAAAAATAGATACTAACCAAAAAAACCATAAGTAACTCATCCATAAATACATTATATTATAGACACCAAGGAATAAGAAGAATATTGGCCAGCAAAAAAAGGAATATGGAGAACAGATGACACTATAAAAAAACAAATGTCAAAAATAAAAAGATAGACAATAAGCACCCAACAGATATTTTTAAGAGTTTAATTCTTGTGCACGGTTGATACGATATTTTTTTATAGCGATAACTAATCACAAATTGTGTGGTATGAGTGATTTTTCAAATAATTAAGAGAAGAGATGACATTTTTAATAACGTGACAGTTTGTGATCGATTAATTGGTAGTGCAAAAAATTCATATATCGACGGGGCATATAAATTATTTTCTTAAAAAAAGTTTCAATGTTCGTATTATCATAAGAAGACAAAATAGTTTTTGTTGTATTTTATTGGAAATAAAAAGATATTTCAAAAGTGAGAAGTCCCACATTGCTTGGCTTTGGATTCACCAAAGTCTTCATATACTAAAGCTTAATGAGAGCTAGTAAACAAGCAACTAGAAGGGACTCCCTCGCGTGCACAAGCAGGGACCAACATGGCTTGGCTTGGATCAGTGTGAATCTTTCGATTCCCCCCCTGCGCGCTCAAATATTACTTTTATCACGCCCAATCATGGGTCGAAATGTTTTATGAAACATTTCGTAACAGAAAGCTCAGGTCGAAAAACTGCAAGTTGGTCGTGGTCGAAAACTGACTGGTGAAAAGATTTGGTCGAAAACTGAAACTTAATTCCCTTTATTACCCATTTATTCTGTAACCGCAGAGTTAAACATTTTGATTACAATTGATTTTCGAAACGGTTTTTGACTGGCTATTGATTGCTGGAGCCTATGTCTCTAACAGCTATTTTCTTAAAGCCTATATAAACAATTTCGAGTTGCACTTGAAAACATATCTGAAAATCCATTTTCCACATTTCTTGAAAAAGAACTCTGGGTTGCTCTCCTGTTAATATCCACTTCTTCTTGCTAGTTCTGATACCTCTTTCGCTGCTGCGATTGAGAAGACCCGGTTGTACCTCGGGGAATTTGCGCTGTAGAGGCGGATAAATTCTTCAGGGCAGCCGCAAGACGCCTCCGGTTGTTTATCTAACATTTCTGTGTCGTCACACAATTCTCAGCACCCTCTCCAATGAATTGTTCGACATCTACTGCACCTACAAGGAAGCTAATCAGATCTGGGAATCAATGATTCTCAAATACACCGCTGAAGATGCAAGCAAGCAGAAATTTGTCATCAGCAACTATTACAATTGGGTCATGAGTGAAACTGGAGAAATCAAAACTCAAATCAACCAGTATCACAAATTACTAGAGGAAATGAAGGCTGAAAACATAGTTCTCCCTGACGAGTTCATTGCAGGTATTCTGATTGAGAAGCTGCCAGAATCATGGAAGGACTACAAGCAACAACTGAAACACAAACACAAGCAATTGTCACTGAACGAGCTGCTAACTCATATCATCATCGAAGATACCAACCGAAAAGAGAGTAACAAGACAAAGGCGAAATCAATGGCTTCACGGGCAAACATGGTGATGAACAACCCTTCAAGGTTCGACAAAGGTAAACCAGTCTCTCCAAACAAAAGGTACGATCCCAAGAAATCATCTAATCAAAAGTATCACAAAAGGAACAATGATCATTATCCCGGTACTCATAGCACTGAATTCAAGAAAAGAGGATAATGCTTTGTTTGTGGAAAGCCAGGACACTATGCACCTAAATGCAGGCATAGGGCGAGAAATGACAATCCTCCTAAGGCTAACGCCAACTTGGCTGATGCTGGTGGAGATGATAATGAGGATGACGATGTCATTGCTGCTGTCGTTTCTCTGGTCAACATGGCAACTGATGTGAACAAATGGGTGGTGGATTCTGGAGCCACCAAGCACATCTGTGCTAATAGAGAAGTTTTTACCTCCTACACTGCTGTAGGGGAAGGAGAAGAAAATATCTATCTGGGTGACTCACATCCAGCCCCAGTTGTGGGGAAAGGAAAAGTTCTTCTCAAGCTCACATCGGGAAAAACTCTGGCTCTCACAAATGTGCTTCATGTGCCTAACATAAGGGCAAACCTGATCTCTGTTGGAGTTCTGCTGAAGCATGGTATCAAAGTAACATTTGAATCTGATAAGATTGTTCTTACCAAGAACAACATTTTTGTTGGAAAGGGATATTATGATCATGGACTTTTTGTACTCAACACTTTTGATTTCAATAACAATGTTTCGACTTCTGCTTACTTGATTGACTCTTATAATATGTGGCATGCTAGACTAGGTCATATTAACTTTCAGTATGTTATTAAATTGCAACGTCTTGGCATGATTTCGACTAGTGATAATCAACATAGTAAATGCGATGTATGTGTCGAAACCAAGTTAACAAAGAAATCGTGTCCCCCAATACATCGTGAAACTGAACTGCTTAGTTTAATTCATACGGACCTAGGAGATTTAAAACAAACTCCAACTAGGGGCGGAAAAAATTATTATATAACGTTTATAGATGATTTTTCGCGATACACTAAGGTGTTTCTATTAAGACAAAAAGATGAAGCATTTGAAGCTTTTCTTTCATATAAAGCTGAAGTCGAAAATCAATTAGATAGAAAGATTAAAAGAGTTAGATCCGACCGTGGAGGAGAATACATATCTTTTAATGATTTTTGTGAAAAGGAAGGTATAATACATGAAACAACTCCCCCCTATTCACCTGAATCTAATGGCATAGCCGAAAGGAAAAATAGGACATTGAAAGAGATGATGAACGCTATGTTAATAAGTTCTAATGCGCCAACTAACTTGTGGGGTGAGGCTATTTTAACTGCATGTTTTATACAAAATAGAACTCCTCATAGGAAAACCGGAAAGACCCCCTATGAACTGTGGAAAGGTTATCAACCTAACTTAAAATATTTAAAAGTGTGGGGGTGCTTAGCTAAAGTTATGTTGCCTGATCCTAAGAAAAGAAAAATTGGTTGCAAAACCTCTGATTGTGTTTTTATAGGATATGCAGAACACAGCGCTGCTTATAGATTCCTTGTTGTGAAAAGTGATGTTCTAGATAATAATACTATCGTAGAAACTAAAAATGCTGAGTTTTTTGAAAACGTTTTTCCTTTGAAACATGATAGTATATCTAAACAACCATTAGCAAGTACTAATGATGAAACTCATGAGGAACCGTATCAAGAACTAAGGAGAAGTAAAAGACCAAGAAAAGAAACATCCTTCGGAAATGATTTTTACACTTATCTAGTCGAAAAAGATCCAGAAACCTTTTTTGAAGCAACTTCTTCTTCTGAGTCGAAATTTTGGAAAGAAGCCATTAAAACTGAAATAGACTCAATTTCCAAATGTAACACTTGGACCTTAGTTGATTACCACCTGGGGCAAAATCAATAGGATGCAAGTGGATTTTCTAAAGAAAATATAACCCTGATGGGTCTATTGATAAATACAAAGCAAGACTAGTAGCAAAAGGTTTTTCTCAAAAACAAAACATTGATTATTTTGATACATTTGCTCCAGTAACAAGAATTTCTTCTATTAGAGTTTTAATAGCTTTGGCTTCTATCCATAAACTTGTTATTCACCAAATGGATGTTAAAACCGCCTTTTTGAACGGTGACTTAGAAGAAGAAATCTACATGAATCAACCCGAAGGATGTATAGTTTCAGGTCAAGAAAACAAAGTATGTAAACTCCTTAAGTCGTTATATGGTTTAAAACAAGCACCAAAACAATGGCATGAAAAATTCGACAAAACCTTAGTCGAAGATGGCTTCACCACAACTGAAGTTGATAAATGTGTTTACACTAAAACTGTGTGTGGAGAACATGTGATCATATGTTTATATGTAGATGACATGCTCATATTTGGTACTTGTCTGGATATTGTTATCAAAACAAAATCCTTTCTTTCATCTAGTTTCGACATGAAAGATATGGGTGAAGCTAATGTAATATTAGGAGTTAGAATCATCAGGGAAGGTGATAATATCACACTATCACAAGATCATTATGTGGAAAAACTTCTTAGGAAGTTTGGACACTATGACTCAACCCCCTTGAGTACCCCCTATGAAGCTAACTCACGCTTAAAGAAAAATAGAGGTGATCATGTTGACCAACCTCAGTATGCCCAAGTAATTGGGAGCCTACTGCATTTAATGAACTTTTCTCGACCAGACATTGCATTCGCAGTTGGTCGTCTGAGTAGGTATACTCACAATCCTGGTCAGGATCATTGGAAGGCAATTGCTCACCTTATGAGATATTTGAGAGGTACCACAACTTATGGTATTACTTATAGTGGATTTCCCGCAGTATTAGAGGGATACTGCGATGCTAACTGGATATCTGATTCAGATGAGACAAAATCCACTAGTGGTTACATTTTCACACTTGGTGGTGGTGCGGTAACTTGGAGGTCAGCCAAACAATCCATTATTGCTAGATCGACTATGGAGTCGGAATTTGTAGCTCTGGAATTGGCTGGTACTGAAGCTGAATGAGACTAAAAGTCAACTGATATGTGAAACATCGAGGGGAATGGGACTAAAAGTCAACTGATATTAAGAAGTGATGGTAACCCAACCTTTGTGATTGGAGATCCCATGAATAAGGTTCAATGTGGTAAAAACAAGTTACTTCTTGATAGTGCTAGCACTCGAAATTAATTCAAGTAATTAATTTCATTATTGTCCCTTTCTATGGTGTTATTGTGATGGTGCTAGACTGCAGGGTTAAAATGATAAGCTTAAGCTTTTAATGATTTTCATAGCCCTTATGGGTGGTGTATGACTTGCAGCATACACTTGATGAAATCACCTATATGAGTGTCAAGTGAGGCCGCTTGCATGAGATCCTGGCGAGGTCTCTAGAGCACTCATGAATACCGAGCACGCGCAGGGCCTAGTAGCGCAACACCGCGAAAACAGCAAGAATTGTGGGGGTGTAATGTGATAATGAAACCTCTAACATATAATATGCGTCTTGGGTTCCATAGCTTGCTATACCAATTCACAGTATGTTATGTTTTATCTATCTAGGACTGGTTCCATAGCTTGCTATACAGCTCCGAAACCTTACATCTACGATGTCAACCCAGAAAACCTCTTTTTTAAACTTATTTTTCAACTTTTGAAATATGTGGGGGATTGTTGTATTTTATTGGAAATAAAAAGATATTTCAAAAGTTAGTCCCACATTGCTTGGCTTTGGATTCACCAAAGTCTTCATATACTAAAGCTTAATGAGAGCTAGTAAACAAGCAATTAGAAGGGACTCCCTCGCGCGCACAAGCAGGGACCAACATGGCTTGGATCAGTGCGAATCTTTCGATTCCCCCCCCTGCGCGCTCGACTGGCTTTGTACTATTTTTATTAAATGAAATATTACTTTTATCAGCCTATCCGTATACGCCCAATCATGGGTCGAAATGTTTTATGAAACATTTCGTAACGGAAAGCTCGGGTCGAAAAACTGCAAGTTGGTCGAACTGATTGGCAAAACAATCTGGTCGAAAACTGAAAGTTGGTCGAACTGACTGGTGAAAAGATTTGGTCGAAAACTGAAACTTAATTCCCTTTATTACCCATTTATTCTGTAACCGCAGAGTTAAACATTTTGATTACAATTGATTTTCGAAACGGTTTTTGACTGGCTATTGATTGCTGGAGCCTGTGTCTCTAACAGCTATTTTTCTTAAAGCCTATATAAACAATTTCGAGTTGCACTTGAAAACATATCTGAAAATCCATTTTCCACATTTCTTGAAAAAGAGCTCTGGGTTGCTCTCCTGTTAATATCCACTTCTTCTTGCTAGTTCTGATACCTCTTTCGCTGCTGCGATTGAGAAGACTCGGTTGTACCTCGGGGAATTTGCGCTGTAGAGGCGGATAAATTCTTCAGGGCAGTCGCAAGACGCCTCCGGTTGTTTATCTAACATTTCTGTGTTTGCAGGTTTATTTTCGACAGCATCAGTACAATTCGACAGCAGCTACTTCGACTTCGACAGTTTCTGTTTCTGCACATTTGGTTCGCAGCAGTCCTTGCCACTCAACAACATCAGTCGAAATTTTACTTCTGAAATTCGACTATAGAATTTCGACTGCAGTCAGCATCATTCGACTACAGTCATATCAGCATTTTAGACAACAGTTTTGTCATGTGTGGTAACAGATTATGGTTCTCTAAATTCATCTATTCCTAAATAGCTATGGGTAGAGGAGCGAAAAAATGGTGGTGGGAGAGAGAAAAATAGTGGTGTTCATGGGTATAGGTCAACCTACAAACAATGCGGAGCTAGCCTATTTTTTATGTGGGGGCGAAACTAGTAATTTTTTATATGTAAGTGAATTTTCAATAAAATAGAACTAAAATAAACTACAAGATATAAATTAAACCAACATAGCCATACCAACATAGCCATTTTGAAAAGTTGAGCCCGACAACGCTTCAAGAAATCGAATTCAATAATAATCGTCCATGTACTAAACAGACTAGCAAAGTCTTTTTCAATATAAACAACTAAACCATTTGTTGTTTGCAACAAGTATGCTGATGATATCAACAAGTTTCTTTTGATTCGCACCAAGTATGTGGAAATTAAGTGGATGACATGTCACATGCCACACCAACGTTGACTATTTGTTGCCTAACAGTCATGCAATAGAATGATCTAATTAAAAATATTATATTAGTTCAGATGTTTGATTACAACTTTTTAGTTTAGGTGTCTATTCAGCGGCGGACCTACATGGTTCTCAGGGGTTTAGTTGAATCCCCTGGGAAATAAATATTAGTACTAATCCCCCTGTATAAAATTATTTTGAATCCCTTGAAATTTCAAATTTGCACCCAATTTTTAATAAATTTGACTTATTAATTTTCGCTAGAGACAATTTATAAAACTTTAAAAAATAATTTACGCGATATCACATATTTTTACGGACTACTTCCTATTTTCCTATAGTTTAAGACTTTTTTTTATAAGCAATGTTAGTGGGGGGTGGGGGAAATGTTTGTTTCCGGGGTTTAAACCTGATACCTCCTTCTTGACTCTTTTGGTGCCCTCCTTCGGTATCCCTTAGCTCGCCAACTAAGCTACCTACTTGGGATCTATAGTTTAAGACTTAAATAGATAATATCGGATAAACTTAGAGACTAATTTGGCAATTTATTCTTAAATAAATTTGGAGTTAGATAACTTGATTCCTTAATTTTAGTAAATTAAGTGAGGATATTTGAAGAAAAAAATTAAACATTTCGATGAACCAACATTTTTGGCAAAAAAAAAATTGCCACCACCTAACCCTCAGGTCCTAGGTCCGCCACTATGTCTATTTATAAATTTCCAAATAGTTTAGGGACCTGTAGAGTAATTAAACCTCGTTTTTAACAACTAACTAGTAGGTTCACTTTTATGTGATTTGCAGTCTAGACTCCTATAAAATTCAACTCAATTTTATTTATCTTTTATGTTTTGTGCTACTACTATTTGCTTATTAGTATTATTATTAGTAATTTTTTGGCGAGGCATAATTAAATAACTATATAGAAGTCTTTGTATTTTATTATATTTTTGAGGTAGCAAGAGCTACCCCATCACACAATGACCAGCCGCCCTGCCTGCAAACCAGCTCATCCAAACTAACCCAACCAATATTTTAACACAATCCAATCAAGTTGGGTCCAATCCGCATCAACCCATGCAAACACGGAGGCGTTTGGTTTGGGTGGTGGATTTGACATTTTGAACTCACAAACCCATGAACCCAACTCGCTGATGTGGCATTATATTATTATTTTTTAAACAAATTTGTCTAACACAACATAAATTTATTTCTTTTTACTAGGGTTAAAGTTTTATTATTGGAAAAACTGAAGCTAAATCTAATTTGAGAGATTTTCTTCATTCAAATTGAGACATTTTGACCCATTCACTTTTGTTTTAATTAATATATATTTGTTGATGGGCCTAACTCATATTGTAGATGAATTTTTAACCATGAATGATGTGTTTTATTCATTTTAAGTACCGTAATTTTATGACTTTTTTGAATACTCAAGTATCGCAAATATGTTCATTGAATTACTTTTTGTATTAGAATTGAAGTTAGTTTTTTACATGACCAGCGAATCCAACCCAACCCAACTAATTGATGATTAGGTTGGTTCAGTTTGATTTTAGTTTTAAAAGTACGGGTTGCACATTTAATCCTGTAAGAGAAATAGAATATTGAACTTTAGTTAGTCAAACACTTAGCTAACATACACTGTATTAAGATAGTCAGCTAGTTATCTGTTGTATATTGTTACTCTTGTAACCATCAGGTGAACCAATATAAAAGGTCACCCTCTATTGCAAAAAGATATTCAATCAATACAATGTTCACTTTCTTTCTCTCTGAATCTGTTTCAACATGGTAATCAGAGCAAGACAATCCTAACGAAATCGTAACCGTCTCTTCCTTTTTTTTCGCTTCGTTCTCGTCGCGTCTCTCTATGGTTTCCATCAACAACGCCACAGATCCGCTGTTGCCACCACCGATTGGCGACCTCGCTGGCTCAAGAACAACGCCGCAAACCACCGCGAGCGTCGGAAACTCTTCCACATCAGAAATTAAAGAGTTTCGTCACAAAATAACAGAAAAATTACACGATGAAAACTTTGTTCTCTGGCGACAACAAGTCGAACCAGTCATCAAAGCTCACCGCCTTCACCATTTCTTAGTTGCTCCCAAGATTCCGCCTCGGTATCTCACAACTGAAGATATCATCATGGAAAATGGAAATCCTGAGTTCCAACTGTGGGAAGCACAGGGTCAGATGCTTCTCTCATGGCTACAAACCTCTCTTTCTACTGCCATTCAAGCTCGAGTCGTTGGCTGTTCTCACACCTTCGAGCTTTGGGATAAAATCCACGCCTATTTCCATAAATTAGGGCGCACAAAAATTCGCCAATTGAAAACCGATCTTCGCACCACGCGATTGGACACCGGAACAGTCAAGGAATACCTAGCAAAGATTAAATCTCTCGTCGATTATCTCGCTGCTATTGGAAGTCCAGTTTCTGCCAAAGATCATCTCGACGCCATCATTGACGGACTTCCACAAGAGTACGATCCAATCATATCCATCGTTGAGAGCAGATTTGATGATGACGTCACCGTGGAAGAAGCGGAGTCTCTTCTTCTCGCACAAGAAGTGCGCTTACAACGGTACCGCAAGCAAACCAAGTCTAATGCTGCTTCTGTTCTGGCCACACACACCGCGTCGCCACAACAAGTATCTGGTAAAACTCCTTCACCTTCTCCTAACACCTCACCTGTGTCCTCCACTCCTCACGAAGCTTCTGCACCACAAGGCGACAGCTATAGCTACCGTGGTCGTGGCTGTGGTGGTCGCTTTCAACTTCAATGTCAGGTTTGCAACCGGTTTGGTCATAGTGCTGCACAATGTTATCATAGGTTTAACCAATACTATAACCCTAACGCTCCACAACAACCACCACAGCAACCATACAACCCTTACACTTACATTAGACCTCAACCTCAACCCACACCATGGCCAACACAATCTGCTCTCACACCTCAGGTTACTCAAGCCCCGCACTGCTCTAGTCATGACAGCACCTCAACCTAATTTCTTTGGAGATACGGCTGCTTCTCTACATGTCACTAACAATTTTGGCAACATTCAAGTCCCTCAGGCTACTCTTGACACACCTAGCCAAGTCTTCGTTGGTAATGGTCAAGGTTTGCAAGTCCTTTCCTCTAGCCACACTTCATTTCAGTCTCCTTTTAATCCCAATGTCAAACTGCATCTTCGTAATATGTTATATGTTCCTGACATAACTAAAAATTTCATCAGTATTCATAAATTCTTGCGTGATAACCCTGTTTTTGTAGAATTTCATCTAAATGACTGTTATGTGAAATCTCAGGCTACTCGTGAAGTGCTACTTCATGGAAGGGCTGGTCCTGATGGACTCTACGAGTTCAAAGACTTGCTGCAGCACACTTCACCAGCCAGTTCTCCTAACTCAAAGTCTCTCAATCAGAATTCTTCTACTCCTACCATACACAGTGTTTCCATTCCAGTTAACAACATTTCTGTTTCTGCAAATAACACCCCTGATTCCTCTGTACACAGTGCCAATGACACTGCTCCCCATCCCCTTACTGCTTTACAAATATGGCATTTGAGATTAGGTCACCCTAATCTCAATGCTCTGAAATCTGTAACACAATTGTGTAATATCACTTTAACTAATAAAGAACCATCTTTGTTTTGCAATGCTTGTGCTGTTGGCAAATCCCATAGACTCCCCTCTTCTCCCTCTTTAACTGTCTATAATACTCCTTTACAACTTGTCTATAGTGATCTTTGGGGGCCATCCCCCATGGCTTCCTCAACAGGTTTCTATTATTATCTTACTTTTGTGGATGCCTATTCAAGGTTTACTTGGCTGTATTTGTTAAAATCAAAGTCAGATACAATTCATGTCTTCAAAGAGTTCAAAGCTGTGGCTGAACTCCAGTTCAATTCCAAACTAAAAGCTCTCCAAACTGATTGGGGAGGTGAGTATATGCCTTTTTCCAAGTTTCTCTCTGAACTTGGTATATTACACTGTGTCATATGCCCTCACACACATCACCAAAATGGTGTTGTGGAGAGGAAGCATATGCATATTGTGGACCTTGGCTTAACTCTCCTCTTCCAATCAAAACTTCCCCTTCATTTTTGGGACCATGCTTTTTCTACTGCAGTGCATTTGATCAATAGGCTGCCCACATGCTCTCTCAATGGTGATATCCCCCTATCAAGTCCTCTATGGTCACCTCCCTGATTATACTTTCTTAAGAGTCTTTGGGTGTAGTTGTTTCCCTTGCCTTAGACCATACAATTACCACAAGCTTGATTTTAGGTCCCATGAATGTGTCTTCTTAGGGTACTCCTCCTCTCATAAAGGGTACAAATGCCTATCTCCAAATGGTCGTATTTTTATCTCCAAGGATGTGCTATTTAATGAGCACAAGTTCCCCGACAAAGAACTTTTTGAATCCATCTCCCCAACAATCTCCAATCCCCCAACACCAACCAATGCACCCATAGCATATCATCTATTCCAACAGTAAACTCTCCCCACCAGAGCTCTCGTAATCAGCCCTCAAAACCACACTCTACACTAAACATTAACTCACAATTACCTTCTACCATCCCTGCACAACCAGAGACTGATACTCACCAGAATCCCTCTACAACTCCATCTCATTCTATAGCCTCATAAACTGCCTCCTACACTCAAAACATACCTACTGCTACCCTAACCAATTCATCCTTATCTACCTCAACTCCATCACCTCAGCCTCCTCCACCAACCAATGTGCATCTTATGCAAACTAGGGCAAAGTCTAGCATTGTCAAGCCTAAGCTCCACCCCACTCTCTTACTCACTCACATTGAGCCCAAGAGTGTCAAAAGTGCTCTTCAACAACCTGCTTGGCAGTCTGCCATGGCAACAGAGTATGCTTCCTTGGTGAAAAATCAAACATGGACACTTGTTGCTCCCCCTCCTGGCAAGAACATCATTGGTTGCAAATAGGTCTTTCGGGTAAAAGAGAATGCTGATGGTTCTCTCAACAAGTATAAAGCTAGGTTAGTAGCTAAAGGATTTCATCAACAACAAGGACGGGACTTTAATGAGACATTCTCCCCAATGATAAAACCTGTCACCATTCGTACTATACTCACCTTAGCTCTAAGTCACAAGTGGGATCTTCATCAAATTGATGTGAACAATGCCTTCTTAAATGGTCATCTCAATGAAGAGGTTTACATGACTCAACCTCAAGGTTTTGAGGCATCTGATAAGTCCCTGGTCTGCAAGCTTAATCGTGCCATCTATGGTTTAAAACAAGCACCACGTGCCTGGTTTGATAAGCTGAAATCTACCCTGCTTCAGATTAGTTTCATTGGCAGCAGATGTGACCCTTATCTTTTCATCTACAAGAAGGACAGTGTCACAGTTTACTTACTAGTGTATGTTGATGATATCATTCTCACTGGCAGCTCCAATTCAATAATTCAACAGTTGATACAACAACTTGATTCTGCATTCTCACTCAAACAACTTGGCACTTTGGACTATTTCCTTGGTATAGAAGTTAAAACACTGTCTAATGGGAACATTCTGCTCACACAGGGCAAATACATCAGAGATCTTCTCACTAAAACTAATATGGCAGAAGCTCATTGCACCTCATCTCCTATGGTCACCAACTGCAAACTTTCCAAGCAAGGCAGTGATATCTTTCTGATCCAGTGATGTACAGGTCTATTGTTGGAGCTCTCTAATACACTACAATCACTCGACCTGAAATTAGCTTTGCTGTAAATAAAGTCTGTCAATACATGTTAGCTCCTCTGGAAACTCACTGGACTGTGGTTAAAAGGATTCTTAGGTATTTGGAGGGCACAATCAACCATGGTTTACTTCTAAGACCCGATGATATCACCAAACTTGTGAGTCTAAGTGGCTGGTGTGATGCTGATTGGGCAGCAGATGTGGATGACAGGAAATCCACCTCTGGCTCAACTATCTTTCTTGGTCCTAATTTGATTTCTTGGTGGGCAAAGAAACAGACTGTTGTTGCTAGGTCCAGTGCTGAAGCCGAATATCGAAGTTTAGCTCTAACCACAACTGAAATCTCTTGGATTCAATCACTGCTAACTGAACTGGGAATCAAAAACACATTGCCCCAGATTTTGTGACAATCAAAGTGCTGTAGCACTTGCTCATAACCCAGTTTTACATGCTCGCACAAAACATATGGAGCTTGACCTGTTTTTTGTTCGAGACAGAGTTTTCTCCAAGCAGCTTCAAGTGTTTCATGTACCTGGCTCTAATCAGTGGGCTGATATACTCACAAAGCCACTGTCTTCTGCCAGATTTCAGTTTTTAAGGTCCAAGCTTCAAGTGGTTGAATCAGCTACAGCTTCACACCCTCCTTGAGCTTGTGGGGGGGGGGGGGGTGTAAGAGAAATAGAATATTGAACTTTAGTTAGTCAAACACTTAGTTAATATACACTGTATTAAGATAGTCAGCTAGTTATCTGTTGTATATTGTTACTCTTGTAACCATCAGGTGAACCAATATAAAAGGTCACCCTATATTGTAAAAAGATATTCAATCAATACAATGTTCACTTTCTTTCTCTCTGAATCTGTTTCAACAAATCCAAATCAAAGACAATTGATTGGTTCAGGTAGAGTTTGGCAAATTCACCCTATACCCAACCCCCGCAATATACCCCTAGAGAATAAGGAGTGATATTGGGGGTGTTGTTAGAGAAAATGGATGGTGCCGAAAACATCACCCTTAATATAGCTTAGGAGTGAATACCCAATTTCGTTCCTGACAAAGATTTCGGTGTCCAATTTGATCCACGAGAATAATTAATATCAAATAAGTCCCTAACATTTATAAACACATGACACATTAAAATATTAGTAGAAAAATAAGTCCCTTAGAGTTTGGTAAAGTACCCACATAAGTCCCTGACAATAATTTAGTAGCCCAACTAAGTCCATGACAATAATTTCCATGGCCCAACTAAGTCCCTGTGTATGCCAATTCTATGGCAAATCATTCTGAATGCCAATTCTATCTCATTTGAGCGTCCAATTCATGCTGAATACCAATTCCATGCAGATTTCATACTATGTTTTTGCCAATTCAGAACTTAATTTCATGGAGTGAACAAAATAACAAAGAATGCCAATTCATGCCGCAAAATTCACAGTAAACATGATTGAGTTCATAAGTTGTCAAACAATTTTCTTGAGTTTGGATTAATGTGCATGCATTGAGTGCATCCATTGTCAGTCATTGATGCACATAGACTTCAAGATTTTGAGTCTTAGCTGCTATCGCTGCAACGACATGAGCACAAGGTATGCTAGTCAACTGCCATATTTGGCAAGTATGTAATGTTAAGTTGACCCCTACATTTGTCTTATGCTCGCTCACCTCATAAATATCATAATTCGGATCAGCAGTCCAAGAGAGTGTCCACATGTTGCCCTCTAACTTCACTTCCTCAAGCCTTTTTTCTGAATAGGTGGAAGTTTACCCTTGCAAGGTCCCAACACCCTTTTATGAGATATCATCCTATTCATCAAACAAGACCTCAACTGCTCTAACATTGTCAAAATGGGTGACTCATCATAAAATTTACGCAAAATATATGAAATTGAAGCCGGTTGTGCTAGATTGCTCTTGTAGAATCAAATTGAAGCTTCAAAAATGGTGGCAAAGGTTCAAATGGGAAAGAAGATATAGTCAATATAAATCAGGCACCAGAGACCAAATTGACCCATAACTAAAAATGTAAGGGCCTTAAACGAGTCCATCAAAATTTGACTCACTTATAAGGTCACACAAACGATCCTAATGACCATGTCAGCAAACTAATATGACATACCAACACTCAAGCAGCTGAATTTCAATGAAAACTAATTGTCTAATAGAGGGACTGACTTATTTTGTAAATGTCGAAGACTTATTTTATTATTAATTCTCGAGACCATATTAAGCACCAAAATTTTGTCACGAATGAAATTGAGTTTTGACACTATAGTTTAGGAGTTTAATTTGCATACACAATAGGTGTATGGACTTTTACAACCACTACCAATCACAATTCATAGAGTGGTTGGTTACTAATTGACTAATTAGTGGTTACCAATTGACCAATTTCTTTTTAATAATGTGTCACTATTTGATTAGTAGATAGTGTACGACATGAATACATACATAGTGTATATAAATTAGACTAAATATCAATTTTGGTCATTTATCTTTGCTCTTGGTTTCACTTTGGTCATTTATCTTTTTTTTGGTCCGTTTTGGTCCTTTATCTTTTATTTTCGTTTCATTTCGGTCCCTGCCGTTAGTTTTTCCTAACAGACGCCACGCTGGCAGTTAACTGCTGATGTGGGGTCCATCTTCATTAAATGACGCTTGCAAAAAATGTTTTATTTAATTGTAAATCAAATTACACATCGGCATTTATCTTTTTTAATTGTTAAAAACAGAAAACATAAATTAACAAAAGACAAAAACATTAATTTAAAAACAAAATGAAAGAATTAAATTAGAATTAGGTGTTAATGCTTGGTTTCAAAAGCCCAGAAATTCTGGGTTTGAAAAACACCTTCATTTTTCATCTTCATCTTCTTCCAAAAACTAACAGAAATACAAAATGAAATTAAAACTAACATCACTAATTATATTAATCAAAATGGGATAGTTGAAGAAGATCTGTTTCTGAAATTAAAACCACCATCTCTACTTTCACATTCGAAATCGAAACCCATTAATTTCTGCTCTGTTTCATAATCATCATTGTCTTCGAAATCCATTGTCATTGAAAAGCGATTGTTCATCGAAACCCACAAGAAGATGATCTAGAATCGTACTCTAGGGTTCGATTTGGGATTGAATCGTACTCTTCTGGGTTTCATTCGTTTATGGGTTCCATCGTTGTTCTACGTTTCTTTGTTTTTTTTATGTTCTTCATTTCTCGGCTCCATCGTTGTTCTACGTTTCTTCGTTTTTTCGATGTTCTTCGTTTCTGGGTTCCTGTTGTTCATAGTTGTTTATGAAATCTGGGAAAGTGAAACCTGGGTTTGAGTTTATGAACGAAATATGGGTTTATGAAATCCCAGATTTGTGTTGAAACCCAAAATCGAAAACGAAATGAAATCTGGGTTTGAGTTTAAAGAAAAACAGATTTGTTTCATTATATTTCCAGGTTTAATGTTCTTCGTTGTTTTTCCAGATTTGTTTATGAAATCCCAGATTTGTTTTTTAGTTTTATTATATTTTGTTTTGTGTTTTTATAATTTAAAAAATTAAATGCTTATGTGTCATTTGTTTTTGATTTAAAGAAAAACAGAATTGCCACTTCATTTAATGAATTGTCACGTCCTACATGACACTTAAGACGCCACGTCAGCAGTTAACTGCCAGCGTGGCGCCCGTTAACAAAAACTGACGGCAGGGACCAAAAGAAACGAAAATGAAAGATAAAGGACCAAAACGGAACAAAAAAAAGATAAATGATCAAAGTGAAACCAAGAGCAAAGATAAAAGACCAAAATTGATATTTAGCCTATAAATTAAAGCTTAAATATCATTTACCCCCTGCAAATATCACGTTTATCCATCTACCCCCTGCAAAAAAAAACTTTCAAAACAACATTGCAAATATTATGTGTTTCTAGTTACCCCGCTGTTAGTTTTAGCTAACAACGTTAAGTCTATGCTGACTTTGCAGGGAGGTAACTAGAAACACTTAATATTTGCAGATGACTAGATCCCACTTAATATTTCCAGGGGGTAAAG
This sequence comes from Astragalus membranaceus, assembly GCA_039519185.1. Classification (NCBI taxonomy): domain Eukaryota; kingdom Viridiplantae; phylum Streptophyta; class Magnoliopsida; order Fabales; family Fabaceae; genus Astragalus; species Astragalus membranaceus. The sequence continues at coordinate 20,786,659 of CM076848.1, read as the reverse complement.
GGATAAACGTGATAAATGGCAATCAAAACTAACGTTGTTAGCTAAAACTAATAGCAGGGTAACTAGAAACACTTAATATTTGTAAGATTTGTTTTGAAAGTCTTTTTTTTTTTGCAAGGGGTAAATGAATAAACATGATATTTGGGAGAGGGAGGTAAATGATATTTAAGTATAAATTAAATCCATAGTTTAGTAGTGTTTTGGTAGAATCCAATATTTATAGCGTAACTTATCGTGTGGGGATTAGAAGCAAAGATGGAGTCGCGCGGACAGTGGAATCCACTCCTATCGTTTTCCAGGTTCGTCCATCAACAGTGCCTTCACCTTGCGACTCGTTTGGAAGACACAAAGCGACTCGCCGGAACCCTAATTCAAGCTCATCCTATTACTCGCCCTAAACCTGCTCTCGCCGCTACTTTGAGCTCCCAAGACGTTGCTAAATCCCTCGCCGGCACCTCCGTTTACACCGTCAGTAATTCCAACAATGAATTCGTTCTTATTTCTGACGCCGACGGTGCCAAATCCATTGGATTACTTTGCTTTCGCCAAGAGGACGCCGAAGCCTTCCTTGCTCAGGTTTTTTTCTCTTTCAACGTTTCGCCAATAACTTCATTATTTGGAATAGTTTGTTTTTTTATCACTATCTTAGTTGCGCACCGTTGATTTCTTGGTTCTCGTTTTAGGTTCGATCACGGAAAAAAGAACTTCGAGGCGGTGCTAGGGTTGTCCCCATAACTCTTGAACAGGTTTTTTTCCATTTCATTTTTGTCTCCTACTAATGCTGGTTTTGTGAATTAGAATTTTGTGATTTCCATAAGCCTGCCCGTTTGTGTCAAATCAACTCGTTGGCTAGTCGCAGACTCGCAGTACTGCTTTCTAGGACTCAGTTTGAATTGATAGAGTGCATGTGACCTTATTGAACCTGATGGAAATCATATCGTTGTGTGGCTTAGTGGCTTATCATTGTTGTCAAATGGCACTTGCATCGTGATAGGACACCAAGTCTCATGGGTCAAGTGAATTTGGTTAAGGGTATATTAGGGAATTTATGTAAAAAGGGAATTTATAAGTGACGTGGCACTGAGAGTGGGATTCTGTTAGGGATGCAAACAAAGATAAATAGGTAGAGGTAGGGAAGTGAAGGGTCATTATTGAAGTTTGTTAGAAAATGGTCGAGAGAGATCATCTCTCTGGTTTAGGAGTCACCGATAGTTTTAAGGAGCTCTGTATTTCCATTGTAATTGAGCTAGTGCTCTTCTTCCAATTCCGTTTTCATGGGTTCTATCACATATGTTAGATTCCAATGATGACTTATTGTGGCTTAGATTCTATCATATTGAAATCGACATTAGAATTAAGTATTTAATCATGTTAGGAACAAATTTTCTTCTTAAAAAAATCCTATGTACTTTTGAGAATCAATGATAATGAAGCCAACTGACATGATTTTCCCCCCTTTTGGCTATGTGCCTTAGCATTTAAAGTCATGTTCCACTGATACATAGCAGGGGCTATTCAACCATGACTGTTAAAGGACACCTTTCCTCTTGATCAGGAGAGGGGGACCTGCAACCGGAAATTTTTGAAGTATATAAATTATTGCTTTTATCTCGTATCTTTTACTTACAACTATTCTTGTCCGATAGGTATACATGTTGAAGGTTGAAGGTATAGCATTCCGATTTTTACCCGATCCGATTCAAATAAAGAATGCTTTGGAGGTTAGCATCAGTTATAATTGCACACAACATGTCACTTAAAGCCAAACTAGTATTTTTCATCATCTGTGTCTGATAATAGTGACAATATTGTATTAGACTATGAGTTAATTCTGGTCAGTTTAAATTTTGAAATTTAAATCACGGGGCAAAGAAGCTCTGACAATGTAAGTCTGATGGCGTTTAATATCATTTTCATTTTTTGTTTATCAGCTCAGACCAGCCAACAAGGGAGGTTTTGATGGAGTTCCTGTTTTTCAGGTATGTTTTTTTATTTGTTTTCGTAACCTTCAGTCGTTAAGAGGACAGTTTGGGAAATGATGAGGTGTGCATAGGCATTAGGATTAACAAAATGGTATTAGGTTGTCTTTTAGTTATTGTATATATCAGACAGTAGCTATCTTATGGCCTTCATTATATTTTATTTTCAATGAACTAACTGCCAATTAATTAACTGCGATATGTGGTACTGGTATGTAATATACATTGGTAAGTGTGTGATATATTGGTAATAATCAATCAGACTCTTCTTCTTTTGACTATTGACTAATAATCATATGTGCTTACAGTCAGACCTTTTGGTTGTGAAGAAGAAAAATAAGCGTTACTGCCCTATATATTTCTATAAGGTTTGTCTAACCTGTTGATCTCTTGAGTGTTTACACTATTAAAACTTAAATAGCATCTAGCTTTATAGAATATAACTATATATTAGTTATCATTTACTGGTTAAATGGACAGGAAGATATTGAGCAGGAGCTATCTAAGGTTTCCAAGGCATCTAAAGGACCCGGAGTTTCTCAGCATATAATGGTATAGAATCTGTCATCTCTTGCTCTTGTTTTCATTAGTGCCGGTTATAAACATGCTCACATCCAAGTTTCTAAGTCATTCTTTTCGTCAATTATTATAGTTTTGGCATTCCCAGAGCTGGTTACTAGTTTCTCGAATGTTTTTAGTTGGCATACTGTTTACTGGTGTTTTTAGCAAACAATCACTAGTTTTAAATAATGTATTTGTGAGATCAAACTAGAAAATCTCTCGTGACAATTGCCTTTGTATTTTCGTGTTTAGAGAAAACAAATCGTTTGAAAAACAAAATTGTGAATAGAATGAAACAACAATTGCTAGAAAGATAAAGAGAAAAGTAAATAATTGCATTGAAATGTAAAAAGATTGATGCACAAACACGTACAGTGAATCTGTTCACTCGTTTTTCGCTATCATCTGGAAATTTGAGTTTTCAGAATTCTGTGTTTATGTTGTGACCTCTGATTTCCTATTACAAACTAGTATATATACTGCTAGAAGTGCGCACGAAACAGCGGGTAACCGCCCTTAACCGCTCCCTAAGTTTGAACTTCAATCAAACCGCTTGTCGAAGCTTTGAACACTACCCTGCCAAAAAACCTTGGTTCTATTTATCTATAAAAACAAATTATCAATTTGTCGAACTTCCTTTCCGTTGTCAACGCTCGAAGCCTTCCTTTGTCGAAATTGATAACAACATGACTCGAACGAGACCTGCGATTTTTACAGTATCATTAATGAAGAGTCAAACCTTCATAATACCTTTTTAAATGCCACTGTCGAAATTTCGAGGTAACAGATTGCCCCCCAAAAAATGTCTCTTTCGACAGTTTGAAGGATAGAAGGAGAAAGGGCATTTTTTGAATATTGCGAACCGTCACCTCCAACTACCTTCTGCATTTAAATAGTGAGAGAAAAGTGCCATCATTACTTGCACAGAAAAAATGTCACAAATAAAACGGCACGAATAAAGTAAACCGTCTACTTGGGCCATGTAGCATAGTTGATGGGTCATCACGTCCTTGAAAGGTCGCAAACGTGTGACTTTTGGTAATCGTGTGAACCACTGTATACGCCAATATATAAAAGCAATTGAATCCTTTCATCTCACTCTTTACTCGCTTGAAGTTTTAGTGCCATTTTTAGAGAAACCTTCTGTATCCTTCATCCCTATTCTTGAACTTATGGCTTCAACATCTAACGTTGCTGCGAAGACCAGCAAAAACTCGAAGGGAACCGATGAACCTATTCAACAAGTTGAAGACTTTGTTGATGAACCTGACATTGCTGATGAACGAACACTCATTTGGCAAAAACAGGTATTAATTCCTTCGACTGAACTTTATACCCATGCCTTTCTAGGTCCTCTACCTAACATTTTGCTGGAAAATGAAGAAGTTGAAAAAAATTTTCCCAGTCCTTGCAATCTTCGAGCTAGGATTTTCGTTGAAAAACCTTTCCATTTAAAATTTCTGGTCAATCCTTCTAGGGTTTTCAGGTCTGCACCTAGGGTCGATCAAAAAGTTTATGTAGATTGGCTTAACAAAGTAGAAGCCAAGAAAGCCAATGTCTGGAAGAAACAAGGCATTTTCGATCTAATCCAGTTATCAAGATATGGGCCCAAATATAATAGCACCTTGATTTTGGCAGCCATGCAGTTCTGGGATTGTGCCACTCATAGTCTTCATTTCAAGTGTGGTATGCTATCCCCCACTCTTTTAGATGTGGCTGCCATTACTGGGCTAAAGCCTTTAGGTGAGACTTTCAATCTTAAACTACTCACAGAAGATTATGATTTCGACTTCAAAAACGCTTCTTTTGCCCCTTATATTAGTGAACAACATAAGACTGATACCGAAGAAGTATCTGATTCAGAGCACATAGCCTTTCTTACCCTTTGGCTATCCATGTTTGTTCTTTGCACTCGCTCCCTTCAGGTCACCAAGTCTTATGTACCGTTAGCAACTCAACTCCATGCAGGGCGAGACATTAATTTAGCCAAATTAATTTTAGGATCCCTGCACCAGCAACTTGACAATGCTGTCACGGAATTGAAGGAAGATGAACCAACCACCAAATTTCTGGCTTCTGGTCCTATGTGGTTGTTACAGTTGTGGCTCGTAGCTACCTTTGAATCTAGGCTTGGCCTGTTTATCCCTAAACCAGTTCAACCAACCATGGAAACAAGAAGAACTGAGGGTATTCGTCTGGCGCAATTAAAGTCTAGAGAGATAAGCCTTACTGTACAAGAATCTTTTTCTGCTTATTTTGAAATTTTTCTGAACTGCACCCATTTCAAAGACTCCATGGCCCCTTTTGTAAATAGACCTTACGGGCCTGCTTGGTTTAGAAGATCATTTCCTCCTGCCACTACTGAACACGCTGATGAAACTAACCAGATTTGGCAAGCATATCTTTCCCCAGCCATTCTTTCCACCAGATTCACACCCAGCAAAAATAAAAATAACCTTGGAATTACTAGATACTTTCCAAGTTACTTTGCAAGGCAATTTGGCCTTTGCCAAATTCGACCTGCGCCTATGTATCTTCATAGGCGAGAACTCACAAGTCCAGAAACCGAGAAAGCTTATGAACGGTCTTTCAAAGAATTTCATTACAAAGCTTTGAGTTTCGAACCTATCAGCTACAATCCAAAATTTTCATGTACTGAAAAGTTCCATGATTGGTGGCTTGGATATTACACCCATGCTGCTGGCGAAGCCAGTGATACTTATGACGAAACTCTCTTGAAGAAATTGACGTCTGCTTTTCCTTTTCGAAACAAAGGTATATACCTTTTCGACATTCAAAGTTTTTTTTTTAATACTTGTAGTCGAATTTAACTATTGCTTGTTTATCAATATTTTCGCCATTAGAAAAAACTGTAGCAAGCTTGAAGGAGAAAGAAAGCAAGATAACAACAAAGAAATCTTCTCCAAAGATCAAGAAGAAAACTGAAACCAGTCCTGCCTCAAGTCTTACCTCAAAAAAGGTATGTTGTTATCAACTTACTTCAAGTTCTTCCTGAGTATGGACTTTTGATCATATCAGAAATATTTTCTTCTTCCAGAGAATAACCAAAATGTTAAGCCCTCTTCAGAAGACTAAAACTAGAGGCAAGCAAGTTATCTCTTCTAGTTCTGAGGTAACATATATAAACCTCATCTTTGATTCAAAAACCCTTTCAAGTTCATCACTTACTTTGTAATATTACCTGCATTGTAAACTGATTCCTCTTTCAGAACATCGAAAGTGATGAGGATGCTCCCCTTGTGCACAGATCAAGAAAAAGGACCTTACTTGACCCTCAAAGGGCGACAAAAGGCATTGTTATCAAAGAGCCTTCTGAATTTCAGCTTTCTCCTTTAGCCAAGAAGCGTAAGGTAGACATTTCTTCGAATTTCATCTTAAACTTCTTTTGTTTCACAACTTCTTAATTTCGACACTAATAGTATAATTTGATGTAAACAGATAAATGAACCTGTCAATGCTCCTGTTGTCGAATCTCTGGCTGAAATTGCAAAACGAGAGCTTTCTTCTGCTAAGCCTCCTTCGCCTACACCAACACCCAGTATAGCTATTGAAGGAATTCTCCTAGAAGCTTTAATGGACAATGTAGCTCAAGAGCTTGTTACAACGGAAACTCCGTCGACCACAAACAAAGAAGCCACTTTTGTGGAGACAACCAATTCACCTGTCGAAACAGAACTTCCAACTGCTGATGCAGACATCTCAAATGCTGACGGTCCTGGACAAGAGATTCTTGTCGAAACAAACGTCAAAGCTCTAGAAGGAATCCATCATCTAGAAAAGAAGAAACCACCAGAAATGGAGGCCATTTTTGAAGGGAAATTCGACACAACCATGGCTGATGCAGGAGAAAAAGAGCTTGGAAAAGCTGAATCTACGACCCAAACTACCTCTGCTAAAGAGTCAACTAACAGTGCTGTCAGTGACCAAGAGCTCTCTGAGATGAAGAAAAAGAGCCCTTTGGCAGCTTTGAGAATTATGTTGAGCCTGCAAAGTTCGTCAACACATTTGACCACCAGCTCTTCGACTACGTCTCTGAACTCTATCAACCAAGAATCGACAGGAGAACTAATTCGACAGTTGAAGGCTAAAATATTAGATGGGAACCTTGTGACGAAAATCGAACAAAATCCTTCTGAGTGTCTTGAAATTAAGTCCCTCATTCAGAAGATAAACAAGTCGGGTCCTTCTCAAGATTTTCTCATCTTCTTGATCGAGTTTGGTTCTCTCTTCGAGCAGCTTTCTCTTCTAATCAAACAACGATCTAACACTCTCAGGCAGAAAGACCAAGAAATTCGACTTCGTGAAAAGGAACTCAACTCTCTTCAGGTTGCTCAAGGTAATATCGAAGCTCTTGAAGCACAAGCGGAAAAAGATACAAAAGAACTTGCTGAATGGGATCTGAAAATCCAACGCTACGATGAAGAGATGAAAATTCTTCAAACAAAAATGTCGAATGCTAAGTACCAAAAAGGGTTAGTCCAAGAAAGGATGACCAACTCTTCCTCTTCGAAAAAGGAAACTGAAGCACTGACAGCCATAGAGCACTTGGAAAACGCCAATCAACGCCAGGCCACTATTTCTGAACTCGACAAAGACTTAAACCTTCTTGAGACTTCCATTTCTTTGAGTGCTAGCATTCTTGAAAGGCTCAAGGCCTCTTTGAAGAACTTTTCAAATTTTGCAACAGTTTAGAGGTTTTACAATGGTTATGTAATTTTGGTTTTGTACTTTACATTACCATTTTTGAACAACTCTCATTTATCTACGTTTGTTCAATTTTTATCTCATTCAGCGTTGGCTTATACTGTTTCAAGTATTTGCCATTAATTCTAAATACTCTGTTCTCGTCACTTAGTTCTTCGACTTCGTAAGCACCATTCGAAAAACATTGCAATACGCGAAGTGGACCTTCCCACCCTGGTGACCATTTACCTAAGACTCTATCTTTTTTATCCATGGGCAACAAGGCTTTCCACACTAACTCTCCTTCTTCAAAGGTTTTCAACTTAACCTTTTTGTTATAAGCTCTAGCTACTCTTTCTTTCTGACGAATAAGTATCTCTAAAGCTAACAACCTTTCTTCGTCTAAATCAATCAATTCATCGAGCATCATATTCCAATAATGTTCAGAAGGAATTTCCCACTGCCTCTGAATTCTTGTTGATTGTAAACAAATTTCAACAGGTAACACTGCATCATGTCCAAATGTTAGCCTGTAAGGAGTAGTATTGATAGATTCTTTAGGTGAAGTTCGACAAGCCCACAATATTTGATCAAGAGTATTATGCCAATTTCTGGGTTTTCGCCCAACGTGCTTTTTAATCAAATTAATAATGATTTTATTGGCAGCCTCTACCTGACCATTGGCTTGTGCGTAGTACGGTGTCGAAGTTAATAACTTAAAACCAATTTCAGCAGCAAACTCTACCATTTTCCGACCAGTAAAGACAGTACCCTGATCTGTCGTAATGGTTTCTGGAATTCCATATCTATAAATGATGTGATTCTGAATAAACTTTACGACTGCCTCTTGATCAACATTGGCTAAAGGTATTGCTTCAACCCATTTGGTAAAGTAATCAATCCCTACAAGGATGTATCTATGGCCTTTTGATGAAGTTGGTTTTATCTCTCCAATCACATCTAGAGCCCAACCTCTAAATGGCCAAGGCTTAACTATAGAATGTAACTCATTTGCAGGTACACGTTGTATCCCAGCATGCTTTTGGCATTCTTGGCATCCTTTGGCAAACTCTATGCAATCTTTCAACATAGTTGGCCAATACATTCCTTGTCGAAACAATAACCATTTCATTTTGTGGCCTACTTGGTGTGAACCACATGCTCCACTATGCGTATCGGAAACTGCTAAATATGCCTCATTCTCGCTAAGACATTTTAATAACACTCCTTCAGGAGTTTTCTTGAACAATTCGTTTCCAATTATCACATAACTTAAAGCTCTGTACTTTACTTTTCTATTAGTGTTTCCTGTAGGATTTTGCAAATACTCTACAATAGGCTTCCGCCAATCATTATCAATCATATTGTCAATAGCAAAAATTTCCGCTAAATCAACATCATCAACCATGTGACGTTTTTCGACAAACTCTTCACTTGTATTTATTGCCCCCCAAGTTTTTGGTGTTGACAATAATGTTGAAGATGCATCATTATAAAGAGAGTCATTTGAAATGAGTTTGTCTTTTATCTCAATTAGCTCTTTTAGGCTTTGTTCTGAGACTTTGTAGCCTGAAGCTATTTGTGCCAACTCATTTGCCACTTGATTTTCAATTCGTGGTAAATGTTCTAGGTGTACAGTTGTAAACTTTTGTAACATAGTATTGGCAACAATAAAATACTTGATAATGTGCTCCTTAATACATTTGTATTCCTTGGTTAACTGTTTAATAACTAGCTCAGAATCACCTTTTATTTCGACATGATCTGCCCCCAATTCGAGCAAAATTTTAAGGCCTACAATTAAAGCCTCATACTCCGCCTCATTATTGGAGCAAGATTCTCGAATTCTAAACTTATACTTCGTTGGGATGTTAGTAGGGGTGATGATTAAAATACCAATCCCAACTCCATTTTTATGGCTTGAACCGTCGAAATATAGCTTCCAAGGACGTGTGCCTACAATATTTACCATATTTTCGACAACAGAGTGGTCCACTATAAAATCAGCAACCACTTGTCCTTTGATTGACTTGAGAGGTTGATAAGTTAAGTTATATTCTAACAGAGCTAAAGCCCATTTACCAATTCGACTATGTAGCATTGGTTTTGATAACATATGCTTAATAACATCAAAATGCGAATAAACATAAACATCAGCTGGCTTTATATAGTGCTTTAACTTCGTACATGAGAAATACAAGCAAAAGCACAACTTTTCTATTGGGCTATACCTTGTTTCAGCATCAATTAAAACTCTACTAAGGTAATAAATGGCTCTTTCAACCATTATCATCCTCTTGTGCTAACATGCTACCAATTGTGTTATCAGAAGCTGCTATATACAATTTCAGCACTTTATTTCTAATAACAGGCAATAAAATTGGAGGTTTCATTAAATAAGACTTAATTTCATCAAAAGCTGCTTGATGGACTTGTTCCCACTTGAACTCGTCTTCTTTCTCCAGTCTCAACAATGGCAAAAATGCTTGCGTTTTGCCACTTAGATTTGATATAAATCTTCGAAGGAAATTGGTCTTTCCCAATAACGACTGAAGTTCTTTCTTTGTCGAAGGAGCTTTCGTTTCCATAATAGCTTTCGTCTTATTCTGATTGATTTCTATGCCTTTCTTATGTACTACAAAACCCAAGAATTCACCTGCACGCACACAAAAGGCACATTTTGTTGGATTCATTTTTAATCCATATTTCTTCATTCTTTCAAAAGAACGTCGAAGATGGCCTAAATGACCACTTGCTGAGGAAGATTTAACCACCACGTCATCTATGTATACTTGCATAAAATCATCAATAAAATCGTGAAACATAGAATTCATTGCCCTTTGGTATGTTGCACCAGCATTTTTTAAACCAAAAGGCATTACTACCCATTCGTAAACGCCTAATGCCCCTGGACAACGAAATGCTGTTTTCGACACATCCTCTTCAGCAATAAAAATTTGATTATACCCAGAATAACCATCAAGCATACTGAGATAATCAAATCCTGCTGCTGAATCTATTAGCATCTCGGCTATGGGCATAGCATATTCATCTTTAGGTGTTGCGTTATTTAAATCCCTAAAATCTACGCAAACTCAAAGTTTTCCATTTTTCTTCATTACTGGCACAATATTAACTAACCAATCGACATACCTGGCCGTTCTGATGAATTTGCTTTTGAACAACCTTTCAATCTCTTCTTTGATTTTAGCCAATATTTGAGGAGCGAATCTTCTTGGTGTTTGCTTCACCGGTTTCTTTCCTGGTCGAATAGGCAATTGCAACTCTACAACTTCGCGACTCAAACCAGGCATTTCAATATAATCCCAAGCAAAACAATCTTTGAACTCCTGCAGTAATGTGACAACTTGGGTTTTCAAGGCAGCATCGAGGTGTGCACTAATGTAGGTTGGCTTTTTGACTGAGCCATTTCCCAAATCAATTTCTTCTACTGGATCTTGAGCTTGCATACGTCTTGTTGAATCTCTAGGATCCTTTTCGAACCCCAATGGTTCATCATCATAAATGCAATCAAGTTTTTCATCTATGATTTCGCCATTTTCTTCATATGAGTCTACAGCTTCGACAGCCATTGTTTGTTGAATTATTTCGGCTTCCAAAGCCGCTTTTACTTTATTCTCGGCCATGTAGGCCGTAATTCTGTCCCATGCATTGGGTACTGACATCTAAATATTTTTTAGTATTTAGTATCCCATCCTGTTGAAGGTAAGGCACCTTCAGGATAGACACCTACATCTCCCATTATCTCTCTTTCCCAAACAAAACCATGAGTTGGGTAGAGATGAACTGAAGCAAGCACATTATCAGAAGGAACATATGCTTGATTGGAAGAAGTACATGGCGCAATAACTGCCATTTGTTTCTCAAAATTTTCCTTTGTGATGTGATTCACATCAGCACGGAAATAGCTCTGGTCAGCTTCGACATATTCCACTAGACCATCTTCTTTCCATAACACCAATCGTTGATGTAATGTTGAAGGCACAGCACCAACTCCGTGTCTCCATTCTCGACCCAGGAGTAGGTTATAGCTTGCCTTGGAAGCTATGACAAAGAACATCGTAGTTCTCTTTACGGTTCCAACAACTACATCAACTTCTATGGCCCCCAAAGCTTGGCCAGATTTACCCTCATAGTTGGTTAAAACTATGTTATGAGGTTTGAGGTCAGTGTCGAACTTACCTATTGTCTTCAACAAGACTTGAGGCATTAAATTCACAGTGGCACCTCCATCCACCAGTATTTTGTTGATGCCAACGCCATTGACCTTGGCTTGTACATACAATGGTTTCAAATGGTGTTGCATGCCTATATCTGGCTTTTCAAAAGTAGCCATTTGATCTTCGACACATCCGTCATTCATCACGTAATAACAAATAGGCTTATGGTTGGCCATGTCTTCAGTAAAATCTTCTTCAACGTCATTTGGAACTGTGATAACATCATATTCACATGGTAATATAGACACCACGTTGCAAATGACGTCAAAGTCAGGTTCAGAATCCTCGAAGTCAGAAGTCATATCCTCGTCCATGTCGAACTTAGCCTCTTCTATTTTTAAAGACGGCAATGGAGGGAAAATTCTTTCTGTTGCAGGCCTTCTTTGCTTTTCTATAACAATAGCTTTGCCTTTGGCCTTACTTCCAGCACCCACCTGATTTGCAACATTGATACTTACCTTTGTTGATCCATCAGTCTTAGTAATCACATTCTTAACTGTCTCCGAACCACTTGGGGTTTGGTTACTGATAAGTGCTGCTTTCTTCTTCTGCCTTTGGAAACGACGCCATTGAGTTTTCGTCATTGGGTTTTTTCCTTTGTAGTTGTTCTTATAATTATACTTAGCAGCATTACCCTTATCTATCTTAGCCACTTCAACATGTGGACTAGCATGTTTGTAATGCTTACAACCAGCATGTATCCACTTCTCATTTGGAGGACCTGCCATTGGAACGAAGGACTTAGCGGAAGCTGATAATTCGAACTCCTTGTTACCTGGATTTTTTTTTGTAATCGGCTGCCAACTTGTCGAAGGCTTAGTTGAAACTTTAGCTTTGTACGGGAGGTCTCCTTTTTTGAAGTCAAACTTTGGCCTCTTATCCAGCCATTTCCTCTTCAGCTGTTGTCGAACACTACAACCTTCGACACTTTTGGCTGCCTCTTTGTCGAAGACAGCACCACACCTTGGGCAAAGCATCACTTCAGAATTTGTAATCTTGCATTTGTTGAGGAAATCTATTAATTCCTCTTCAGCCTTAGGGTATACAGCTTGTATTTTTTCATCATACTCCTCTTGAGTTATTATCCTTGTCTTGTCATCAGCGTGCACAACACTCTTCAGTTTTTCTTTGGCAGACTTAACTTTATTCTGGGAATCGGCCATCTTAACTTCCACCATACTTATATCTACTTCGACAGGCTCTGCATACATGGCTTCAACCTTTGGTAAAGGATCAGTGTCAATCTGCATTGGCGCTTTCTTTTTCTTGTCGCCGAATTTGAGCCTTCCTTCTTCAATTGCTTTTTGTACTATGTCCCTGAAAAGTACGCAACGGTCAGTGGTATGTCCCAAAAAATTATGAAACTTACAATAACCCTTTTTCTTTCTCTGTTCAAGAGGTGGTACTTTCAGGCCATTAGGCACTAATATTTGGCCATCAGTTACTAACAGATCAAAAATTTCATCACAATTAGTAACATCAAAAGTATAAGTTTTAGGCACAAATCTATCATTTTTAGGCTCAACTGGGTTATTCCCATTTGCAGGCCTTAATAATTTACACGCATAAGGAGGACCAGGCTTAAGTTCAGCCACATCTATCTCCTCTTCATCGACCTCGCTGAATGCAAAGTCAATTTCTTCATCGACATAGGCTATTTTTTCCTTTTTACGAAAACCAACTGAATTTTCTTTTTTATGAAACTTATCCAACCTAGTCTTCTCTTCTTTGAGCCTCTCAACTTGTCGAACTCTATCGGCTAATTGGGTCATATCTCTTAGATGAGACGTATTCAATTTCTTTCTAATTGAATAATCAAGGCCACCAGCAGTCATTTCGACAAGTTCATGTTCAGGCACTTGCGTGAAACACCGAGCCTTCAATAGCCTAAATCTATTTAAATAATCATCAATAGCCTCTGGCACTTTGCGTCGAACGCTGGCCAATTCTTTGAGACTAATCTTCGACTGGCCCATGTAAAACTGTTCGTGGAATGCCTTTTCCAATTGCCCCCATGTAAATATAGAGCCAGGAGGTAAAGTAGTAAACCAAGTAAAAGCATTCTTGGTCAAAGAATTTGGAAAATATTTCATTTTCAAGTTCTCATTTTGTGCTATATCTCCTGCCTCAGTCATGTAACGGGCAATATGTTCGACTGTAGACTCATTTGTGTCACCACCAAATTTGGTAAACTTAGGTATTTTCCAACCTCTTGGCAACTCTGTTTGTAATACATATTCACACAATGGTGATATGAAATTAGGCCTATGCAAACCTATGTTAAGGCCATTTTGTGCCATTATAGTTTCTACTAAAGTGGCTATATTATCTTGAGCGCCAATATTATTTCGTTGCACTTGTCGAACAACATCATCAGCGTTCTGGTTTCGGTTTACCAAAACTACTTCAGGGATATGATTTGCCAACCCTTGTTGTTCGCCTACAACTGCTCTTTGGGGGTTACCAGGCATATGACCCGCAACATTGGGAATTTGCCTATTATTAACCGTCGAAGTCCCAAAGAAATCTGCAATTCTACCCATTTGATTTGCCAACATCTGATAACTTGTGTTGGTATTTTGAATTAATGGGTTGAAAACCGTGCCAATCTGTTGAGTTAGCATATTAACCATGTCGTGGTTACTTTCATCCACTTGTTGTCTTAATGCCAACAAAGATGCATTGGTTAATGCAGTAGGATCTCGACCCTGCACACTTTCATAAGAAACGTGTGTAGGAGAAAATGTTGAAACATGGAGCATTCCAGTAGGTATGCCATACATACCCGAAGGAAATGGTGGCAAACTCAAGTTTTGAAAACGTGTATCTAAACTGCTTCCTGTTGCCATATAAGGACTACAATGAGGCCCTAAATAGGGACCAGAATGAAACCCTATACTTGATGGCAAAGACACAGACTGTGTTGAACCAACATTGGTCATTGATACTGCAGGAACGGTTATTGATGTTGAAGGGGCTATTGTCCCTACAACTACCCCTGCAGTTACATTTGCAGAGTCAACGGTTGTTCCTTGTCCTTGTGAAATCACAGGACTAGAACTAGAAGAACTGTTAGAATTAGTACGCACCATTCTACCACTTCTCAAGCGCATACGATTGTACACACTAACAAGTAAACACACAACATTAAAGGCAATTGTCCCACCGGGCGTGCCAATTTGTTTACTGGTGTTTTTAGCAAACAATCACTAGTTTTAAATAATGTATTTGTGAGATCAAACTAGAAAATCTCTCGTGACAATTGCCTTTGTATTTTCGTGTTTAGAGAAAACAAATCGTTTGAAGAACAGAATTGTGAATAGAATGAAACAACAATTGCTAGAAAGATAAAGAGAAAAGTAAATAATTGCATTGAAATGTAAAAAGATTGGTGCACAAACACGTACAGTGAATCTGTTCACTCGTTTTTCGCTATCATCTGGAAATTTGAGTTTTCAGAATTCTGTGTTTATGTTGTGACCTCTGATTTCCTATTACAAACTAGTATATATACTGCTAGAAGTGCGCACGAAACAGCGGGTAACCGCCCTTAACCGCTCCCTAAGTTTGAACTTCAATCAAACCGCTGTTAACCGCTTGTCGAAGCTTTGAACACTACCCTGCCAAAAAACCTTGGTTCTATTTATCTATAAAAACAAATTATCAATTTGTCGAACTTCCTTTCCGTTGTCAACGCTCGAAGCCTTCCTTTGTCGAAATTGATAACAACATGACTCGAACGAGACCTGTGATTTTTACAGTATCATTAATGAAGAGTCAAACCTTCATAATACCTTTTTAAATGCCACTGTCGAAATTTCGAGGTAACACATACGTAACAGCATATTGTGTTTAGCAATTAGCACTCAAAAAGCTGATCTTGTATCGCCCTGTTATGTGCAAGACTCATCTTGGATAACTATTAAAATCTAACTACCAGTATGATCAACTTGAAAACCTGCGAACATTTTGTTGAATGTGTTCCATGTTATAATTTGTAATGTGTTTTTTAGATTGCCACTACATCAATTCCTTTTTAGGCCATAATTTAGGCAAAAAGCGCTTATGTTCTCTGTATTTTGCTTTGAACAAAACTATACGGCCTTGAAGCAATTATGCTGATGTAATAGTTAGTTTTGATTCTAGAAATGACTTGATTTTTGTTGATGCTTTTTCAAATTTTCATGGAAAACATATCTTTTGGATGGATGATTCAATGTGAAAGTACCTGTTTGAAACTCTCCGTATGGGATTTGAGTTCAGAGTGATCTTCTTTTCATAGAAAGAAGGTTAGGGGTAAAGGGAGAATAGCATGTTTTCTTAAATAAATGGGAAATAAATAGTCGTGTATGCGTGTGTGGATTTGTGTAACTACATAGTTGTCGTGCTGATTCTACTAAATATCTGGTTTGTGAGTTTTCAAATGACAAAATTAGTTAGGTGCTAGAGTGTATGTGTGTATCTGTTTTATAATTTATCATCCATATGAAGGTTTCATATTTATCTGTTTATTTTTTTAAAATAAGCAGGTGGGTAGCTTTGAAGATGTCCTTAAAAAGATGGAGGTAGTTAAGTCTGTCTACAGGTAATGGTTTATAAGCTGGGAGGTAATCTGAATTCTGATAAGTTCTTTTTCTTTCCCATGTTGCAGATGAGTGAAAGTAGTTCAGGATGGGAAGATTTGATCTTTATTCCCCCAGGAAAAAGTCGTTCTCAACATATAAAAGAAACTAAAGCTTGATTCCCAGGGCACAAACTTAAGCTAACCATAGTTTTATGTGGTTTTCTTGTTGGATGTTCTTGTTGTCATATTCTAGTCAGCTGGTGAGATGTCAAAACCTCCCCCTTCCAACAGTTGTTTTTTTTTCCAGTCTACTCAATAAAAAAATTCCTTCTGATGCAGGTACAACTATAAAGATTCTCAGTGGATACAAAGGTATGTCTACTACATGTGAGAGGACATAACCACCGATGTCCGTTCCAGTTAAGAGGTCCATGGAGCCACCATTGTTGAGTGTATTAAATACTAAATGTATGGGATTTGTTCCTACTCATACATGTACAGTTTTTTCATTTTGGTGAAAGCTGTAACCCAATTGCTTAAGTTATACCTTTCCATGAGTCAAGGGGAGAGAATAGTCTTTATCTGCATTTGTATTGATATTGATGGGTCGCAAGGGTATGGATTGAAGGAGGATTGGCATAGTTGATTCGTCACCTGTTTGGGGTGATTTTGGGACATGATTGGATTGATTCACCACCTGAAGAGTGATTTACCGCTGTCGTCTTATAAGGCATGGTTGACCTACTGTCGCACTTTATTAATGTTTGATTGAAATGGAACATCCCATAGGTCTCGTATAAAGCCCCATTTTTTTTATTATAAAAAATGTGGCGACAAAAGTGTGATGGTTTTGCATCTCTTGGGATGTAGCCGTTCAAGACTCTTTGATGCCACACTTCTGATACCTTTGTACATAACACGTTAGTAGTTCTCACTCCTTTCCCATTGACAACGGACCCTGCACAAGACCACACAATTCTAAATCAATTTCCATGTCCTCCTTTGAAATCGCATAGGAATAACAATATTTGAGTTTCGTGGACAATCAACGAAGAAAATATCTAGGATTGAAACAAAGTTTGAGTTAGAGTTTGTATGGGTTAGAATTACTGGATCAGTGGATCATATGGATAATTTGGGGGTAAGGGTTCATAGTCTATTTCGGTTTAGGATTGGTTCAATAATTTGAGGCAGAGGCGGTTTTTATTGGTGCTCAATAATTTGAGGCAGAGGCGGTTTTTATTGGTGCACAACATGGATAGGTTATGCATAATACAAAACTAATACTAACAGTTGTATAATTAACTTTAATCCCGATTTGTTTTAAAAATTACCTACAATTTGTCACATCTTCGAAAAAATGACTCAAAATTAACATTGAATTGATTCATCTCCCACAAAACAAGAATCATAAGAGAGCAAAAGGTGGCTTAGTCGCGCTTGATGTTTTCTCATGGCGGAAGAGGACACAACATGAAGATGAATGATTAACCTTGGTGTAGCAAGTACAAGGTTCTAAACTACAATAGATCCTAACAATCAAGATGTCTGAGTATGAAGGCACCTGTGGATCCGCATTCAAGATATTGACTGAAATAACCATTTACGATGGAAATTGAGACCAAACTTAATTTTATTTTGACCCTCTCAATTTAGAATTTTGCACCTAAACTCCTAAATTGTTGGAGTTGCATGGATGAATGATTGTCTAATTTTTTTTGACAAGGAATGATTATCTAGTTACTTATATTGAGAAAAATTTATTCAATAACATTGATAATAAACTCATTATTCAACGATTTCAAAATATAAAATTACCTAGAGGGTGATTTGCGGTATATAAATTATTTAATTAGATATATTAAACTTTTATGATGATAATATTTGTATAATGAAGTATGACTTTAAAATTTTTGCACCCCCTTATCCAATGTTCTAGGTCCGCCCGTGCATATACAGATGGAGTCCGTTCATAAATCAAACAAGTGAAATTATACATTATTGGTGGTTGACTCATTTATTTAACTAATTCAATTTTCAGCTAACTAAACAAATTAATTGTCGAATTGAGTCTCGAACTAATTTCCAATTGATTTAGTTTATTGTTAAGTGAAATAACTAAAATACTAGCATGGAACTACATATATTGTTCCTCACTCTATCAATTTGAATACCCTACAAAAGAATTTTAGGATCATCCTTAAAATGATATCCACAAAAACTTTTGGATAGTATAAAAAAACTTGTTTTTTTTGACAAATCAAAAAATTTGTTTAAGACCCGCATAAAATATTCATCTCACAAAACGGATAGTGGAAGGCTAACTGCACTACCAATTTACATCCCTAGTCTCAAAAGAGATGAAAGACAATAAATTATGAAATATTCCTCGCAACCAATCTTTTTTGTTTCTATCATTCTTTTTATTCTTTTCTCAAAAAAAAAAATCATTCTTTTTATTCTTTTTTATTTAAAGAGCCGTGGAAGACTTAACCCCACCCAACAATGATACTTCAGCTAAAGCCAAAGTTTGCGCACATAAACCCAATTTTTTTTTTTTTGAGATTTCATAAGCCAAACTTTAGTGTCAAAGGAACATTGGACGTGGCACCATTTGCTTGGTAAAGCATAAAAGCAAAAGATTAAACTAAACTTCTGCCCCAGAAACTTTAATTTACATTACTTTACTTCAAAATTAAATAATTCGCATACATCTGCAGCATTTTTTTTCAAACACAACTTGATTACTTTTATTGATTATAAGTCAATATTAAATTTTACTAGTATTTCTGAATATCACTATTTTATTTGAGCTAAATTTAAAACTAACACTATAAATGTAGATATTGTTATGCCGAATATGATGATGTCTCGTGTGCGAACCGAGACCTCCCAATAGTGTGAATTTCAAGTCATATTTTTGTCTACATATTGTGTTATTGGTTACAAAGTTATTAGTGCACAATATTCACTTGTCTTGTCAATGATTAATCTACGCCGAAAAACCTAACTAGTCACGTGTACCAGATTTTGCTGATATGTGTGGTTCTGTCCACCCAATAGAGTATTTGGAACTTGAGATCTTAGGTGAAATTCGAACTCAATTACTACCTTTTTTTTTACAATAACTTAATTACTACAAATTTGAAACCAATGGAGAATGGAGTCATGTTTCTCTCCTCGTTTCACACACCTTACCTTGTAATAAAGGATGACTAAAACGTCTTCTCTCATTGAGTTGGACTCTTTTGAACTACATGACCACCCAACGACAAACTCACCAGCTCCACTCGCTCCTCTCGTCGATAGCTAAACATTAAATAACTCAAATTGATTGTTCTTTATTATTATTATTATTATTATTATTAATCATCAACGGTGCATTAGTGTCGGTATCATGGCTCTCATGTGGACGTAAATGGACCTCTCTCTTCATTTACATTTACACGCTCCTATCTCTTTTTTTTGACAAAACTACGTCCAAGTTTTATAGCAACAACAATTATTTTCCCAACATCATATAATGTAGTTACCTCTCACTTCTTTACACATTGATTGATTTTGTAGACTCAATCCAAATTATAAAATAACCAATCGACTCCGTTTGCATACCAAAAAAAGTTATAAAATAACCCATGGATGATACAGAAGTTATAAAATAATTACCTGACTTAATTTCCTAAATTACAGTAATCTAAAATCGTAATAAAAAAGAAATAGAGATTTGATTTGAGAGAGAAAATATGGATCTCATCCGTGTCGTGTCGTGTGTATTATTGACTGATGAGGCGGATGTGGGGCCCACTAAATGTGTATCTTTCTTACTTACTCGGTCCGCATTTTTCTGTGTTCCAATATTAGCTGCATCTTTTCCCACCTCACCTCACTTCCATTTTATTTTTGCAGATTCTAATTTTAATTTCAACCCCTAATTTTTCCAGACACCATTAATCATATTCTTAATCTGGTATGCTATCCTCTTCCTCTTCCTCTTCCTCTCCCTCTTTCAACGCATGCACCTTCTTTCTTTGTTTGTTTGTTACTGCTCTTTCCTTCAATTCCATATCGTAGCTTGTAAAGTTTGGATTATGAATAACTGGGAGTGAATATAGCTTATAGGAAGCACTTTTCGTTTCTCTTTTTCTCCTTTTAAAACAGTTTCCTTCCACTGATGTATTTTCCCAGCCCCCAACTGCATACTATCCTCAACGATTCAAGGTCTTTGCATTCAAAAGGCTAGTCACTTCACAATACACAAGGTGTAAAGAAAGAGGAAAAGGTTAATCTGCCTTTTTTTTCAATAGAGATTTATTTTCTATTGTAATTATTATTATTATTTTTTGAAATAACATCTTTTAATTTACCAATTTATTCTGTATTCTCTTGTCCTTGTCACTGTATATTGCATTTCAATTTGGGAGTGCGTATGAAGAGGCCAGACCTGTGAGCATTGATGTATATTATGACCATTGATTCAATAGATCAATAGTCGAGAATCAATGGTTCTTAAATAACTTTAGAAGTGAAGTTAATTATGGTTGGAACTTGGAAAAATGAGCTCTTGTAATGGGATCTCTACATCTGTAACATTACAGATCAACTTTATTATGTTTTATTTTATTTCATTTACATTCAATTTTGGCTTTGTTTGTTTGTGAAATTAGAATTATCCATAAAGAAATCTTAGTCTGTCCCCTGAAAAGGGAGTCATAAGATGGTTTGGTGGGTGGTTTAGGGGAGGAAGATAGGAGTTGAAGAGATAAAAAGGGTTGTGGGTTCAAATCTGGACAAATATTTCTAACAACTATCATTTGCCATTCAAAAAACAAGTCTGTCCCACGAATAGAATTGATGATTATGAAAAGAAAGATACCTGAATGGTACATGTATAATTTAATTCTCAATTTATCACTTGTTCTTGGGAGTAGCGGTCCCTCTTAAATTTGAAACTTGTACTTGTTAATTTTAATTATTAATTCACTTTGTATTTCTGAAAGGATTTTAATGGATGCTTGTGGTTCCCTTGTTTTTACTTTTGTTTTTCCCTGATTTTTGTTATTACTTTGTTTTTAGAGTTTAGCCACTGTTAGCACTTCCGACTTCTCCTTACAATGGAGGATGTTGAAGACAAGTTCCCCTCAGACTCCTCTTCAAAAGTTGCTGAAGAGATACCACTGGCAGAACATGTTGAAGACAAGCTACCCTCTAAATCATCTTCAAAAATTACCAAAGAGACACCTCTGGCAGAGCATGATGAAGACACACTAGCCTCTGAATCCTGTTCAAACATTACTGAAGAGACACCACTGACAGAATCCTCTAAAGAAAATATTGAAATGATAAACCCACCAGATATTCAGTCTTCCACAGAAGCTATAACAATTCCAGTTAGTAATGGGAAAGTCGAGCCTGGCTCTCACTTGCCAGTGAATGAGTTCTCGGAATTATCAGAATCACCAAATGCTTCTGATGGTCACGCTAATATACAAGATGGGGATGTTTCTGTATTGAATACATCTTCAATCCCAGATGTCACTGTGGATGTAACAGAAAGAAGCCACCAGGTAACTTTGGATGAAGATTCTGAACCAGGTGTTGTAGAAGATATCTCTGACGGGCATGAATTGCAGGATGATGTTACTAATGTCACTGTTGATAGTTCAGTTGATAATGACATTAGACTCTCAGCTTCCTCTTCTGAAACAAAAGGCTTGCAAAACAATCACAATGAAGTAAAGATGGCCATGGGAGCAGTTGACTCACCCACTCAAACCAAGCTGGTTGATACAAAAAGAGGCCTTATTGATACTGCTGTTCCATTTGAATCTGTCAAGGAAGCTGTTTCCAAATTTGGAGGAATTGTGGATTGGAAGGCTCACAGAGTCCAGACAGTGGAGGTATATCTGTTTTGCATAATCATTTTTTTGTGACCATTATTTTTAATTTACCTTATTCACACTTTTTGCATAAATTTAAAGTCCTGTTACTCTTATTGCTTCTCAAGGAAAGAATTTTGTTGAATATTCTAGTTGCTTGTTAAAACAATTTTGTTGAATACATCAAAACAATTCTGTTTTCATGTTGGTGTATATACTAATGATGTGAAATTTTCTGCCAATCAAAGTCGCGTTACAGGGCTAATCATACATTGCGAGGGACATACACATTTAGCAGAAACGTAACACTGATATTTACTGCATATGCCGCAATGCAATTTATGTAGCACATCAACATATTTTCCTTTACTAAAGCTGTATGTGTAAAATTAATCATCCTGGCATTTTCATGCTAGACCAGACCTTACACTACAATTGTCTTTTTCTCTCAATTTTTTTAGAAGCAGCTTGGTGCATACTATATCTCAACTTTATGAAATGATAATTTGATATCTGTTATTTTGGAATATAAGTGTTTGTACGTATGCTACGTCATATTAAGTCGGCATTATTAATGCTGTGGTCCATTTTCAGTGTTAAACAGGCTAAAGTTCGTTGCTGATGCTAATTGTAAAATACCAGGAAACTATAAAATGTATGATTTTTTTTTTGGTGAAATGTAAAATGTATGATTTGGCAAGTTAAATGTTCTGCTTCCAATATAAAGGGATAAAGGCATTGTAGTGCTCATGCATATATGATTTCTTTGCATAGCAATTCATTTTTGGACCCAAACAAAATAGGGGATGAATTATAGATACTTTCGACTTGATATATGTCCTTTGTGTTATGGAAAACAATCCTTTCTGGCTCGCTTCCTGCCATACAGAGGATAAATTATTTCTACTTTTTATCTCGCATGCTTTTCTATTGGAACTGTAGTGAACTTAAGTTTTTTCCTGGATGTGCAGAGACGCAATCTTGTAGAGCAAGAGCTTGAAAAAGCAAATGAGGAGATCCCAGCATACAGAAAACAATCAGAGGTTTCTGAAAAGGAAAAGGTTCAAGTACTAAAGGAGCTGGACAGCACAAAGCGATTAATAGAAGAGTTAAAACTTAACCTAGAAAGGGCACAAACTGAAGAGCGTCAGGCAAGGCAGGACTCGGAACTTGCACAGCTCAGAGTGGAAGAGATGGAGCAGGGTATTGCAGACGAATCTAGTGTTGCAGCCAAGGCACAACTTGAGGTTGCTAAAGCAAGGTATACATCAGCAGTAACAGATTTAGAAGCTGTGAAAGAGGAACTGGAAGCATTGCGTAAGGAATACGCTTCCTTAGTGACTGATAGAGATGTAGCTATTAAGAAAGCCGAGGAGGCAGTTACAGCATCAAAGGAAGTAGAGAAGTCAGTGGAGGATTTGACTATTGAACTAATTGCAACAAAAGAGTCATTAGAGACTGCACATGCCGCACACTTGGAAGCAGAGGAACAAAGAATAGGAACAGTCATGGTGAGAGATCAAGATTCTCTCAATTGGGAGAAGGAACTTAAACAGGCAGAAGAAGAGCTCCAGAGACTAAATGAGCAAATGTTGTCTGCAAAGGATCTTAAATCTAAACTGGAAACAGCCTCTGGTTTGCTGCTTGATTTGAAAACTGAATTAACGGCTTATATGGAATCAAAGTTAAAGCAAGAAGGAGATGAAGAATTCTCACAAGAAAGCCTAGAAGAACGAGAAAAGAGGACACACGCTGAAATACAAGCAGCTGTGGAATCAGCTAGAAAAGAACTTGAGGAAGTAAAACTTAACATAGAGAAAGCATCTGCCGAGGTTAGTTGTTTGAAGGTAGCTGCAATATCATTAAAATCGGAGCTTGAACAAGAAAAATCAACTCTCACCTCCATCAGGCAAAGAGAAGGAATGGCCTCCATTGCTGTTGCATCCCTAGAAGCGGAATTAGACAAGACTAGATCAGAAATAGCTTTAGTTCAGATGAAAGAGAAAGAAGCCAAAGAGATAATGACCGAGCTTCCAAAGAAACTACAGATTACAGCTGAAGAGGCCAATCAGGCCAACTTACTTGCTCAAGAAGCTCGTGAAGAGCTGCAGAAAGTAAAGGCAGAAGCAGAGCAAGCCAAGGCTGGAGTAAGCACCTTGGAAAGTAGATTACTTGCAGCTCAGAAGGAGATAGAGGCTGCAAAGGCTTCTGAAAAGTTGGCAATAGCAGCAATTAAAGCATTACAAGAAAGCGAATCAAATAGAAGCAACAATGAAGTAGACCCTTCCACTGGGGTAACACTTTCTTTGGAGGAGTACTATGAGCTTAGCAGACGAGCTCACGAGGCAGAAGAGCGAGCCAATACAAGGGTTGCAGCTGCTAATTCTGAAATTGAGATAGCTAAGGAATCTGAATTGAAATCCTTCGAGAAGTTGGATGAAGTGAATAGAGAGATAGCTGCTAGAAGGGAATCCTTGAAGATTGCAATGGAAAAGGCTGAGAAGGCAAAGGAAGGTAAATTAGGTGTAGAACAAGAATTAAGAAGGTGGAGAGCTGAAAATGAGCAACGACGAAAGGCTGGTGAGTCTGGCCAGGGAGCGGTAAACCAGAATAAAAGCCCTAGGGCCAGTTTTGAGGTGGGTAAGGAAGCAAATAATTATGAAAGGGCTCATGATGCAGCAGCTAATGCTCCACATTACTTGTCAAGTCCAAAGGCTTATATGCATGCAGAAAATGATGAAGGTGGATCATCACCAGAATCTAAACATGGAAAAAAGAAGAAAAAGTCATTGTTCCCACGAGTTTTGATGTTCTTTGCTAGAAGAAGAACACATTCAACCAAGTCGGGGTAATCTCAAAATTGAAATTATATGCAGTGTTATGTTGCAGTTATCTTACCTCTCGTCCTTTTGGAGGTCTCAGTGTCTTCAAATGCTGGAGTACCCAAAGATGTATCGAACCTGTACATGTTGGTGATCGCTGTGTATGGTTTGATTGGATTATACTCTCTCTCTTGAAGGACAATATAAGGTCGCCTGTTCAGTGTTTTTATGAGGACGTAAAAGTAAGTTCATCTAAGCTGGGAAGAGAGAAAATAAGATGGTTTTGTATTGTGCATAGTCTTTTGGTATATTGAACCCCGGCTTCTGTAAAGATTTATTTGAGATTCGATCAAATGAAAGAAAAAATTGTCCAAAGTTTGAAATTTGAAGCACTTTGAATGACTTGGTGCGTGTATATTGGAAACATTTTACATTGATTGATACAGGAAAGAAGCTTCTAAATGGCTCTCACTCCCAGTCTTACTGTGAGACTATTGTGGACCTTCTGATGTATGGAACATATCATCTCAGTCATAGATCTTTTTTAAATAATTTATTTAGAGCATTCGTCAAATCTTGTGAGCCATTAAGAGATTCAGCTCCACTTGTCTGTGCAAGTTATATTTCAAAGCTCATAATGTGACTCATAAACCAGATTGATATTCAGTTAATTAATATATGAACTATAATGCAAACTTAAAAGGTGGTTAAGTATGTTGTTTTTTGTGTTAAAAATTGTTATATTTTGTGTTGAGAAGTTATACAACAGAAAGGGAAAACAGTTTGGTGATCGGATTTTGAGTAATTTCCCAAAGCTCAAACAAAGAATTAATATCAATCAAGTTGAAATCTAAACCTGAACCTGGACAGGATTAGACCTGGGGGTACAAAACGGGATTTCATTTTATGGATATAGTCCAGGTCACATAAAAACTAATACTGGTACTCCTTAAACTAAGAACTAGAACTTGCAAGTCTCTGAATAATAGTTTTGTGCCATGGATTGGAGAGATGCTCCACAAGGTTATCAATTGGACCAACATGAGTCACTGAAGCTTGTACAAAGATTCCAAGAATTGCCACCATTGCAAGTCGTCCTGTAACCACAAGATTTACAACTATGAAACAATGTCTGTAGTATTATACATTAATTGACAAAGAATAAAAAACTGGGAAAAGAGATACCATTCTTAATCTCTTTAAGTTTCCAGTCATGAGCACTTCTAATGTCTTTAGCTAGGCCAAGCGGATTCAGCAGAGGACCCCCAGGATACCTGTTTGTTTAAACAAGAATATATCTTACCTTAATGTCTATAATGCAAGTGCATCATATTGCCCTATTATGAGTATTATTAGTGGAAATGAAAATACCCTGGCTCTAAGCCTTCTAGTGAAGCTTCTATTCCAAAGAAGGACCCTTCTTTAGCTTGAGATCCAGGACTAACAAAATCCATGTACCTTTTTGTTTCCACAAACCTATGCAAAGTGACAGTGAAGAATCAAACGTCCTCTAAACGATAATGAAATTATAAAAATAAATATATGAAAGCCACAACTCATCAAGTAATGAAGTTGGTAGCCTATGGCTAAAATTCTACCCCATCAAAACCAGTTGAATAAATAAGAGCGTCTGTGTGTTGGCAAGCTCATATTTTACTGCACCAGCTTCATACCAAACTGGTATCTTACTAGTTCCCGTGACGCGAAGAAGCTGCAAAGATTGCTAACAAGTTCAATTCATCTGTTTGTATGTGACACTGGTATTTTAATAGTAAAGTCTCTCTTAAAATACCCCAAGTTATCAACTTAATAATATAGAGATATTATTGGCAATAATATTTATCTTTATTATTATATGTTAAGAGTTGTGACTCACATCTGTGACTAGAATTCCCAAGACCCCAAGCATTGCAAAGCGAGAATGAACCAACTCTGCTTGCACATACCACCTTAAGCTTTCAGGATCCTCTCCAAGCCCAAGTGGGTCAAACCCAAAATCTCCAGCCAGACTGAAAAGCTTACCATTAATGTTAAGCTTACTTTGTAAAGAGAAACTAGCACTGTGCTATAAGAGCATGAATTTAGGAGCCAATTAAGGGCTTACGTTCCATCAAGATAAGATGGGGGATCAAGTCCTGGGAGCCATGTGGGTCGCTGTTGAGCCGCTATGCGCCTATAATGTGGAGTTACCCCTGCTGCTGCAGCAGGCCTGAGCCAGGAGTGTCTTCCTGCTGGTAAAGATTTATCGATGGTCTTGCTATTGAATAAAGAGAGTGGATGGAAATGGAAGCTTCTTGCTATTGCTGCAACCATTGTTTTTTCCAATTATCTTTTCCTACTCGAGGATGACAAATACAGTGCTCGAAATAGCTACTTTCAGAACCACATATGCATATAAATTATGTTGTTTTACTTCAAAGAAAAATAAAATAACCAAAGGAAAATATGGGCCCACTTATCCAATGAGATGAGATAGTTGGATAACAAAAGTCTGTTTCTAAGCCTCCACGATACTTCAGCATCTAAGAGTGGTAAACTACCGAACTTGTGTTGTTTGAGGTACCTTTTTAATTTTTTGCAACTTTTAAAATTTTGATAACTTTTCCTCAAAAAAAAAAATTGATAACTTAAAAGCCGAAGAACAAATCAAAAGTGGAGACTTGCAAGGGCCCTCCCAAGTCCCACCACAGGGTTAAAATTGAAACGCTCAACTAAATTAAGGATTGGCAGCTCAGAGAAGAAAAAAGTAATCCAAATGGAGCAAAAAATAAAATTCTGGGACCAACATGCATTAGCAACTGAGTATACTAGTACAATTTGACAACATTTGTTGATTTCCCCTTCAACTACACCTGAAAGCTGAAACACCCTACATACAATCAAAAGTTTTAAAATGAAACATCTGAAATGTCACTAGTTAAGCTACAAGAGCTGACAATTAGGTCAACCGCCGTGTCCAGAATTATCATCGCCTGCTGGATAAGCTGAATGAGCTAACTTTCATCGGGGTGGCTATTACCAATGGAGCCTCAGGAGAATCTGTGACTGCAAACTTGTCATGCATAAATCGACTATCAACAATGGAGTCATCCCTAAGGACTATCTTGTAGCAGTAGCAGCTCTTTAGACCCTGTTGGTGATGGTAGCATTCATGAGACCCATCCTTGACTTGTTGAAAGTTCCATATCACACTGAACTTCCCAACTGTAGCTACTATATGTCGCTCCTGCCTCCCATTCTCAGTCACCTAAAAACCAAGAAGTTGCAATCATAATAAAATGTATTTCCACAAGAATACAGAAAATGCAACAAAAACAAAAAATGTCATCTTTCCGCAGATGTGGAACACAACAGTCACAATGTAACTATATGAAAAAACATTTGTGATTATAGCATGCAAAACTACAACAATCTCGGAATTTTCAGCAACAAACATGGCATTCACTAGAAAACCAATAAAGCCATAAACAACTAAGACACTGTTATGAATTTGCTATCTTAGAAGTGAAAAACTTACGAAGATTAAATTTAAAAGAAAAAAAAACAATTACATATAGAAAGGAGTCAAGAAACCATTCAATTGAGATGCCAATTTAGAAAGTTTCCATGGGAGGTTGACATCATAGAGTATGGGAAGTAAGGAAAGGAATGAGGGATTCAGTTCAACGGGAGAGGAGGAAAAACAGAAAAGAAGCAGGAAATTAGTCAGTGAATGAATTGATGGGGGAATCCATGCCTCTCCAGGAGTCTGGGGTATTTGTATTTTCTTTTCTGTTGCAAAGAAGAGAGGTTCTACTATTATCTGTACAAACCCATGAAAGTTACCATATCACACAATATCAAGAGCAAAATTTCAGAGATAATCCAATGCTGTTCAGCAATTTCTGATCCAATTCTAGCAATACACGACAACGTTTTTGGCTAAAAGATTCAAGGGCGGTGTTTTAGTTTGCAAAAAGAAATTAAGAACATGGAAGCAAATTATGAAAAAACAAAAGGTAAAGTTATTAGATGAGAGCATAGACTTCAACTCCTTCCCTTAAGCAATACAACAAGGAGGTCTTACCTAAACTTATCAATAGCAAATGTATTTATTTGCAATGCAATGCAATGGATAAGGGAACATCTTATATTACAAGTTGCAAACAACATATTACAAGCTAATTGTTCTGACAACCTTGTGATAATTAAGGTAACGCGTTCTTGTATCGTATTGTAAATGTAAATTGCAACATGGTAAACCAGGCTAGTATTCATTATTGACACCGCATATTGTCAACACAGGCAAAGCACGTTTTGAAATATATAAGATGCTTAATTTGCAAGACAACAGAGGAAACAATAGTAAGCAAGCAGGAAAAAGATAAATGTACTCACCCATGAAAATTGAGCATTACGGAATTTGTTATTTACTCCAGCTAAATGGGAATCCAGAGGGGTGAGTTTGAGCAACCTGGGAGCAGCAATCTTATTCCCCATTCTACCACCAAAACCAGTTTTTGTTTTTCCATCTTTATCAGTAAAGACAGTACAAATAATAACCAAGTAACTATCTGTGGTACCAACAATCCACTTTCCATCAAAAGTAACATCCACATGAGTAACAGGTGAACCAAGGCCAGGAAAAGCAGTTTTCGCCTGCCTCATAGAGTTAATTGAATAAAGGCGAATCTTCCCATCCAAAGAACCAACAACAACAGAACCATCACCAGTTGTGGCAAAGCACTGAAAGTTAGTCCCCCTCGAAAATTGATGCCCTTGTGCCCAATTCAACACAGGGGTACCCATATTACTGTTAGAATCAGCAAGATCCTGAACTATTCCATGGCGATCACGCATATCCCACCTACAAAGCCTGTTATCATCCAATCCAAGAAAAGTGGAACCCGTAGGATCCAATTGGGCACTCTTACTATCATTAGTGATATCTCTCATTGTAATCTCAGTTCCATCTTTTCCAAACTTCCATTCAGTCACAATCTTCCCAGTCTCAATATCAAGCTGGTGAAGCCCTTTGGAGTGAAGATTACTCTCACCTAATGGACTCATTAGAAGCATGTTGGTTTCTGCTTTCATTAGAAGCGTTTTTTTGGGAGTGGAATGCACAACATTTGATGATGATATTCCACTACCACCACCAAAGTTAACAAAAGCACCTTTTCCTTGTATCCCATTTGCAAAATTCCTCATAACCTGAATTCCATTCTCGCCAACCAAAAAACTGTTATCCAGAGCACCAAGCGCCAAGCTTTGAATTCCACCATTTGCAGCTTCCTCAAACTCCTCCTTCAAATCCTGGTTCGCCCTAACCGGCGTGGCGGAAAGAGGACTCTTGGAGAAACTATCCTCGGCATCTTCCCACATTGAATCATCAGCAGCTTCCGGATTCGCCCAACCAATGAAATCCTTACCATAAACCTTAAGCTTATTCGCTTCAGTGGCTTCAACTCCATGCGTGTTCTCGAACATACAATTCTGGAATTGCTCCAGAAAGGTATTGTAATCCTGATCAGTGAAGAATTTCATGGCCCACACTCCCTTCGCAACGAAATCCACGCGACGCTGATCCGCGAAGGTTTTCAATTGCATATCAACAGCCACTTTGGATCGAATTTTAGAACCGACCTTGAAAATCCACCAACCGTCATCAGCTTCTTCGTCGTCTTCCTCATCGTCATCACTGTTTCCGTCAACGTTGCGAGTTTTGACGAAAGAGTAAGAGATGAGTTTCTCGGAGGTTATCCATTTGGCGTTGGGAGTGTTACCGCCGATGTGGAGGTAAAGCTTGACGGCGTTTTTAACGTTGGGGGTTTTGTTGTTTGAGGAGTATTTGAGCTTAAGGGCTTTGAGTCTGGCTTCCACGTCATCGATAGATGACGGAGTTTTGACTCTTCGTTCGGAACCTCCTTCGTTGGTGTCGTCATAGTTTTCTTCCTGTTCTTCAGATTGTTCAGATTCTGAATCGGAACTATCCAGTAAATCATTGCGACTGTGATTGGCACCCATTGTTGTGAGGCTCTGATCGGATTGGGAGTTGAGGAAGAGGAAGAGATAGCGGAGGATCTGAGATGCAGAGAGCGCCAAGTTCGAAATTCGAAAAGGGGGCGTTTAAGTTGATTTGGAGTGGCTAGGGTTTTTGTTTGAAAAACGCGTTTGTACTGTGGGTCCTACATGCGATTAGCGAGGCTGTCGATCAAATTCGGTGAACTCAGTCTTAAACGTCCCTTCTATTAATAACCCTAGCCGTTATTCAATACACTTTCTTTGATATTTAAATTCTTGCGTCTCACACGCTCACACCTCTTCATTCAATTCACACGGGAAAATTTTATAAAGACCAACTTAAATTAATTCATTAAAATAAAGTATCAGCATGAATGAATCATCAATCATACAATATATATATATACACAATATATATTAAAATTAAATTAAATTAAAATCTGTTGGAATCACAATTACCAGAAATCAACAATTTGTTTATTTCATTGCATGTATGAGAGATATATATACAATTAAGAGAGTTTCTTACACACCGTCAGCTATCAGCAAAACTAACTAAACTAACAGAAGAGGATTTATTAAAAGAACTATCACTTATCACACACTTATGCATAAGTGATAAGGGCACTTACTTATTACAACAAAAGAACTTATATACAAAGCTAAACTATCACAACTTCAACACTCTCCCTTAAACCAGAAATGTATCAAGCATTCTGGTTTATTCAGTATAATAAACTCTCTCCATTCTAAGCCTTGCACAAAGAGTTTGAAATGTCGCTGTCTTCAGTGCCTTTGTCATAACATCAGCTACCCGTTGATCTGTAGGGCAGTGATTCAGCTCAATCGTGCCTTGATTCACCAAATCTCTCAAGTGGAAGCGAATATCAATGTGTTTCCTTCTTCCATGAAGCACAGGGTTCCTAGACAGCTTAATAGTAGAGTTGTTGTCGCAGAAAATCACAGAAGTTTCCCTCTGTGGCAGATCAATTTTCTTCAGAATCCTTCTTAACCAAACTGTTTGACAAGCACAGTTTGCAGCAGTTATGAATTCAGCCTCAGTGGTAGAGAGAGACACCACTGGCTGTTTCTTAGTAAACCAACATACTGCACCAGAAGCTAAGATAAACACATACCCTAATGTGTTTTTCCTGTCATCACAGTCACCAGCATAATCACTGTCTGTGTAGGCAGTGATTTCGTTGTTTCCATTCTTCTTATACACAATTCCCAGTTCAATTGTTCCCTTTACATACCTTAGAATACGTTTCACAGCTTGCATATGTACTTCAGTAGGCTGTTCCATATATCTGCTGATAAGGGACACAACAACCATAAGGTCAGGCCGTGTGGCTGTCAAGTACATCAAGGATCCTACAATTTGCTTATAGTAGGTTGAATCAACCTTTCCACCACCTCCTTCTTTGTCTAATTTAGAACCAGGAACAATTGGGGTCAACACAGGTTTACAGTTGCTCATTCCAAACCTATCCAATATTTCAGCAGCATATTTGGATTGATTTAGAGAAATTCCACCCTTGCCTTGCTTCACTTCCACTCCCAGAAAATAACTGAGCATACCCAAATCTGTCATGTCAAAGTGCTCTTTCATTGAAGCCTTGAATTCATTAACCATTTGAGATGAGTTGCTAGTGAAGATCAAGTCATCAACATAGAGGCTCACAATCAATATGTTCTGCAGCTTATCCTTCTTCACATACAAAGTATGTTCTGATGGAGACTTAGTGAATTCTTCTTTAGTAAAATAGGAGTCAATTTTACTATACCAAGCCCTAGGGGCTTGGTTAAACCCATACAAGGCCTTTTTCAGCTTGTATACCTTTTGCTCTTCACCTCTTCTTACATACCCTGCAGGTTGTTCCACAAATACAGTTTCCTTCAAGCCACCATGAAGGAAGGCACTCTTAACATCTAGCTGAAATACACTCCAATTTTTCAATGCTGCCACAGCAATTATACTTCTAATAGTATCCCAACGAGCTACATGAGCAAAGACTTCACGGTAGTCTATTCCATGCTTTTGAGTATAGCCTCTTGCCACCAATCGTGCTTTGTACTTTTCTACTTCTCCTTTTTCATTTAACTTGGTTTTGAATATCCATTTCACCCCAATCTTCTTAGCACCTTGAGGTAAATCTGTTAACTCCCACGTTCCATTTCTTTCTATGGATTCTATCTCAGCATTCATAGCAAGTCTCCACACTTCATCTTTAACAGCTTCACTGTATGTCACTGGGTCCTCCATATCTGTTGCAGACATCATGATTAATTCTCTTCAATATGTACTTGATTGGTGTAGTAATCATTCAAGTATGCTGACCGCTTTCTAACCCTCTCTTGCTCTGAGGATTCTGCCACGTCTTCATTATCATTGTCATGACTCTCTTATTGATCAGGTTCCCTTCCTTCTGCATCACTATCAGTCACTTGTTCTGTATTCTGAACATCAGATGCGTCTCTTTCAGCTATCTCACCTTCATCAATTAAAGGAACTTCATTCTTATGAGATGGTTTCTCCCAACCCCACTTCTTTTCTTCTGCAAATTGCACATCTCTGCTGATTATTATTTTCTTGCTTGAAGGATCATATAGCTTATAGGCTTTAGATCCTTCACTCACTCCAAGATGAATACACTTAATACTCCTATCATCAAGTTTTCTTCTTTGTTGCTTGGGTACATGGGCATATGCGACACAGCCAAATACTCTAAAATAATGGACTGCAGGTTTAATTCCTTGCCACAACTCCTCTAGTGTAACATCCTTGAGCGCTATGGTAGGTGATCTGTTTTGAACATAAATTGACCAGTTCACAGCATCAGGCCAAAATTCCTTATGTAAACTTTTCTCTGAAAGCATACTTCTAACCATGTTTAAGATTGTTCTATTATATCTCTCTGCCACACCATTTTGTTGAGGTGTATAGGCAGCAGTCAATTGCCTCTTAATTCCATTTTCACTACAAAATGTTTCAAATTCACTTGAGGTGAACTCACCACCTCTATCAGTTCTGAGACATTTAATTACACTGCCAGATTGTTTTTCAACTTCAGTTTTAAACTTCTTAAAGTTTTCTAAAGCAGCAGACTTTTCATTCAAGAAAAATACCCATGTTTTTCTAGTAAAGCCATCTATGAATGTCAAAAAATACCTCTTCTTGCTATGTGATTGAGGAGTAATAGGACCACATATATCAGCATGCACCAGATCCAGTTTGCCTTCTGCTCTCCATGAACTCTGTTGGGGAAATGATTCCCTATGCTGCTTCCGTTTCAAACAGTCACTGCAAAGCTTTGTTGGATCTTGTAGACTAGGAAGACCAGTCACCATTCCCTTGTCTGCAAGCATTTGGAGAGCCTTATATCCAATGTGGCCAAACCTGCAATTCCATAAGTGAGTTATGTCCTCCGTTGAAGCCTTGAAACACGATGCCACAATCACCTTAGCTGTTACTGTGAACATTCTGTTTGATGCCATTTTGGATTGAAGAATCAGCCCTCTATCATCATGATAAACCTTGCACATGTTTTTGAACACAATAGCAAGACCAGATTTCTCTTGGAGTTGCCCAATGCTCAAAAGATTGCTGCTGAGTCCTGGAATATAGTACACATCCGTGATAATTTGCACAATTCCATCCACCTCTAACTTCACACTCCCTTTTCCTTCAGTCATGAATTTCATACCATTACCAAGCTTCATAGAGATGCGAATCTTCTCGTTCAAATCCAAGAACCACTCCTTGCAACCGCACATGTGATTGCTGCATCCGGAGTCTAGAAACCACTCTTCTTGTTCGTAATCTTTCACCACATCAGTACACGCCATGAGAATAACTTCCTCTTCTTGCTCATCTTCTGCGTAATTGGCTTTGTTTTCCCAATTAGGGCATTCATAACGATAATGCCCCAATTTCTTACAATGGAAGCATTCAATCATTTCTTTATTGAATTGCCCCCTTCCTCTACCACGTCCTCCTCTCACAGTGCCTCGCCCTCTTCCCCTGTTGCCTAATCTTCCATCGTTGGTAACTTTAGGGCTTGTTCCTCTTCCCTTTGATCTTTCATTCTCTGCTCTTCGACAATCAGACTACCTTGAAGCGCATCCACAGAAAGAGTGGTAACATCATTGGCTTGAACAATAGAACAGGCTACGTAGTTGAATCTTGGAGTCAGCGACCTCAAAATTTTCTCAACGATGACAACTGGCTCCATGTTCTCTCCAATTGGGCGCACTTTACTTTTGTTGATCCTTGATACTTTTGTTTTAGCGAATCCCAAATTGCCTTCGCACTATCTCTGTCAAGAATAGTTTCCATGATTGTTCAACCTATAGCTTGGAACAGATAGTTCCTTGCTTTCAGGTCTTTCAGCTTGCCGTCTTCGCCTTTCTTGATTAGGTCTGGAGTCGCATCCGCGGGTGGAACGAAGATCCCTTCTTCAATCAACGTCCAATACTCTTTTGATCGCATGAGATTCTCCATGATCATGGACCAATGCTCATAATGCCCATCAAATTTAGGAACTGAGGGTTGAAGATATGTGATTTCTTTTTCCGCCATCTTCTTGAATCGCTTCTGCACTTGCACACTTTTACTGAGGTTCTTGTGGAATCAAGCCCTTGCGAGCTCTGGTGCCAATTGTTGGAATCACAATTACTGGAAATCAACAACTTGTTTATTTCATTGCATGTATGAGAGATATATACAATTGAGAGAGTTTGTTAGACACTGCCAGCTATCAGCAAAACTAACTAAACTATTAGAAGATGATTTATTAAAAGAACTATCACTTATCACACACTTATGCATAAGTGATAAGGGCACTTACTTATTACGACAAAAGAACTTATATATAAAGCTAAACTATCACAACTTCAACAAAATATAATATAAAAAATATCAACTTTTTACTTTTTCTCTTATACAATTTCACATCATCTCTCTCCTCTCTTTTTTTATTTATTTTATTCTCTTGTCTCTCTCATAATATCCTCTCTCTCCTCTTTCCTTTCTTTCTCTTTTTCTTCTTCCCTCTCTATTTATTCTCATTTACTTCTATTTTATTCCACTTCAAACATATTTATCTAATATTAACCTAATCTAATATCTAATACTAATTTAATACTATAGTATAATCAATTCATTCATATCTAATATAATAAAATGATGTCCTAGCAAATTGAATTTTTTAGACATTTCACAAACGTGTCACGTGTCCAATTTTTTGGGCATTTTAGACATTTTGCCATAAAAAGACAAAAAATCTCAACTTTTTACTTTTTCTCTTATACAATTTCACATCATCTCTCTCCTCTCTTTTTTTATTTATTTTATTCTCTTCTCTCTCTCATAATATCCTCTCTCTCCTCTTTCCTTTCTTTCTCTTTTTCTTCTTCCCTCCCTTTTTATTCTCATTTACTTCTATTTTATTCCACTTCAAACATATTTATCTAATATAAACCTAATCTAATATCTAATACTAATTTAATACTATAGTATAATCAATCCATATGCTAACAAAAATAGTCCAAAAATAGTCCACTGGTCTAAAACCAATGATAAAAATCTAATATAATGTAATAAAATTAAGTGTCAGCACAATGTCTATCTTAGACATCTTCCAAAATTGTCGTGTCATTTATTTGGGGTATTTTGATAAAAATACTATTAAATGACAAAAAGATAAAAAAATTGCTGCAAAAAGCTGAAAAAGTCAACAAAAAAATATAAAAAAAACTGCAAAACGCAGCAAAAAAACTTAAAAAAACATAAACAAAACTAACGCGCGTGTTGACGCGCTGTGTCAGATTTTTTTTATAAAAAGTTTGTTTTTCTTTTTTTAAATCATTTTTTTGTTAAAAATCAATATTTCAATCAATTTATTTAAATAGATGGAACTATAATCTACTCTAACCACTTAATTTAAGCACTACCAATTGTCAAAAAAAGTGATACCGCTACCAAAAATTTCAAAATAATATTTTCTAAAAAAATCAATAATTACATTTTATTTGCCTTTTTTTGTCAGCCGCACAGGAGCGGCTACGAGAGCAGCAACAGGAGCGCCAACGGAAGCGCAAACGAGAGAGCCAATGGGAGCAGCAACGGGAGCGCCAATGGGAGTGCATATTTTATATTAAAAATCAATAGTCTACTCAAATTTTTTTAACTTATTTTTTGTAAAAAATCAATAACTACATATAATTTAGTAAATTAATATTAAATTATGTAGAATTTACTATTTACTATAATCTACTCAAACTACTAAAACAAATTAATTTAACCACTACCAATTGTCCAAAATAAGCGATACTGCAAAAATTCCAAAATCATTTTTCCTAAATAAATCAATAACGGAAGCAGCAACGAGAACGCCAACAAAAGCGCAAAGGGAAGCGCAAACGAGAGAGGCAACGGAAGCGTCAACGGGAGCACCAATGGGGTGCATCTTTTATATTAAATCTCATTTTACTTTTTCCTCATTTTTATTCCGTTATTAATATTATGAGAAGATACCGACTTTTTTTTAACTTTTTCCTACACAACTATTTTAATAAATTTGAAATACGGTTTTTCATTTTTCTTTTATTACATTTTTTGTAACTTTCAATGTATTTATAATTTCATAGCAAATTATAACAGATACAGTATCACCCGTACGTATGGACGGGTAAAATACTATATATCAAGTGTTAGCAAAATGTCCAAACTAGACATCTTGCTAACTTGCCATGTGTGCAAAAACATGAGCAATTTGGTAAAATTGCCACAAAATGCCAAAAAGTTGGCAGGTTTTTCAACTTTTACCTTTTTTAACTTTTCAACTTTTTCAGTTTTTTTTTGTTTTTTCTCCTAAATCCTATAATCTATCTATTAAAACTAATCAATTTAACCACTAATGTAACACCCCGGTTTTTTTCTTACATAGAAAATACCAAGATATACAGCATAACATACATCAGAGATAACTTCTTGTCTCAGATATTGAACACAAACTAAAATCATCGATGAATAATTATCAAATGGTCACTTTGATTTGCATAACTTAACATAATTTACTTAAATACTTGAATTGCATGCCTTACAAACTTCTCATGTCCTAGTGTTCAATATGAAGAACGAAAGTTGCGGAAGCAATTTACAACTTGTAACAAT
Source organism: Astragalus membranaceus (assembly GCA_039519185.1). Lineage (NCBI taxonomy): Eukaryota > Viridiplantae > Streptophyta > Magnoliopsida > Fabales > Fabaceae > Astragalus > Astragalus membranaceus. The sequence continues at coordinate 20,748,732 of CM076848.1, read as the reverse complement.
TACAAGTCGTACAATCGAAAATACAAATCTGACAAGAGAAAATTACATAAACCTATAGAACTAAAACTTCAACATCTCCTTTAGGTCGCACCGTAGCCATACCTCATCGCATTTGCATGTTTCTCTGTAAAAACCACAAAACATGAAGGGTGAGATAACATTATCTCAGTGAGTCCTATCGAGACCCCTTACTAACTCTCTCGGTTCATTATGCCTCTTTTTAACTCGTAGCCCTAATAAGCGACTACGTGAAAACCTCTTTTTACATTGCTTAGCATATCACCGTTCATTATTCTATAAAAATCCCGGGGAACCCATTCCACTGACCATTTTCTATCAGGGATCCCTCACGGGGCCTAGGTTCATAGGGCTCATGACTTCCCCTCCCCTAGTACGCTAACCTCAATAGGGTCGTCACCCTAGACCTCAATTTATATAATTTATATAAATATACCCCCGCATTGGGCCGTCTCTTTTACTTGACATAAACATAACATAACGTCAACCTCTTTATTATAACCTCAAGGGACATTTAGTCAATTTAAACAATTATCATGACCTCCCCCGTGGCTACTAACGTTCATTAACATGACTTAGGGAAACATTACAATTCATTCCAAACATCATTATTTCAATCACAATCAACATAGTCATTTCAATTACAATCAATATCATAGCATTAACCTCTACCTCATGGGACACATAGTCCATTTACCATATCATAAAATTTACCTCAACCTCATGAGACATATAGTCCATTTATCAATTCATAATATTAACCTCATATTCATAGTCATTAACATTCATTAACATAGAACCTTCGCATCACATCAATTATTCCTACGTGTTTTCCACGAATTACAGTTTATTCATCAATACATAGGGTTGGGGAAAGTATTAGGAAAGGTTTGGAGTCGATTAGAATGGATTTGAACATGTTTTATAATTTTGGACAGAAAGGTCAGCACGGGTTGTGCCAAAATCAGCACGGGTCGTGCTGACTTATTAGCATTACTAAAAATCCTTTTTTCGTGTGAATTTCCCATTCCGATCGATTCCGAAACTTATTCCGATCGATACCCAACTTAAACCTGCGTTGTTTCAGTATCAAACAACAAACATTTTCAGTCCAACAACACATCATAGCAATCACATAATCAACAATCAATCAATCATTCATTTTCAATCCATCAAACATTCATAACGAAACACATTTTCGCAAATTTACCGTTTTTGACTCGAAACTCAACGAAACGAAAACCAATCACAATTTCAGTCACATGTCTTGCGACGAAAATCGCAACATCACAACAACGAAGCTCTCTCCCTCTCAAACTCTCTTTTTCTGTTTTTTCAACTTCAGCCACTGTTGTGTTTTTCCTTTCTTTCAGTACTCACATAATTATGTTTTTGTTTTAAAGAAGTGGGTCAGCTGAAGGTCATATAGGACTTGTGGGGAAAAGTCCATTTTACCCTTACTTAGTATTTCTTTCCTATAACTCTTATATTTCCTAATTAATCTAACAATCCAGCACTCAAGTAAATTATTTAATCTAACTTAGCAATCAAGCACATCATTAGTCACCAAAGCATGCATATATTATAGACAGTTAATCTATTATGACACATTATTAATTATGCCTAATCCTTTAATTTAGCTAATTAATTAAACATAACCTCTTGCTACTTTCTATTAACTAAATTAGCTAAATTGTGGATGTTACAACTAACAATTGTAAAAAAAAAAAACTAACCACTATCAAAAATTCAAAAATGACTTTTTTAAATAATTTTAAAAAAATGAATAAATTAATATTAAATGATCTGAAATTAACTATTTACTATAATCTACTGAAATTACTAAAACCAATAAATTTAACCACTAACAACTGTCAAAAAAATTTAACCACTATAAAAAATTAAAAAATAACTTTTTTTGATAGTTTAATAAATTAATAATTTAATTAACATGATTAATATTAAATCATCTAGAATAAAAAATATAAACAAGTGGCAACAGGAGCAGCAATGAGAGAGTGACAATGGGAGGGGAAATAGGAGAGGCAACGGGGAGCGGCAACGCGAGCGGTGATGAGAGACTGGCAATGGAATAAAAAACGGGAGAGCAGCAACAACAACGGGAGTGGCAACGGGAGCGACAACAGGAGTGCATATCTTATATTAAATATCATTTTTTTACTCCATTATTAAAAAAAGTTAACCACTATCCAAAATAAGTTTTTTAATAGTTTAACTAAAATGATTAAATTAATATTATATGATATAGAATAAAAAATATAGACAAGTGGCAATCGGAGCGGCAACGGGAGAGGCAACATGAAGCGGCAAGGCAACGGAAGAGCGGCAACGGGAGCGGCAACGAGAGCAACGAAGGTGCATATCTCATATTAAATCCCATTTTCTTTTTTATGATTTTTACTCCATTATTAATATTAGAAGAAGATACATATATTTTTTAAACTTTTTGCAACACAAGTATTTTAAATTGGTTGGTATATAGATTTTTTTATCGAGTTGTTTCTTTTTCTTTTATTAAATTTTGCAATTTTTAAAGTATTTATAACTTTATAGCAAATTATAACAAATACAGTATCACACGTGCGGATGCATGGGTAAAGTACTAGTTTATTCTATACCGTAAAAAAATGATTCTTTTTTAATACAAACGTAATAAAATTTATTCTATTCATTAAAAAATTGAGATTAAAAAAAATTCATTTGTATGATACCTAAATAACTAATTTTATTTGTATGCTTTGTATAATAAAATTATAATCAGTTTTTATGTGTAATTATTAAAAATTGTGTCTCTCACACTTAATTGATTTTATTCAAAATAAAGTTAGGAATTCTTACGTTCACTAGAATCAAATTTATACACATGTGATTTTATCACCTAAACACAATAATGGTGATTTCCAGTTATATTAATATATTTTTTCTCTCGAATTATTTGTAGTACAATGTAGGATCGGCAATAGTTGGATTTGGGTCGAAAAAAACATCAATCCTAAATAAAATTAGTGTACAGACAGATAAAGTCTCGTCTAACTAAGGGTGGACACAGGTTACTTCGACTCAACTCAATCCAACCCACAAAATTTGAGTTGATTTGGTAGTATAATTGGATTGAGTTGGTTTCAAAACAGACAAACTCATGGAGTCTGGATTGGGTATTGGGTTTAAAAATTGACAACTATTGTTGAACTCATAAAAATGTAACCTTACATATGTCAAGCCAACGTCTAGCAATATTACAAGAGATATCATGCACTAGTTAAAAGAAGAGAAAGTAATATTGAAGTATTTATAATCTTAGAGTCGTCAAATGAATTTACTTACGACCGATACCTAGACTTAAATCCAAAATTTAAATTATATGTGTGTCATCGTTCGCTATGTTGACGATGAACAGGAATTGAATAAAAAATACCGAGTTTTGGTTTGAATTTTGAGCTTATTACATTGGTGTCAAGATATTGATTTTGATATTAGTTTATTATTACTATTTCTATTGTTGTTAATGTTATAGATTTTCTTCTTTTTTAAAAAAATGGTATTTTACTAATGAATATATTACTCTTTTTTTTTTAATATAATAGGGGCTCAAAGGCCCGAAACGAAAACCACAAGCTACACGGGAACTAATCTAGGAGTAGAAACTCCAATACAATCATCATGCAAAAATTGTAAAATGCGCTCCGGAGGATGCTCCCAATAGTGCTTGCCTTCCCCCTTCACACGCAATAGATGCCAGACCATCGACCATATTGCGTTAAAAACACACTTAGAGCAAGTTTACTCTTTCGCAGAAGTAGTATAAAAGATTATTGTATCCACAGGGACTAATTAACAAGTACCAAACTAGTCGAGATTATTTATTGTTTAGACGAACTAATAATTGAGTTGTAATGAAAACAAATAAAAAGAAATAAATAATAATAATTAGAATACTAGATTTAATAAATGGAGATCCCTTTACTAAAACTATTAATCCGTTTGGTCATTCGGGATTAATATTCTTTTTCCTAAATTAACCCTTGTTTGGTCATGCAAGAATTTAAATTCTAGAAAAGCATAAAGAGCAAAAAGGTTGAATGATTGGAAGACTAAATTAAGGTTTGGTCATGCAATAATTATAACCCCAATTATCCTATAGGTCCACCAACTAATTGCAGTACGGTCGCTGATCAACTAGTTGATTATGAACATGCATAGGGTAGCTAATCCTAATTATGTGATAAAAACAATAGGACAATATTAATTGAAATAAAACTGGAATTCAAATAATAAACTATAACATAAAGGTCTCTAAACTGGCAAGATCCACCTAAGACCCTAGAAGAGGATTTAGCTATCCAAAGTCATAAAGAACAATAAAATAGAAATTAGAGTCATGAATTACAGAGATAAAAATAACCCGGAAATTAGAGAAATTATTATTGAGTCTCCGGTCTCCTTTTTCTGCTCCAAAGCTCTCTCACGGTATCAAGAACGGTACCCAAAAACTCTTTTTCTCCTCTCCCGTGCGTTGCCGTCACTACAGCTTCTTTCTTTGTGAATGTGCGGCTGTGTGTGTGTTGTACGGCCCTGTGTTTCTAAATAATACCCCCTTTTATAGATAGCGTATGGGTATTATTAGGTTGTGTGCTTGCCAAGTTTTTCCAACTCACTCACCTCACTTTCTCTCTATTGCCTTGTTTGCCTTCAATTTAATTTGGATTCATATCTTCTAATTGATTCTTTTTTATTATCCAACTTGTAATTCAGTGCTCACTTGTAGACCAGGTCACATGCTTGCTTTTTCCTCTTTCTTCAATTCTCGGCAAACACTAATGCCCAACAATTGGGTTTTTCTCTTTTTAATTCCATTTGGGCTCCATGTCTTTTCTTCATAAGTGTCCAGCCCACATACATATATATAATAGTTATAATATTATATACATATATGTCAAATATATATATATATATATATATATATATATTATTTTAATGTTTATCTTTTCTGCAAAAATAGAGCAAATTAAGTTAGTAATTTATATAATAGATAATAATTGCTCTAAAAGTGACCAAAAAATATCTCTAAAAATACACTAAATTAGAGTTTATCAGGCCACCATGTTGGCCTCCCGATAAATATGCAGGATCTTGACTTGCCACTGACGCTGCAACATCTGCTGGAGGCGATGAACCAGCCCCCTACCCATCATTGTCCCGGAACCATTGCCGGTCAATTGAGAAACCACCACCTTAGAATCCAATTGAAGCTCGACGTGCATGTATCCTTTGGTCCAAGACAACAGCAACCCTTCTAAGGCCCCCCAAAGCTCCGCAATATAGGCGCGAGTCTCTCCTATGAACCGCGTGAAACCCCCAAGCCACCTACCATGATGATCTCGCACAAGCCCTCCACAACCGCTAATACCACCACCCGCCTTTGAAGCACCATCTGTGTTAACAGTAACCCAGCCATCAACCGCAGGCTTCCAAGACACTAATACCGTCTCCTTAACTCCCCATTGAGCAGGATTTAACTGATTCTTCCCCACCTGATACTCATGAACATATCTCTGAACTACCGTTGCAGGAAAGGCCGGTCTAGAGAAGCTAGGATCATGCATTGTTCTATTACGCCACCCCCACAGAAAGAAACAAGTTGTTGCCCACACATTCCTCCATCCCGAGCCATCCATTACCCCTACGTTAAACTGGACCCAAGCCTCAAAATCATACCCAAAGAAATTGGATCTCATATCTTGTGGCACCAACAACTTCCAAACAGCTATGGCAAGAGGACAGTCCCGCAAAACATGGATAATAGTCTCATCCACCCCAACACAATAATAACAACCTGAAGTATCCCCACTCCACCTACTACAATACACTATTGTAGGAAGTTTACCATGCATTATCTGCCACACAAAGCTTCTAACTCTCTCCAGAACATCAAGCTTCCAAATAGTTTTCCAATTGACCTCATTGCCCAAACTCGTAGCATTCAGAAGGTAAACATACGCACTAGAAACGGTAAAGTTACCAGCTCTCTCTTTCGGCCAAAAGAGCAAATCCGACCCCATAGAAGGAGCGGGCGCTGGCATGGATAACAGCTTGTTATACACCCGACCTGGTAAAATATGATGCCCATCAGTCAAATCCACCACCCTCCAATCATGCATGGAAGCAGGAACCTCAGTCACCAACTCACACAAGGGTTGATTACTATCAAGCCACTTATCGAACCAGAAGCTAACGGCAGTGCCGTCTCCAATAGACCAGGCGCCTTCACTCTTGATATCCTCCAAACAATCAGCAATGGCCCTCCACAATTGGGAGTCGGTTACTTTGCATTGCACCTCACCCCGCTCTCAATTGTTTCTCCCATACTTCCCTATTAGCACTTGGCTCCACAACTTATTCCTTTTGGCCTTGAGGTTCCACGCTAACTTCATGATGCAAGCTTTATTCATATCAGTTAAACGTCTCAGCCCTAGACCACCATTGACCTTAGGGAGCGTGAGAGTATCCCACTTGATCATATGCAAACGACGCCCTTCATTGCTATCCCCCCAAATAAAGCTTCTTTGAATTTTTTCAATCTCTATTAAGCACACCTTTGGTATGGGATTTGTCATCATAGTATACGTAGGCATAACTTGAATCACGGACCGAGCAAGAGTTACACGCCCAACAAAGGATAAATGAGTTGCTTTCCACCCGGAGAGCTTGTGATTCACCTTCTCAATTAAGTAATGAAAATCCTGCCTCTTAGGGGCCCGCCCCAATAACGGAATACCCAAATACTTCCCCATAGCTTGTGTAGTATTAAACCCAGACATGCGCTTCTAAGAGTCACCACATCAACATTCTTAGAAAAGAATAAGCTAATTTTCTCCTGACTCACCATTTGACCAGACATCCCACAAAACTTGTTAAGCGCATTTAAAACGCTAGTCATATTTGCATCTGTCGCTTTACCAAATAAGAGCAAATCATCCGCGAACATTAAATGAGAGACCTGAGGCCCACTCCGCCCCACCCGAATTGGCACCCACCGACTAGCTTCAACCCTCCTCCTCTATCAAATGAGTGAGCTTGTCCATACACATAACAAAGAGATAAGGGGACATAGGATCACCTTGCCGAATACCCCATTGTGGAGTAAAGCTCTCAGATCTTCTACACCATTCCATAACACATTGCTATTTACCGTAGAGACACACTCCATAATAAGATTGCGTAAACTAGGAGGCATTCCTAACTCACTCAAAACCAAATTAATAAAAGACCAACGTACCTTATCATATGCTTTGGCAAGGTCCACTTTAATAGCAAAAAAACCATTCTTCCCTCACATCTTCCCCATCGGGTGAAGAAGCTCCTGGGCAACAACAATATTCTCATGAATGCTTCGAGTGGGAATAAAGCCAGTCTGGTAAGGGGAAATAATACTCGGCATGATAGGCTTCAGCCTATTGACAATAATATTTGTAATGATTTTATAAGTCACATTACAAAGGGATATTGGCCTGGACTGATTAATAAACTCCGGCCTAGCAATCTTCGGGATGAGACAAATATCAGTATCATTTAGTGCAGCCACACTTGTTGGGCAGCTCCACACTTTCTTCACAAAGTCGCAACAATCCTTCCGAATTAGCTCCCAATTTGTTTGATAGAAACCAGCTTGGAAGCCATCCGGACCAGGGGCCTTCCAAGGCTTCATACTCACGACGGCCTGAGTAATCTCGTCATCCGTCACCATAGCATCTAGCTTACGCACAACCCCATCATCCAGCTCCTTAAATTGGTACCTCATCGTAGGAAAGGAATCCGTGGCTTCATTGTCAGTAAACAACTCCATAAAAAAATTTGTTACATGATCTTTGATCTCAGCCTCATTCTCCATCCACCGCCTCTCACTATTTCTAAGCATAAGGATTCGATTTCTCTTTTTCCGGTTAACCGCTTTGAGCTGATAATAACGAGTATTACGATCCCCGTCATGTAGCCATTGCATTCTACTCCTTTGGAACCACATAAGCTCTTCTTGATACAGAACATTATGTAATTCGGTTTGGAGCTCCTTTTCAAGATTATAGAGAAAACAATTCATGTTACCAAGGCTAGTCTGTCTTTGGATACCATCAAGCCGAGCTAACAATTGTCTTTTCTTCTTCTTAACCGAACCAAAAACATTATGACTCCACCCTCTAAGATGATCCTTCATACTAACCAACTTGTCCTCCAGCCCCTCATTAGGATGCCAAGTCTCTTTCATCATTCTTGCAAAATCTGAATGCGTCACCCACGCACTTTCAAACCGAAACGGCCTAGTCTCCCTACCTCCATCACTCCCATGCAAATTAATAAGAATCGGATGATGATCCGAGAAGTCCACTCTAGTAAAAACTTTAACAAAAGCATTTGGAAAGACTAATCTCCACGAGGCGTTGCACATACCCCTATCCAATCGAGCAAACATCCGGTCATAAGTACCATATGTTTGGCCCTTCCAAGTAAATTTAGAGCCAATTGAACCCAAATCCATTAAACCACACTGCTGGATTCGATTTTGAAAAAGTTGGCACTTCCTCACGTTGAACGGAGCACCCCCCTTTCTTTTCATTACCATCACAAATATCATTAAAATCTCCAGCTAACATCCAGTTGCCTTGCATAGTATTTGCCATTGTAGCTAACGTCCCCCACAATTCTGCGCGCATCTCTTCAACCGGACTAGCATACACAATAGAAAAAAACCAACTCCTATGGTCATGCATAACGACATTAAAATGCAGAAACTGAAAGTCATTTCTATCTTCAACCATCAGCACTAAATCAGTCTTCCAACCAACCGCAATACCCCCAGCATAGCCCCTATTTTCAGAGAAACTGAACCCATCGTACCCAAGCCGGCGAAAAGTATTTTGAGTACGCAAGGGATTACACCGAGTCTCAATGATAGCGAAAACCTCTGGGCAATGCACATCCACAAACTGCTTACAATTCCGGAAAAGGTCCGGACTAGCCGCCCCACGGCAATTCCAAATTAAAATTTTGTTTAAATCCATAAACAAAATATTAAAAGGAGGAGGGACCGAGCAAGAGTTGTTAAAATTTTGTTTAAATCCATAAACAAAATACCAATGAATATATTACTCAACCCAACACATTTGTGATCGAGTTGGATTGGTTCGGGTTACATGAAAATGTCAGTATAATACTACCAAACCCAACCCATAATTATTGAATTGGGTTGGGTCTTTAAACGCGTCAAAATCTACCCAACTCAACTGACACCCACCCCTATGTCTAACTGCTCCATTTAGAGGCTTTGTGTAACTAAACCATCACACCATCATCATCTTAAGTGGCGGATCATCCTTTATGCAAACCTCCAACTCCTAACAGGCAACTTAATTATCCATCAAAAACGTGAAGTTGGTGAGTCACCTCACGACTGGAATGGATTCTCTCTATTGAAAACTTCACCTGAGAGTGTCAAGTTTCAAATATGAACCATTCAGTTCCCTCCTCCATTTTTTCACGTGTTAAAATTTCTCTCTCTTGCTCTTTAATCAATAGTTGAGATTGCACGTGACAATAATGTCAATGGAGAGAATCTATTTCCCTCACAAGTTCCTTTGAAATCTGAAACATCGGTCTGCATTGTTGGTTTTCTGAAAATTGTTATGATTCTATGCAGTGAAGAACATAGAACCTTCATATATCATTAGTTAATTCTACATTTCTACGCTGTTGAGTAGGATTTACTAATTTCTTCAATCAAAGACCGCGCCTGCCCAACACATTACCAATTTTCCCCCTCTTGGTTTCTCGCCATCTTATTTTTAAATGTACAGTTCTACCTATACAAAATTTGTCAATTCTCCAAAAGTCGTTTTTAGGTGATCCTTGTTTGCATGATCCAAATCTCCTATTCTGATAATGCACAAACTTCAATTTTATCCCCAGTAGTTATTATATTCTGAAGTCAAGATAGACACAAATGCTGCCAAGTGCGTGTATTCAAATAAACCTCACCCAGGCTTGAGTTGTTATTTATGTCTTTGACAGATGCCACTTCAATAACACTAACACCAGAACATCCATCCCCTCCACTATCTCTCATCATATCTCTCACCCTAGCTACATCATCCCATCTCCCAACAATGGCATAAAGATTTGACATTAACACATAAAACCCCCCATTTTTGTGATTCAACAGAAACAATTTCTTCGCCACGCATTCCCCAAGCTTTACCTCCTGTTGTATACAACAGCCACTTAACAAAGCTCCCCAGACAGCAGAATCAGGCTGAATCTCCATGCTGTTAATGAATTCAATTGCTTCCTTGAACAAGCCTGCGCGAGCCAACAGTCCAACTATGCAAGCGTAATGTTGCAGACTTGGCGTCAGACCAAACTCTTCTGTCATGACGCGGAAGTATTCCATTCCTAAATATACAAGTCCCCCATGGGTGCATGCTGCTAAAACTCCCAAGAAGGTGATTTTATCTGGTTCCATCCCTTGGTCTAGCAATTTAGAATAACAACTGAAAGCTTTATGTTCAAGTCCATATAAACTGTAACCTGATATGATGGAGTTCCATGTTGCCAAACATGGATCCTTGATGCTATAAAATACCTTTTCAGCATAGTCCAATCTTCCACACTTGCTATACATATCTATTAGAGCAGTTCCTGTAAAATCTTCCAGTTTCACATCGTTCCTCAGGATGTAGTTATGCAGTGCCTCTCCAATCCGAAGATAACCAAGCTGGCAACACCCGGATAGTAAACTCGCGATAGTAATGGCGTCTGGTTTTTGTCCATACACGTTCATTTTGCAGAACAATTCCATGGCATCAGTTGACTTTCCAGCCTGCACACAGCCAGATATCACAGAATTCCAGGTTATCAGTGGTTTGCCTCTCATATCTAAAAACAAACACAAAGCAGCTTCTATCTCATCAAATCTAGAATACAGGCTTATTAGCCCATTTGCGACTAAACAATCAGTAGACAGCCCACTCTTCACCCCATAGCCATGGAAAGAACATCCAATAGCAAAATATGAAGGACTATTTATTCCATGAAGGACACTAATCAAGGCAACTGCATCCGGTTTTAATTCTAACTGCAAAGTTTGTTTAAAACACTCAACTGCAGACTCTATATCACCTTCTTCAGAATAGCTAGAGATTATAGATGTTAGCGAAATCAGGTCTTTTGTGGGATAGTATTTATAAAGCAGTTTTGCCATATCATTGAACCCCTGCTTTGCATATAGACAAACCAGGGAAGTAACAACAGAAGCAGCATTGGTAAAACCACATTTGATAATATAACAATGAACAGTTTCCGGAACAGCATTTGCCGACATAAGGTTCATCATTGTCACTGAACTGGGTTGCAAACCATCCTTCAACATCTCTTTGAAGCAAAGAATAGCTGTATCAAAAAGACCATTTTGGCCATAGGCACCAATCATGGTATTCCAAGAGACGACATTTTTCTCAGGCATTTCTTCAAACAAGAGTTGGGATGCTTTCAAATCATCACATTTAGCATACATTGAAGTCAAAGCATTATTTAATTGAGGATCCAAATCAAAGCCAGTTTTGATTGCAAACCCATGGATGGATCTGCCTTGAAGAATCAGCTCAGAGCGACCACAAGAAGGTAGCAAACTAACAATTGTTGTTTGATTAGGTCTAAAACTTTCTCTTAACATGTCCACAAAGAGTTGAAGAGCATCATAAAGATACCCATTTTGTGAATACCCACAAATCAATACATTCCATGAAACAACATCTCTAAAAGTCATATCATCGAACATTTGGCGTGCATGAGAGGGAAACCCAAGTTTCATGTACAAGTCAATGAGAGAGGTATTTACATGAAGGAATTGGTCAACGCCCCGTTTCACCGATTGGGTTTGAATCTGGCGTAGTTGTAGCGCCGCCGTGGATGAACCGGAAGCAAAAGATGATGATGAAAGACAAGCTTTGATGAGTAATGAAAAAGTAAAAGCATTGGGGTTCACATTTGCTTCTAAAAGTTGGCGAAAGATAACGAGTGGACAACTTGCATTTTGGAACAGAGAGTGAAACTGAAACAGAGACAGGCTGGGTATGCTTCTGGAAGCCAGCTTCATTTCATAGCTATTAGCTAATGCTTCAAGTGCCGTTTTAAATTTTGATAAATATATATTGATTGTGAGACTATGACTGCATTATGATATATTGATATAGTAGTTCTTTCTTTTTTTTTTTGAAGTAGGAAATGTGATCTGAAACTCACACACCGGTAACGGTAAGGTCTCAAATTCGAACACGGTTTTACTATTCAGTCTAATAATTTTAGTATTTACTGCTTTATAAATAATACACGGTTTTATATTTTTTGGTGAAAATGATACCTTATTTCTTATCCTTATAGACATACGTTTTCTAATTTAACCAGTTAAAAAAATGTTTTCTAATTTAAATTATTTTTAAGTGTTTTCAATTAGATTTCATGTGCTAATGTTTTTATATTTTAAATTATATTTCTATTACAAACAAAATTATAAACCAGCTATCCTCTGCACGCAACTGTAGAGACTAATCCCTCGAGCCAGATAGGACTACAATGGGTGGCAAAGCTCTCTTTCAAGAGATTTAACATTGTTGCATGTCTAAGACTGAATTTGAACCCAGTAAAATAGTATATTTATTAATTAAACTATTTTTTTTGATAAAAATGAAGATACCATGCAGTAATGTTTTTATATTTTAAATTATATTTCTATTTTTTGGTTACAAAAAGGAAATAAAACAAAAAAAACTAGGGTCTCACAAAATGAGTCCCAAAAACATCAGCTAGCAACAAAGGGCTCAACTCCGCAGGAGGTGAATGCCACAACGTCAAAGAAGAAGTATCACGAGCTCCCTTCTTCGCGAACCAATCAACACAAAAGTTTGCCTCTCGATAAGAATGATGAATCTAAATCTCCCACTCTCTCTTCAAATAATCTCGAACCAAAGTTATCTCATTCCCATGCTTCTGATAGGAGATGTTAGCTTCATCAATCAAACATATAGTTTGTAGAGAGTCGGTAAAGCATTTTACTTTTCGGAAGCCCTTATTCCAACATAAAGAAAGACGGTGCAACAAAGCCATAATCTTTGCATGTAGAATATGCAAAACACCCATTGAACCACTAAAACCAAAAATGAATTTCCCTTCATGACTACGAAGTAATCCACCAAAACCAGCAAGACCGGGTTTTCTAATTGCGCTACCGTCCACATTCGACGCTATCCAACCCACAAGAGGCTTCAGCCAAGCAACATGAAGCCCAGAACTCGATCTTCTATGGGGAGTATCCACCTGCATGAAAGCCTTCTCAAAGTCTCGGTACAACGCATGACACTCAGCAACAGTCTCAAAAATGGGAGTTCTCACGCCCTCAAAGAGGAATTTGTTACGCCGAGCCCAACACTTCCATAAGACAACGAGAACAAGCACACCTTGACTCTCCACCGGTTGAAAGATTAAATTATATTTCTATTACAAACAAAATAGTATATTTATTAATTAAACTATCCATTCTTTATTTCTTTTAGATAAGCAATTAAACTATCTCTTTGGGATTTGACTTATGTCCACACACTTCGTGAGGGCAACTCGTGTTGATTGATTAGCAAAATTTGGAGCTAATATGAACATGGATATCATGTGTGGCCTCTCTATTCTACCAATGTTTCGCTTCTCCTTATAGTAACATGTTCGAATTTAGTTCGTTTATGTTTGGCTAAATAGCACTTTTGGTCCTTTATCTTTGCTCCAGATTTCACTTTGGTCATTTATCTTTTTTTTGGTCCGTTTTGGTCCTTTATCTTTCATTTTTGTTTCACTTTGGTCCTTTATCTTTTTTTGGGTCCGTTTTGGTCCTTTATCTTTTATTTTCGTTTCATTTTGGTCCCTCACGTTATTATTTAATTCAATTAAAACATTAAAACAATTAAAACAATTAATTCAATTAAATAAATAAAACATAAACCCCCCCACCGTCCACCACCACCCACCACCGTCAACCACCACCACCACCTCCCACCACCACCCACCATTCTGTAAAACCCAAATTCGTTGTATATATAAAGTAATGAAAGAACGAATTAAAGGAATTAAGAAAGAAAGGAAAGGGAGAAACAGAGAGAGACCCGTGAGGGAAGAAAGAAAAGAAGAAAAATGGAAGAGAAAAGGAAGAATGGGTTTGGGTGAAGAAGAGGGAAAAAGAGCATCCAAAGCTCATCAAATCATCATCCATCCAACATGAAAGTTGATCACCATTTTATCCTCTTCAATTTGATACCAACATCATCTCCAACAATTCACTCTCTCATATTTTGCCATTTTCGAGTTTGAGGAAGAAGGTGATGGAACCTTGAGCTTTCTTCTTCCTTCAAGAGTTTTGGAGGTTTGGTGGGTGGTGGTGGGTGGTGGTTGACGGTGGTGGGTGGTGGTGGGTGATGGTGGACGGTGGGGGGTTATGTTTTATTTATTTAATTGTTTTAATTCAATTAATTGTTTTAATGTTTTAAATAATAACGTGAGGGACCAAAATGAAACGAAAATGAAAGATAAATGACCAAAACAGACCCAAAAAAAGATAAATGACCAAAGTGAAACAAAAATAAAAGATAAAGGACCAAAACGGACCAAAAAAAAATAAAAAACCAAAGTGAAATATGGAGCAAAGATAAAGAACAAAAAGTGCTATTTAGCCTTTATGTTTTTATGTTACGACTATCGACGAAATATACGTCACCTCAATTTTTGAATGGGATAGTTATCGGTTGATGATAGGAGGGGAAAAATCATGAAAATTAGATAGGAAAGAAGAAGTGGGAAAGATACAAAAATAAGAAGACCAAAAAGAAATTGGAAAGATAAATATGCTGTAAAAATCCAAAACACACATACAGTGCGTGGATATGGGAGGAGTGCGTGTCTTCTGCTGATTCGATTCGAAGTTAGCCACAGATATCGCAAAAGCGCGCTTTTGGATTCCACCGTCCATTCCCCCGCTCTCCGGAACGCTAAGGTAAGTCACCGATCATAACCTTCTCTTCTTCCTCACTCTGCTTCTCAATTCAAAATCTCACCATTTCATTTATTTTTACTTTTCGAATTAAAATGTTCCTTTTATTTTCATGATTCAATTTAGAATTTATGTTGTACGACAACAACGTAAGTAGTGCATTGTAAGACTCGATAAATGTAATAGAGTGTTGCACTGAGGCGCACCTAGGTGCCGTGCCACACTCAGCAAGCTTAGGTTGGCAATTCATCAAGCAGCTGTTATGCAGTCCTCACTGATCAGTTAGCAGTTAGTTATAAGCTTATAGAAGATGTGCTGATGTGGCACAATCTGTTACTAAGTCAGATGAGTAGCTAGATGCTATATAAACAATCATCAATCATTGTAACTCATTTTCAATCTAATGAAATGCAAATCATTCTCTGAAATTCTCTCTAGATTTTGGTTCTTATTATGGTATCAATCGCCATAAAAATGTTGGTATCTTGTGTGTGCTCAAATAATCTTTTTTACCTTCTGGAAGAATTACGTTATGGTTTTGATGGAGACTAGGACTTGGGAGTTAGGTAGTGCTGTGGCCTCTCTCTCACGAACCAAGTAAAATGCAGTTGAATTGAATTGATAATACACATAAATAATAGCTGGTGGTTGCTTACACATAATGAGTTGTCTCTTTACTTTGTGATAATATTTTTTATGTTTTTATGTTTCTGTCAAAGGCAGGCAGGGCTGCAGTTGCTAGTGGATGTGCATTTGTGCAGTGACATGTGATGTCATAAGGATTGCTCATTGCAATTTCTGCAAAATTATCTCTCCAAACTTTTTTGCTTGACTTCCTTTGAATCACAATTCTTTATGGTCTTTTCTCCTTCCCAATAGTTCACATGTTTAGTGATTTTGTCTATAATAATTCTAGCTTGGGAAATTCATTTAATTCAATGATGCTTGTATGTTAGCACCTTTTCCCTTGTCAATTATCATTCAACTCAATTGAAATTTAGTTCTCCTTTCTATGAGACACTATTAGCTACCAGCTAATTTATCAAAATTCCTCTCCTAAATTCTTGGTTATTAGCCATACAAGTTCTTGGAAAAGATGCTGCAGGTGCAGAACATTCTGCAGAGCAAGTCCCTTGCAAGTGTCAAAATAGAGCTATATTCACACAAACCAATTGAGTGTAGAATTCCCTATGTAGTTCTCAGCTTGGTTCCTAGGCACATTCATGGCAATCTATGTCTTGGTGGGACGAAAAACGAACCTATTATAAAACTCCGACGCACTTTCTACGCCAGTAGGATAAGAGTTGCAGATGAAAATCTAGAAGGCTCACTTGATGAAGAGGATGACCTCTGTCCTGTCGAATGTGTGAGAGAATTCAAGACTGATGAAGAGTTATTCAAAATTCTGGATAAGGCTAAAGAAACTGGATCTTTGGTAGTGGTAGATTTCTTTCGCACCTCTTGTGGAAGCTGCAGGTATATAGAGCAAGGTTTCACAAAGTTGTGCAAGAAATCTGGTAGCTATGATGCTCCGGTAATCTTTCTAAAGCATAATGTAAGTATGCTATCTGTTTAGCACCTGTATAATATACACAAATAGTAGTTATATCAGAAACAGCATGTCCTCGTCTTTCTTACCTTTCCACTTTTCTCCAAACTGTCCAAAAGAAAGTCAGTATCAACTAATATTTACTTTATCATTGTCTCTCAAACTAGGGGTTTTTCATTTGTTAATAGATTCTGCATGTTAAAATTTTAACTCTTACTACGCCTTTTCTTGCAGGTAATTGATGAGTATGATGAGCAATCCGAAGTTGCTGATAGACTTAGAATCAGGGTATTTCTCTTTTATTGATTACTTAAGTATTAAAATGAAACTGAATCTATACAAAACTGGCCTGCCTCCCTAGGAGACAGTTAAGCATCAACTATCAGGCTCAGTTACTTATTTATTTTCTAACATGTCTTTGAAAGTTAAATGGTTAGTGCCTTCATTTCCAAGATTTCTCAAGTTTACGCGATTCAATTGGTGCACAATACCATTTTCTTGTTTGGTTCTGATCTCGGGTTGATCTTGTCATTTCTTTTGACATTATCTCTCAAACTGTATCCTATTGATAATGATAATTCTATATGTGATAGAAATCCAGTTTTGCATCATTGGTACCACAATCATCTGCTTATTTTAAGTACTCTCCAGTATTCATGCTTTATTATCCCTTGAATTAAAAAGGAAACAAACTGATGCAGGCCGTGCCTCTCTTCCACTTCTACAAAGATGGAAAACTGTTGGAAGCATTTCCAACCAGAGACAAAGAAAGGATTGTTGCAGCCATCCTCAAGTACTCATCTCTTGAAGCCGAAGATATTTCCAGTTAAACTTCACGGGATGGTGTGACGCTCCCTAGGAGACTGTTGTGCAGGGAAATTAGTATTTGTTTGTACGTGACAATATTCATTAAACACCATTTTGGATACTGAAAATAAAATACTTTAGCCTTGTAAGCCTAGTCCCTTTGTTGGGAAGCATCCTGTGGATAGTTTAATGTCCATGATGGAACTTCCCTTCCCTTTCCCTCGTTGCTTGGCTACCCTTGTTTGCAGCATAATAAAGTTTTCTTTCTACTTGTGTTGCAGCATACTGTTGATCACATGTAAATTTTATTTCATTAATAATTAACCAAGAGCCATGCTTACTATATTTGGAATATACTTTTTTTTGGAAAGTATATTTGCAATATACTTCAACATAGGATCCTTTTGATTGTTTTCCTTCTTAAGTTATTCTATTCTACAATTACACTTAGATTTTTTTTCCACATTTTTTTTACTTATAAGAAAAAACACTAAAACAATGTCTTTTGGGTTAAACAAGCATGGACCAAATAGGAGGAAACACAATAGTTAAACAAGTATTAATGAAATACTTTGTGGATAGACTTTTTATATAAAATTGGAATTCATTGCCAAATCGACAATATCGATAACCCCTACGGAGGTGAATAATAGAATATACTACATCCATGCTAAATCAAATGACACAATTTTCCACATCCCAAAAAATCGAAAATCGAAATACTTCAAGAAGTTGAACTTATTCAAGTTTACTAGAATCTTAAGTTAGGGTTTTGTTACCAAAATGTTCTTCCTCAACTAGCATGCCGAACAAACGAACATGCTAGCTGAAGAGAAACAAGGGAACAAGCCACCCAACATTAAGGTTTTAGTGAAGTTGAAGAAATTGAAGTTCTAAAAACATCACGGTATTCTAGGATCCGGAAAACTGTGTCGTGCAGTTTTAGTGTACTATATTCAATCACCACCACTTAGAGATTATGAGTATTGTCGATTTGGTAATGAATTCAAATTTTAAAAGCTATCTACAAAGCACTTTATTCAATAGTATTGCATTCGAAAATAGGTACCGATAATAGTTTGAAAAACCTAGCAACAATATAATGAGATTTTGGTATTCTCTTTTAACGGGGCAAAGCATATCAATCCTAGTATGCTAGATTTTTTAGACTTTTACCGGTAGCTATTTCCATACTAATCAACAAGGTTTCCTACTTCTTGCCTTTCAAGAGAGTCAATTTGTTCGTAAATCAACTTCACCAGAAATTAGTGAAAGATATATGAGTGGCTTCTGTAGCTGAGTGACCCCTTTTAGAAAGTGCTTCATCCGCTTATGTACCATAGTAGTAAAAACAAGCATAAATGCAGATTAATCTGGGATTTTGGGAGACTTCTTTGTCGTACAACTCATTTATCTTTAAATGCAGATTAATCTGGCATTATCTTCAAAAGATGGTTTCTTGTGAAACTTTCTATTTTGAAAAGATGGTTGAATCTCTAAATAGAAAGTTTGAGGAACTGCAAGGACGGGTTGTTAAGTTGGAGGATGATACCGAGCGTTTGATGAACGTATATGTCTCTTGTGGTGGAAATAATGAGGAGGAGCTTTTTGCTGATAAATGGGTTACTTTTAACGAAAAAGATGAAGGAGTGTTCATGACAATGTGAAAATTTCTTTACAAAGAAATGGAGACATATGCCACTCTATTGGAGCTGCTGCCGACAATGCTCAAGAGAGTGTTGTATCAAGAGAATGGCGTAGGTCTCTGTTTAGGGGTAGCAGACATTAAATATATAAATGATAAAAAATAATAAAAAACCATAATACTCATAATAATACAACAACATATCCGACATTAAGTTAACGGTCAAGATCTTGCCGACACTAAATAGTGAATAGTGCAGCGTGATTATTGAATAATGAATAGTGATTAGCTTGGACACTAATTAACGGTCAAGATATTGCCGACACTAATTAACGGTCAAGATCTTGCCGACACTAAATAGTCAATAGTGATTAGTGTCGACACTAATTAACGATCAAGATCTTGCCGACACTAAATAGTGCTGCGTGATTATTGAATAGTCAATAGTGATTGTGTCGATACTAATTAACGGTCAAGATCTTGCCAACACTAACGAAATAGTGAATATTGATCTTGGTTATTTGCGGCGGATATTTGAGTATTTGCGTCGGATATTTGGGTATTTGCGGCGGATATTTTGGGTATTTGCGGCGGAATTTGGGTTCTTGCGGCGGAATTCGGGTTCTTGCGGCAGATATTTCGGTGTTTTAAAAAAAAGCGCGTTGTTTTAATTTCAAATATCCGCCGCAAAGACCCACAATCCGCCGCAAATCCCCGTTTGAAAAATAAGCGCGGATATTTAATTTCAAAATCCGCCGCAAAGACCCAAAATCCGCCGCAAAGGGTCTTTGCGGCGGATATTTCCTTTTGACCGTTGGCTCCGTTTTGCTATATATATCCCTTCCCCACTTATCATTCTTCACACTTCTAACAATCCTCTCATTCTCTTCTTAAAATTTCTCTTTTACTCTCTCCAAATTCTCTCATTCTCTACTAAATCTCTTCTTGAAGTGTAGCACTTCCTTCCTACGAATTGTCTTCTCCTCTCATTGGGAAATTTCTTCAAGGTATGTTTTTGATATGAGTTAATAGTTTTAGTTTTTAATTTTTTTTATATTCGTTTTTAAATTATTTTATAATAATATGAGTTTGTTACTAATTGTGTTGTTGTTTGTTTAGGTATTGTTTGGGTTCCTCCTTTTTCCTCTCTGCTTGAGTTCAGGATAAGCTTCAAGCTAGAGCCTTCTCTTCACTACGGTTAGTTGTTAAAGTAATTAATAAAATATTACTTACTTCACTAAATTTATAGTAAAATTTTGTTACAAATTTTGTTTGCAATAATAATACAAAATAATTTATATTGAAAAAACTTATTTATTAAGTTCACTTATAAATTTTATTAACATATATTGTCTTATAAAAATTGAAATTTAAAATTAAATTTGGAATTATTATTTATAATGTTTAAATTATTAGTATATAACATTATCAAAAAATTAATTGTGTTGCTTGTAATTGATAGTTTATTGAAATATCAAAATAAAATGAGTAATATATATATATATATATATATATATATATATATATCAAAATATGAAGTAATTGATAGTTTATTTTATTTATATTGTAGTGTAGTATATATAGTTCTTGAAAATGGATCGTAGTTGGATGTATGATCGATTGTATCCTGGAAGATCTTGTGTAAAACGACGTTTTGTAGAATGAGTAGAAGAGTTTATTTTTTGTGCTAAGTACATTGATCATGAAGAATTTGGGCGACAAGGCGGTATTAGATGCCCGTGCTTGAAATGTTCCTTTGGAGCTATAAAAAATGAACATGAAGTTAGACTTCATTTGTACAATAATGGGTTTAGGCCAAATTATTGGACATGGAGTCGTCACGGGGAAGGAGCGCCAGGGGTAGCTGCAGTTCCTGCGGTTAATGTTCCGGTTGAAGTAGTAGATCACACATCAAGTAGTTATCCAGCGACTACGACATCTGAAGGATGGGGAATACAACCGTTAGATGTTTATCAGTGAATGATATCTGATGCTGTTGGAGTAAATTTGGATTTTGAAGAACCAGATGCTGACGAAGTTCCAAATGAGGAAGCTCAAAGGTTTTACATATTTGAGTGAGACAAATAAACCCATATTTGAAGGATCTACAGACTCAAAATTATCAATGTTGCTGAGTTCGGAGGAAATTTAAATAAAACGTTTTTTTTAAAAAAATTATATTTATTTTTTTTTAAATAAAACGGGTACTTTGCGGCGGATAACGGGTACTTTGCGGCGGATATTGGGCACTTTCCGGCGAATATTTTGCGGTAAAAATTTGTCCCTTTTCCGGCGGATTATCCGCCGCAAAGTTCCGGCGGCATTTGCGGCGCCACTAAATACGCCGCAAAGCGTTTGCTTCGAGCTGGCTACCGGCGGCAAAATTCTGCCGCAAAGCCCAAATATCCGCCGCAAATTTGGCTTTTGCGGCGGATTTTGCCCGTCGCAAAGTCCAATTTTTCTTGTAGTGACATTCGACTTAATTCATTATGATTATTTTGTTTGGTTTATGTTTGTTTTTTAGTAGAGGTTTTTGAGACTTATGTGTTGTACAACTCATAATCTCAAAATTATAATAGACTCAGTTGTATAAGCGAGCTAATTCCTTAATTATTTTTTATGCTAATTTCTTATAAAAATATTGGATTTGTGTAAAAAATAAGTTACAATGAGAGCTAATTTAGAAAAGATGTGTGAAAAAAAAATAGGATAGCAATCCTAATTGATAGTTACTTATTTAAAATATATAACTAAAAATAAATAAATAAATGAATAGAAAAAGATCAGATTGATAAAAGTAAAAGGAATGGGGGGGGGGGGGCTAGGATGAGTGATGTAGGGCTAAATTTAAAATAGTTGGGGCGGAAGCCCATAAGTTTTGCTTGAGATGAGATGAGCTTTTTTAAGAGATATTTGACTAGTGTACGGTGGAAAGGGGCCCTAACTTATCCAAAGTTCGGTCGAGAGATAAGTAAAACTTGACTCTAATTTATTCTATTTTCGGGAATCGAATCTAGGTACAAGCGAGTCTGTCTTTTTAGATGGAGTGTATTAACCACTTACACCCAAGTTTCGAGTCTGATGAGATGAGCTTTAAAATAAAGGGATAATATATTATATAGTAAATAAAACACAATAAGTAAAATTTGGAAATGATAATAAAGGGAAACGAAAATAAAGAAAGCCTTCAAACCAGTGTACTATGGTAGTATGGTTATTGTGTTTGTGCAGGCGTGATTGCAGCGTTTTGTTTTTAGCAGGCTGCATCAAAACGAGTATGAAAAAAGTTACTTTAAAATGGTTAGTTTTTAGCAGGCTGCATCCACGTAAAAGACTTGTAAAATCGTATTTTAAGGTGGTAAAATGACTTCTTAAGTTAACAAATCATACTTGTACCAAAACAGCTCTTAAAAAAGAAACTTAGAAAGAAAAAAAAGGAAAGAAGAGGACATATTATTAGTTGTTTGTTTGTTTCCTCCTATCTAATCATTGAAAGAAAGAGGACATAAACATAAAGCCAAAAAAACTAATTCCGGTTCTTTTTGCTTAAATTATGCAGCTTATAAAAAAACTTATTGCATGGTTTTGAGACAGTTATTTGCTTATATCAAACTTTTTTTATCAACAATTTAATTAATATCAAACACACTAACATGAGAAATACTAAAAAGCACGAAATGAAAAGTGCAAAATGACTCATTTCATATAACCCATCCTGGTGTGTAGTTAGTCAAATCAAAAGTTAACCATTCTACACGCACTTTTCTTACATTTCGTCAAAAACAATTCGTAACAAACAACAATTCTCTAAATAACTTTCAAAAGATTTTCTCGATCTAATCAAAATTGTCATTAAGCAATTCTGCCACTAATTATTTCTTAACCATAAATGCCATCAGGCAGTTACTTTCCATGCTGCCAAGTGTACACATTCCAAGTATGTGATTTTGCTGGTTTATAGACCAATAATGGATCAGCCTTTTGGATGTGATTTTGCTGGTTTATAATAACGTTTCCAAAAAATCATTTCATACTTCGAAGCCCGGATACGGGACACGATACGGGATACGACACGATACGGTAAAATTTTAAAAATCAAGATACGATATGGCTGAGATACTTTAATAAAAAATTAAATTAAAATTTAAATATATAAAAACATAATAGAAAAAATAAAATAGAATAGAAACACAAATAAATAAATAAAACAAATATGAAAAACAGAAATATTGCATTTTATAGATATGAAAAAAAACTGCCCAAATAGATTAAAAAAACCCAGAAAACATATGGATGAAAGGAAGATGACAACTGACACACCTATGTATAAGCGACTAGTAATAAAAAGTAAGGTAGACAAGTAACTGAGACCACCCGAAATCATATAATCTGTAGTGGACCCAGGACCCCGGGGTCAGGGGTGTCAAATTTTTTAAGGCCGGTGTCAAATGGGTGGAAAACTTGGTCTACTGGTACAATTTCAAATTTTCAGGGGTGTCAAAATTAAAATTTCAGAAAATTTAGGCTATTTATATAGGGTGTTTAGTGCAAAAAAAAAATTCCAGGGGGTTCGGGTTCAACTGAACCCCCTGGTTATATGCTAGGTCCGCCACTGGTTTAGCCATGTACACAGAAGACAAAATAGTATATACGTGTACGAAGGGAAAAAGGTTTAATACATGTAAATGGTTTAATACAAAGTTCACCATAGTAAGAAAGGAATTAAAAAATGTATCAAAAGTAATAGGTTCTAAGTATTTGGATGAAAAATATCGATCGATGTGGTATGCGAGTTAATTATTTTTATTAAACTTGGATCGATCTTGTTTAAAAAAATGATGTGCATGATAATTTTATAGGAACGTGTGAGTTATACGTGCCAATAACCAAAAGAATAATTGTAGATTAAAAAAACGAGAGTAATTATTACAAAGCTCCGAAAGTGGTTATAAAGAAGATGGTTAAAATTCAGCGAGACTTATTTTGGGCCATTAAAGAGGGTGATAACGGAATGTATTGGGTGGTTTGGTACAGAGTGTGCAAGCCAAAAAATGAGGGTGGCCTCGGTATTAAAAATCTTGAACTATTTAACATAGCTCTGTTAACCAAGTGGAAATGGAGGGCATTACGGATTGTGATGTGAGCTGGAGTGGGTTGTTGCGGTATAGATATGGGGACTTTGCTTCTTGTTTCATTCACGACTCGCTGGAAGGAATTTCTCGCCGGAATGTGGATTCGATTTGGTGGAGAGATGTGATTGGCTTGGATGTTAATTTAGAGGAGCAGAGGAGGTTTGCTTGGTGTGCAAAAAGAGGTTTGGGTGATGGAGCATCGATCCTCTTTTCGAAGGACCAATGGCTAGGCATTGAGCCTTTGTTCAAGGTGTTTCCGTTGTTATCTGCTGGAGTTGTTCAACAACAACTTACTGTTGCTGAATTCGGTAATTGGACTGAAGAGGCGTGACAATGGCTCAATCCAAGGAATCAATATCAAGATCGAGTTCGCAAATCTGAAGGGATGATTTTGGACAGTATATTGCAAGCAATCCAGCCAACTAGAGGGAAGCAAGATAGTTGGGTGTGGCCACACGATAATTCAAAGTGTTTTACAGTGAAGTCTTTTTATCAAAAGCTGATCTGCACAGATGTTTCTTCCAATGATTCGGCCCCGTAGCATTTTTTGGGAGAATTGTGGAAATCAATTGTGCCGTCGAAGGTTGTGGTTTTTGGCTGGCGCTTATTGCTCAACTCTCTGCCTGTGCGTGATGCTCTTTTGCGCAGGAATGTTCTTCACTCTGAGCAGGAGGCATCTTGCTTTCTTTGCAGCAACAACTCAGAATCGGTCAACCATTTTGTTTTTTTCTTGCAGGTTCGCGCAAGCTGTTTGGCAGCAGATGGGGAATTGACTCGGATTTTATTTTGATTTGTCGTCGGATATTGTTGATCTCTTTCTAGCTTGTGGTCGTTTATGCAAAGGTAAAAAGGCAAAGCGAACGGAGCATATGTTTTGGCTAACAACTTGCTGGAGTATTTGGCTTGCAAGGAATAGCGATATCTTTAAGAATGAGGAACCAAGTGTCGAAGCAGTAATAACTCGCATCAAAAGCTTAAGTTGGAGTTGGTGTGTTTATCGTTTGAATTGTTGCTCATCTTTTTCAATTTCAATGTGGTGGTCTAATCCACTACAATGTCTGAACAATATGTAATCTAGTAGGGGGAGAAACAGTGGGTTAGGTTGGTTGTCCTCACTGTAGTGCAGATTGTACGAGGTACTCTTTTCCCTCCTTGACTCTTTTTTCCAATGGGTTTTGGCTCAGGGAGGTTTTGAGGAGGCTCTCCCCCTTTTCTTTTTCCCCATTGTAAGGGTTGGGCACTCATTATGCTCCCCTTCAATGAAATTATTGCTTATCTAAAAATTAAAAAAAATGGCCAGAGCCCAATAATCGAATTTTAGTTGAATAGTAGTTTTTTTTTTACAAAGGCTAAATGAATAGTTTAGTAATTAATACTATTGTACTAAAATCACGTTAATTATTTTATAGGAAAAAAGTCTAGTAAATTTTATAGTGTTAACAATTTTTTGACTAGTAGTGCAACAAATATTATGTAGGTTTAAATATGTTTTTACCCCCTGTAAATAGGGGTGTTTTGCTTTTACCCCCTACAATTTATTTTTTTAAAAAAAACCCCTTGCAAATAATTTTTTTTTGGTATAAGTCCCTCTGTTAGATCTCTGTTAATGTTTTGCTGAGTTGTCTAGCAGAGTTTCCATTTAAGCCTATTTTAAATGCTGATTGTATTTATTGACTCAGCAAGCAATAAAATTTAAAACATATTTTCTGAACTTCATCTTTCTCCATTCTCCATTTTCAACAACAACACTGCGCAACACTCCTATGTCCAGTACCCTCACAAAATTTCCAGATTTCCATCTCTCCCCCTCACACCACCATCTCTCTATGGTTTCCCTAACCCCAAATCCCAAATGAGAAACCCATAAACCCCATAAGCCACGTTAATCAAACCCACCAAACAATAACAAACACAAACACAAACACAACTTCATTTCTGCTTCCCTCTCTGTGTGTGTGTGTGTGTGTGTGTGTGTGTGTGTGTGTGTGTGTGTGTGTGTGTGTGTGTGTGTGTGTGTGTGTGTGTGTGTGTGTGTGTGTGTGTGTGTGTGTGTGTGTGTGTGTGTGTGTGTGTGTGTGTGTGTGTGTGTGTGTGTGTTGTTGTTTCCATCTCATCTTCATCATCAACAATAACACAAACACAAACACAACTTCATTTCTACTTCATGTTTGCCCCAAATCTTCATCCCAAAGCTCAGATCTGGGTTCCCCACAAATCGGATCTGTTTCACTCACTTTCGGTTTTACATCCATGGGGGTTGATGTTGATTCATGGGGGTGTTGAGAGATTCGCGAGAAAGAGGGAGATGATTTCGTATAGAGAGAGAGAGAGAGGAAGCAATCAGTGGGGATTGCTGTGAATCACGCAAATTGATGTTTCAAACCATTGGTTCTATTATTTTTGATCTAGATAAAACTGTTTTTAAAGAAAAGGAAAAGAAAAAGCTTGCTCTAATTTTCTGTGATAACCGAAACTGTTTTACATCCATGGGTTCTTGTTGTTGTTGCTGAGAATCGAAGAAGAATGGGTAAGAATAGATGTTGCTTGGTGGTTCTGTGCTCATGGGGTGGTGGGTTTGTGTTTGGTGAAGATCGATTATGGTGAAAATGGAGATGAAGAGAAAAGAAGAGAAGAGAAGAGAAGAGAAGGGTTCCTGGGAAAAGAGGTGAAGAGGAAGAGAGAATGAATCTGGGAATGAGGGAAGAAGATGAGGGAATAATAATTAAAAAAATTGTAGGGGGTAAAAGCAAAACACCTCCTATTTGCAGGGGGTATAAACATATTTAAGCCAATATAAAATAATGACATGGCAGCACAGTCAGTATTAAAAAAAATAGAAAATAATAAAAAATGCCACGTTGACGTTTTTTGTAACGTCCATTTAACAGAAGGACTAACGTAAAAAAAGTGAATTTTGCAAGGGATTTTTTTTTAAAAAAAAATTGTATGGGGTAAAAGCAAAACACCCCCTATTTACAGGGGGTAAAAACATATTTAAACCTATTATGTATCATCACGTCAAATAAATACAAAAGATGCATACAGTCAGTATTAGTGTATGACTAATTGAAGGCTGAGAAGAGTTTGATTTGCTATGGTGTATGATGGGGTATATATCAATGTACCATTTAAGGTTTTATTAGTCTTTTTAATTCTTTCATCTTCCAAGAATAATTTAATTCTTTCCTACTTTCAACAATAATGGATGACCACTTTATACAATGACTTATGATATTAAGGAATTTCCTTAGTAATAATTACTAAAATTTTCGGTGACTATTATACAACAATCCAATGGTTAGTACATACTAACCACAATTTAGTGTTGGTGTGGTTACCGAATTTTTTCATTGATGAAAAAATGATTATTATGTTCATTTAGTAACAATTACTAAGAAATTCTTTCGTACTCGAAGTCAGACTCGTATTTGATATACAAAATGTTTGAAGAACAAAAAGCTAACCTTTTTTTAAAAAGTGAGTTACTTATAATGTAATATTTAATTTTTCTTTTGATGTATAATTAAATTTTTAATTGGTCGCTTTAATTTGATTCTTTATAGTTCTCATTTTCCTTCTCCACTCCTCTCCTCCCCTTATTGAAGAACATGACATCCATGTAAGATAAGAGAGAAAAGATTAAGAGACTCTAATATTCATCAAAGTAAATGATAAAAGTGTTATATACTAAGTGATTACATCGAGCCTTTTATAGGCACACTTTAACTACTAACAACTCCATTGTAACTACTAACAAACTTCCCCAACTACTTAATTAACTAACAACTCAATTATAACTACTAACAAACGTCTCTAACTACTTAACCAACTAACTATATTTAATAGTCCCCCGCAAGCTAGAAGACATTCACAATACTTCTAGCTTTGAATGAACAATACAAAGGTACATCAAATCAAAAGAAAATTACATCGAGAGATGCTGGAAATACATCGGCAAAAAACAAAGCTACAAGGCAAAATACTATAACTACTCGGAGGAAGCAACAATGCTATAACAACCGGAGGAATCGACAATACTATAATGCGTGAAGCCATACTATAGAGAAATGTTATCATGCCTTAGCCCACAAATGCTTCAAACAGGAGTAACAACCATCTAGATCAAATAGGTTCCAATGATGAAGACATACAGATGAAATGGGAACATGGAAGATGCCAACCGCATTGCAAGCTTGACTTGGAAAAATAAATACTAGCATAACAATCAAACTCCCATAAACTATAATAGACAACAGAACCCTGCGAGCATGTTTTTGCACATGATCAACTATCAGATTTGGATCAGCAGGATCGCGAAGGAAAAACAACACTCCATGCCGCAATACAATATGCTAATTTGTAGCATGTACACAATCCCTAGCTACAACCCAAAGAAACAATGAGTGATGATGCTGGTTTTGCCAACAAATTTATATGAAATCCTTTCTTCTTTCTCCATGAAATTTCAAGAAACGTAAAGATCTGAATGTCCAAATACGGATCAAATACATCACGAATTCAGAGATAGAGAGAACGAAGAAAGAGATTAAATTACAGCGAAATTGAATCGTAAGATAGAAAACGGAGATGACTACAGAACAGAATGTGGAATCGCAAATGCAAGAGGATCGCAAATCACAAAAGAATGAACAAATCGATTCACACAAAGAGGAAAACATGCAAAATTGGATCCAAAATGAAAACAAAACTCCGCTTCATATCACAATCATCGGAAGCCAAAATAAAAGGAGGGCAATGAAGCAGAATCGCAAAACTGAACTGCAAGAATCGCAAATCGAGTTGAAAGAAATTTGAGACTTCAAGAATCGAATTGGAGAAGGCAAATTGCAGAAACAGAAACTCTCAAAGAAGCGGGGGGAAGATCAAGAATAGAATCGGGATCAATTCAGGAATCAGAAAAACAAAAAGGAAAAAGCGACCCGAAAACGAAATCGTAGCATAATCTTGGAGCGATTCAATGTGAAATCGAACCAAGATTAAGATGAACGATTAGTGGAATGCAATGGAAGGAATGTTCATGGAGGATACCATGTTTTCTCTGATAGCATATTGAAGAACATGACATCCATGTAAGATAAGAGAGAAAAGATTAAGAGACTCTAATATTCATCAAAGTAAATGATAAAAGTGTTGTATACTAAAGTAAATGATAAAAGTGTTGTATACTAAGTGATTACATCAAGCCTTTTATAGGCACACTTTAACTACTAACAACTCCATTATAACTACTAACAAACTTCCCTAACTACTTAACCAACTAACAACTCAATTATAACTACTAACAAATGTCTCTAACTACTTAACCAACTAACTATATTTAATACCCCTAAAGCCCTCCCCTGCCCTTCTAACTCCCAAACCCAACCTTAGTTTTATCTCGGAGGTTCCTTTATTGATACAAGACTGAAAACAATAATGTCTGATATAGATAATATGACGATTTATTTTTTATTCTATATGGTTTTGTTAAATGAGAAGAGCAGAAAAGATGTTGATCCTATATGACATAATCGTTGGTCATATATGACGAAATATTTCTGATTTGACTTGTTGGAGTTGATTGGAACTGAACATCTTGAAGAAGTCTCACATTGTGTGTGTGTGTGTGTGCGCGTGTGTGTATGTGTGCGCGTGCGCTCAAGTTCTCTTTTACAAAATGCACTAGACAAACTTTAAGTTTGTATTTGCCTTTTTCTTTCTCTTATACTCTTGTCTTAGAGTGGTGTGAGGTGTAGTTAAATATTTACTTCGGAGGTGTGGATCTGAATGTCCAAATACGGATCAAATACATCACGAATTCAGAGATAGAGAGAACGAAGAAAGAGATTGAATTACAGCAAAATTGAATCGTAAGATAGAAAACGGAGGGGCTACAGAAACAGAATGTGGAATCGCAAATGCAAGAGGATCGCAAATCACAAAAGAATGAATAAACCGATTCACACAAAGGAAAAACCTGAACATGCAAAATTGGATCCAAAATGAAAACAAAACTCCGCTTCAGATCACAATCATCGGAAGCCAAAATAAAAGGAGGACAATGAAGCAGAATTGCAAAACTGAATTGCAAGAATCGCAAATTGAGTTGAAAGAAATTTGAGACTTCAAGAATCGAATTGGAGAAGGCAAATTGCAGAAACAGAAACTCTCAAAGAAGCGGGAGGAAGATCAAGAATAGAATCGGGATCAATTCAGGAATCAGAAAAACAAATAGGAAAAAGCGACCCGAAAACGAAATCGTAGCATAATCTTGGAGCAATTCATTGTGAAATCGAACCAAGATTAAGATGAACGATTAGCGGAGTGCAATGGAAAGAATGTTCATGAAGGATACCATGTTTGCTCTGATACCATATTGAAGAACATGGCATCCATGTAATATAAGAGAAAAGATTAAGAGACTCTAATATTCATCAAAGTAAATGATAAAAGTGTTGTATACTAAGTGATTACATCAAGCCTTTTATAGGCACACTTTAACTACTAACAACTCCATTATAACTACTAACAAACTTCCCTAACTACTTAACCAACTTACAACTCAATTATAACTACTAACAAATGTCTCTAACTACTTAACCAACTAACTATATTTAATACCCCTAAAGCCCTCCCCTCCCCTTCTAACTCCCAAACCCAACCTTAGTTTTATCTCGGAGGTTCCTTTATTGATACAAGACTGGAAACAATAATGTCTGATATAGATAATATGACAAGATTTATTTTTTTATTCTATATGGTTTTGTTAAATGAGAAGAGCAGAAAAGATGTTGGTCCTATATGACTTAATCGTTGGTCATATATGACGAAATATTTCTGATTTGAATTGTTGGAGTTGATTGGAATTGAACATCTTGAAGAAGTCTCACATTGTGTGTGTGTGTGTGTGCGCGCGTGCGTGTGCGTGCGCGTGCGCTCAAGTTCTCTTTTACAAAATGCACTAGACAAACTTTAAGTTTGTATTTGACTTTTTCTTTTTCTTATACTCTTGTTTTAGAGTGGTCTGAGGTGTAGTTAAATATTTATTTTGGAGAGTATGAGTGTACTAGGGTCATTGGGTGTTTGAGAGAAGTCTATGTATTGTAATATTTTTCTCCGGTTTTGGAGCTTTCCGCATTAAATTCTTGTGTTCCAATTTTTCTCATTTTATTTTTCTATGTTATTTTTCTTAACAACGGTTATCAGAAGCTTTAGGTTCAGTGGGTACTAATTTCATAGAATGCATTGTATTACAATTTTGTCTGATCTTCCACATCACATAAAAATTTGATATTGTGAATGTGTTGTTTGTGAAAAATTCTGGTTAGAAAAGATGTGGCATTTAAGCGTGTATGTTGCGACCCACCTCTTTTTCATAGGAAACTACTTGGTGCACGGTTAATAGTCTCTTTACAGTTGACATAGAGAAATTCGACAGAAGAATCAATTTTGGTTTGTGGAAAATACAAGTCAAAGATGTGTTGATACAATCGGGATTGCACATGGCGTTGAAGGAAACATTTCCAGCATGGACCAGGAGAAATGGGAGGAACTAGATTTGAGAGCTGCAAATGCAATTCGTCTGTGTTTGGCTAAGAATGTTCTTGTGAATGTGTAGAAAATATTGTCAGCCAATGATCTTTGGGAGAAACTAGAAAGGCTATACCAGACAAAGGACATCTCAAATCAATTGTTGCTGAAGGAGCAAATTCACAACGTACGCATGAATGATAGTGTGAAAATCTCTTATCATCTTAGTGTTCTCAATGGTATTGTTTCTGAATTAGAAGTTACTGGAGTTAAGATTGATGATGAAGATAAAGCGTTGAGACTCCTATGGTCTCTTCCATCTTCCTATTGGCATATCAAAACTGTTTTGATATATGGGAAGAAAACTGAGTTTTGAAGATGTTGCAAATAAAATCATTTTAGAAGAAAGAAGATTGAATAGTGAGGATGAACATCATCTAACTCAGTGTTGGTAGCTAGAGATGAGGCTTATGGGAACAAGATCCATTGAATGAATATGAAATGCTACAAATATGGAAAGTCTGGTTATGTAAAGAAAAATTGTAAAGGTGAAGGAGTATCAGAAAAGAGCTCTAAGGTGAATGCTAGCAATGTCTTCCTTATTATGGGAGATGATGATCTTATTTAAAAATGAGAAGTGTATCCTTGTGGCATTGGCAAACAACCATGGAAAATGGTAAGTTATTGTTAGCCGATTCAAAGTAACACGTGGGCATTGATTCAAGGTGTGTTGTGAGATTATGTCGATTGGTTTCGGCATTTCTTGAAGTAATTTAGTTTCAATTGAAGTATACTTTTTATGGTGGAGTATAATAGTTTTTTAAACTATGATTGTCAGTGTAGACAATAAAAGCGAAAAATCTCTCTTGTATCAACTACAATCAAAGTGGAGATTGTTAGAGTTGATTGGAATTGAGCATCTTAAAAAAGTTTCACATTGCCTAGCTTTGTGAAGAAAGTGGGAGACCAATATTATATATATGGGTTCAAGTTCTTCTTTACCAAATCCCGGGTCAAAAGCTTAAATCAACATCAGCATAAAAAAAATTGTGCTAACATCACCCTTTTTTTATAATAAATGTTAACATCACCCTTTACTGAAAAACAAACATTTGTGCTTTTGCATTTTCAATGTACAAATGTTTTGTTTTCAATAAAAAATTTCAGCTTTTGTATCCTTGGTCTAAGTTAACAAAACCGTTAAAAAAATTGTTAACTTCATGCCGTTCAATATTGTACACAGTAATTTCCACCCAAAAAAAAAAATTGTACACAGTAACACAGTATAGTGCAGAATTCATCTACATAAATTACAAAGATCACTAGGTATTAGAAACAGAAATGATTCATCATTCAGCATTGAGCGGCTAATAATAAAAAATCCGCCAAGTTAATGTAGAAACTGTAAGTTGACCTTAACTATGTTCAAGACCAGAAACCGATGTGCAGAAGAAATATTTCATGTTCTTTCTCCATATGATTTTTCAAGGACTCTCACTTCCGGTCCATATATCAAACGGCAACGCTCAGTAAATGAACCAACCATCCTAGAAGCCACCTCCTTAAAGAACATCGATGCAATCTGACAACCATAGAAGAATACATGATTAATCATGAACTGAAAATACAAAATATATCTTAGCAGTATTGTGACTTGTGATGAAGTGAGATGTGTAGGCAATTGAATGAATACATATGTACACGAGGGAAAGTCATGCCAAAATACTGGTACTGCTACCGAGCATTATTTGGTCAGTAAAATAACATATTCCCTATTCTTTACATACACATGTACCCACTGATCAAGCCTTCACAACACAGCAAAAGAAGGACATGCAGAAAATAAATAGAGAAGGCAGAATATGGATTGATTCGCCAAGCAAAGCATAAAGACACCAAAAGGTAAGTTGAGGTGATGCGGTGAACAGATATACAACAGAACTATACCTGTCTGTAAAGTGGAGACTGAAACTTAAAGTCCACCAAGAAATGGAGATCGCAAGTTCCCGGAACCGGACCAGGATTAAATTCCCATACGTTTATCAAATGGTCAAACAGGGTACTCTGTGACACAGTTGTCTGGAGACACAAAATTATGTAAATAAAATAGCAATCAGTAGAAATGGAGAGAAAATTCTGCAACCAAAAAAATAAACAAAAAAGGAAGAAATGAAAAGCAATACAATGATTGAAGATCTATCTTCACAATCAACCAGTTTGAGCCATGTACTGGTTTAAGTGTATAGAATCTAAAACTTACATCCATAACATTGAATCTTGTTAGGCCCACTATTAATGATAGGCCCATTATTAGTATAAGGGGTGGAGTATTCTAGAATTCATGAAATGAGAGGGAAAATAGTAAGTATAAGTAGGAGGATTAACAAAATGGAGGGTAGGAAATATTTTGGTAAAGGTTTGGGTAAGCTTTTTAGCTTGATGGAGGATTCTATCCTATGGTTTAATTTCTTTTTCTGCATTTCTACATTCTGTTTCAGATTAAAAGAGGGATAAACCTCTGTTTGTAAGGAGCAGAGCTCCATTATTTTCTTGTTTTTCATATCAATATATTCAGTTTCTATCAAATCTTCTTTAAAAAAGATCAAGGCCACACAGCACTCTGGCAATTATAAAGATATTACATGAAAACAATAACGAGAAATGAAAGTACTAAACTCAGGTGTGGCGCAAATCTTAATCTCATATGCCAAGGCTCATTTCAGCACCATATATCATGGAGGATTGGTTATAGCAGTTTCAAGTAAAGGAATTAACAATACACAAGTAACTTATTGCATGCCAGATGCCACGCATGGACTAACTACATGATACTCGATCAAAAAACTTGAACAAGAATGAGGCTAAATTGATCCTGCCGCACCATAATCAAAAATTGCGGAGAAAGGGTACTGCCAAAAACTGCTAAGGAAAAATATGCTCAGGCTTTCGTTGGCTCATCCCAAAAGAAGCAAAACCGAGCTCGAGACAAGTGAGAAGTTTATTTCATAAACAAACTAGAAAGCCAAGCTTGAGAATTTTACTACTTGGCAAATAAATTGATCATGGGAAAATAAAGCATGGATATTATATAATATATTTTATTTAACACTTGTTAGAATATTGATATTATCATTTATGCTAAAAACTAAAATATATATTATAGTCGACCATAATTATGTTGATTAGTTAGTGATTAAACTACAAGTTAGCTACAGATTATAGGCTGTAACTTAGATATGATCTAGTTTATATGGACTAGGTATAATTGAAACTTGTTGTAAGTTGAGCTTGTTCTGCCTCTTAACAATACAAAATGTAAGAAACTGTTTTGACAGATAGACATTTACTGTTTTGCTGCATTTAGTTTGAAAATGTAGCATTTTGCACTCTAACTTTTAAATTGATGCATCTAAATATATCCACCAAAGTAATGCTATAAGCTAATTTTATTGTTAAGTGAAATCACAATATCTCCACATCCATAACATCAGTGAAGGGATTTGATTGCATCACTGTGAACAATAAGCAGGCATCAAATTGAAACTAAGAGGTCCAGAATGCATTTTTTCTAAAACCAGAGTGTGACCTTATGTGCAATTAAGTCGAAGTTAACAAAAAAGGTAAAATAGACATATGAAGTTAGTCCCTAATGCCTATGTAAGGCATCAATATTTACGAAAGCATGAAGGTGATTTTACTGAACACCAGGACACCAAGGCTACTAATTCCTGAATAAAGACGGAATCATGGAAGCAAAATCAAAGATGAGGTGACTTGGTTTCAATATACCGACAAATCCCATCAATTTAGGAAACATCAAATTACACATCACCAACAACAAAAACCTTTTCCCATTAGGTAGGTTCAGCAATCAAACTACAATTTAATGTTCTATCGCAAATCATGGCTAGTGACAAACCATTTAAATCTTAGTCTTTCTTAATGATTTAACCTATAACTTTTCTTGGTCTTCCTTTACTTCTAACAATTGGACTACCCTTCATCTAATCTACCATCCCTACTGAGGTTTTATAGATCTTCATCTTCCACTCCCATGCTCAAACGAGTCAAACCACTTAAAGTGAGCTTTTACCATTTTTCCATAGTAGGTGCTAGCCCCTAACTTCGAGTCACTGTTAACAATATATATTAGAAGGCATAGGGGTGGGATTAGAAAGCCAAAGTAAGCCAGCCTTTGTTAGTTAGACTTTCATAGCTAAAGCTGTTTGTTGTTAGATCACTAACTGCAGTAATAGAGGTAGGATATAAATATAGTGAGAGGAAATAGGTGAGTTTAGTTTGTTGGTTCCTTAGTCAGTTTTGAGTGAGAGAGACCAGCCTCTCGATTATGAGGTTAGAGAAGAGACACATTTTCGTCGTACATTTTTTGTCCCTGGTCTTTCTTGCACCACATTAATATTGATCAGAGGGCATTCTCTATGCAATAAAGATTGATGGTTTCCCTATTCCTGAACCGGTTCTATCAGGCACACACAAACAGCAAAAAAAAATGACAACAACAATCCTCCTGAAAGCAAGAAAAAGGTAACAACCATAGACTTGTACAGGCTGAGTATACCTTTATACGATTTGGTCTCTCCAGTTCAACATGAGAAACATAACTTTCAACAAGAAATTTAAATCCGATCTCCAATTCAGCATCAAATGATCCATCTGGAAAATGTTTAACTATCTCCGACCTTTGACACCATGGGACAAAACCATGATAGAAATCAACAGCCGCAACCACGTCAAATAATTGTTCTGGGGAGTACCTAATAAAAAATAGGTGTGTTAGCTTATAAATGCAGAAAAGCAATGACAAAACTTTAAATATCATGTATTCAACAGTAATCAACATTAATGCTTAGAAAGCCAAGGATGAGATGATGATTGAATTGAATCGCATAAGAAAAAGGGCTAATGAAGAAGACAGAGAGGGAAAAAAATCAACAGTCAGATGAATCAACTATTGAAACTCTAGAATTTCATTAAGAAAAACTCTGATTGAAAATCATAGATTAGTAAAACAACACATCTAAAAACAAAAAAACGCCAGCTACAATGGAAAATCGGAGACACTAAACAAGGAGAGAGGAATAGAAACAAATCGTATTACCCTAAAACGCGCCTCTCCTCATAAGTTTTAGACAGAACACCTTCTTCACCGTCTCCACATCCAAGAAACTGCCTCGATTGAACACCATTATTACACAAACTTCCCATATAGGGAGAATAACCAATGCGAGAGCCAGAAGGCTGAATCTGATGGGTGGCCCTGCAGGCAATGGCGGAAAGGCATCGACATCCCTCAAGTTTACCACTTCCTTTGCTAGACCTAATCAATTGATTGAATCCATTTTTACGAGTTGCTAAAGAGCGAAGTGCTTTCGAGGTCGACAAAAATGGCGGCATTATCAACTCCAAAAAAATTGGGGATACCTAACGTAACTAAATTTTCGGAAGTTGAGAAAATCAGAATTGTGCACCTTTTGTATTTATAAATACAAGTGCAGCTAGAACTATGGCTTATCGGAGTTATACGGAAGAATCTAATTGAATGAGAATCACGGATTGGAATTCGAAATCGAAACGAAATTAGGAGAATGTGAAACCCTAGGATACAAAAAAATTGTTGGGAGAGAGAAAATTTAAAGGAAGGGAAATGTAATTTGTTCTTTTTTTAACGATTCAAACATCTAATGGGTACGTGGTTGTTGTTTAGGCCAATTTTGTTCTTGCCGTGAATCATCGCCTGACGTGAACCGCCACGCAACGCCGTCCGTAGTTGACCACACACGTGGACCTTGTCACCAACAATACGGGAACCTTGTAGTAGTAGTAGTCCACGCCTCACGCGGCTGCGTCTCTCCCTTTTCCTTCGAGGAGTATCTTTCTTTTTCTTTTTTTACTGTGATACGGTTGCACCCGTACTCGATTTTGTTTCTCCTGTAGAAAAGAGTTTTTGCCACATTTTAGACTGGAGCATGAGACGGTGAGGGCGTAAAAACTCTAGTTAATATAAAAGTGTTGTTGAGTAAAATTTGTTTTTTAAATTGCAACATGAGAAAACTTTGTTTAAATTTAAGGTAAGTATGAATTAAAAACAATATTTATTAAAAAATAGAGTGTACATATTTGTTACGAAATTATTATTTCTCACCAAATCAGATATTGATGAATGAACTCAAAGTATTTGAACATCAATTTTTTTTACGAACACTAAAGTACCCAAAAACACGCTGCTTAGCATCACACTTTACGTATTTTATCACGAAATTATATATATTTTTCACCAAATCGGTTATTGAAACACAAACTTTGCATATTTGAATAGTAGAATTTTTTTGGAAACAATAAATTATCGAAAAACATACTACTTAGCATCGTACTTTACACTATTTTTTTTGTAATGGGCTTGTTTCTTCTAATTGGGCATCATTTTAGCGCGTTGTTTGATTGGGCCCGATTTTCGTTCTTGGTTCTGGCCCAACTTCACTTTGTTTTATTCACTTAATTTTTAAAAATAAAAATATAAATCACCAAAAAAAATATTAAATGAAATCGGGATTAAAAATTAATATTACAATTGTCCAAAATGTCCCAAAATACAAAAAAAAATAATAACAAAATACAAAAAACAGAAAAACGAAAATACAAAAAAAAAACAGCAGCTTCTTTGGGCCTGTTCTTGCTGAGCAAGATTCCTCAACAGGTCCAAATACCTGAAACAGGAAACAAATCAAATTAGAATCAGGAATTCGTGGCAAAAAACCTAATTGGTGCCTATAAAAGGAGGTTGAGATTTCCGAGAAAAAACAGACAAGAATTCACAGAGAATTCCACACACAAAAAAAAACTGACGCAAAAATAGACAGAAATTCAGGGCAAAGGATTAGGGTTTTACACTGAAGCCCTAATAATCAAACACCTAAAAAATCCAGCACTGAAAGCAGCATAAGGAACAACAGCGGCAACAAGTCAAACAATAGGAGATTATGCAGAAGCTGGAAAAGAGGTTGGTTAAAACAATTTTGTTTTCTTTAAGCTTTAGCAATTTTAGGAACATAATAGGTTATTCAATTTAGGTTTTTGCTATGAATGTTGATACTGTAAATATGTAGGTAGCATGAACAGATTAGTGTACATATTAGGATTCTTATATTCTGTTCTTTTATTAAAAAACGGAAATTGTAATAAAATGAAATAGGTGTGAAATATTTGTTAGAAAAGATAATTGTTAGTTTGAAATGGTTGTTAGTTAGAAAAATTAGCTTTTAGGAAACAGGCAAATAATGAAAACAATAACAAAACAGTAGCAAAATAGAACTAGAAGTATAAGAGAAGAGAAAAGCAAAAAACATATTAAGACTCACCTCCGGCCACCGTGTACGGTGGTCGTCAACCGTCATCCGCCCCAAATATCCCGTCGGACTCCCCCCCCACCGTACGCACGTCAGTAGCAAAAAAAGCCACCGTTGAGGAACACCGCCGTCAGCACCGCTGGCGTCCTTCCTCCCTCTCTCTCCGTCATTCCCGTTCTCAAAAGCTGTCGTCGCTGCAACTTCGGTCACCGTCGTCCCTTTCCCCTTTGCGTTCGCAAAGCACCCCGTTCGTGAGCCTTACCGCCGCGTCCACCACCGTTGCCGGAACGGAGCACCATCTCTCCCACTTTCGTTCCCTCACCGTCACGCAGTCACCACCGTCGTGACTACCACCGTGATGGCTAGTCAACGCCATCCACCATCTTCATCGCCTTCCATCACCTTCGTCGCCGTCCATCACCTTCGTCGTAACTCTCTCCATCTCGTCTTCTCTCTCTTTGCGCAATTCTCTCTCTCGTTTTCTCTCTTTGCGCAATTCTCTCTCTCTTCGAAAAAATCTTTCTCTCTCCACTCTATATCTGGCTGCGGCGCAGCTAAGGGAGAAGAGGAGTGAAATTAGGTTTTCTAAAAACCTAGCTGCCCTTTTATACCCTCTCCCATTTTGAAGTTTTAATTTTTATTTTTTATAACAGATTACTTCTCGCACCCCCCATTTTAATAATTTAACCCCCACGCAAGCCCATCATTTTAAACGCAGCCCAGTTCACAGAAAACGTACTGGGCTCACTAACTGCCCCCCTTTATTCTTAAATACAACCCCCGCTGCTTTATGCACCCCATTTTTACAAATACACACCTTTCGTTCTTTTAAATACATTCTCTCCTAAAAAAATGTAAATAGGGGATTAAGTCGACTGTACAGTCGGGTTAGTCAGCATTCTAGGATGAATGAGCTGTACGGCTCAATAGTCCTAGAACCCCTAAAAATAATAATAATAATAATAATTAATAAACCTCTTTTCCAAAAAAAATGAACAGGGGATTAAGTCGGCCGTACAGGCGGGTTAGTCATCGTTTTAGGATGAATGAACCGTACGGCTCAAGAGTCCGAAAATCCCTATTCAAATAAAATCAAACCAACACACATCAAACCATTTTCCAAACTTCAAAAACTCCATTTTTATAAAATAGGGGACTAAGTCGACTGTACAGACGGGTTAGTCATCATTCTAGGACGAATGAGCTGTACAGATCAATAATCCTAAAACCCCTATATTAAAAAAAAATACCAACCAACAAAACTTTTTTTACCCAAGAACTACGTGTGATTTGATTCTCTACCAGGAGATACGTAGGAGCAGAGGGCGGCTGACCTCTGTCAATTGCACTAATAAAAAACTTTTTTTAGTCTTTTCCGGGATAATCCCTTTCTTCAATTCAAAAAATATCGAGTCTTTTCTTTCTCTTAGTTTCCATTAATTCACAATAAAAGGGTAAAATAAACATTTTCAAAATTAATATTCTTTCCTACAACTAGTTAGCAGGTAACCTTCATTTGGAAGGATGTCGTGGGGTGCTAATACCTTCCCCACACTTAACCGACTCCCGAACCCTTATCTGGTCTCAAGAACCCTTATCCATTCCAAAAGGGATTTTCCAATGTTTACCCTTAAATTAAACTTTGATGGCGGCTTCATTTTTGAACCTTCGAGGAATCCTCGCTCGGATTTTTCGGTTGCTACATCGAACATGTAATTTTTTTTTGATATTCAGGAATGAAATTTGAGTATTTTAAAAAGTACCACCAACCCGATTATTTTCCAGTCGCCAACATCACACATTACATAATTTATGACAAAATTAATTTTCATTTTTCACCAATCCGATTATAATTGAGGAAAAATTAATTTTTTCTAACAACTCAATTTTTTTTGGACTCTAAAGAACCTCAAAACACACTGGCTGGCATCACACTTTACATAATATATCACGAAATTAATTTTCCTTTTTCACCAACCCGATTATCGAGAAAAAATTAATTTTTTTCTAAATTTTAATATATTATTAAAAATGAATATATGAAAAAAAAATGAAAAGAAAAAGAGGGGAGGGGGAGGTTTGGCGCCAATTTTGTGGGAGGGCCCACATGAAGACTCTTCAAGATTTATATCTTAAATCCTGCATGTTTATCGGGAGGCCAACATGGTGGCCGATGGTCTGGCATGTATTGCGTGTGAAGGTGGGGAAGGCATGCACTTTTGGGAGCACCATCCGGAGCGCATTTTACAATTTTTGCATGATGATTGTATTGGAGTTTCTACTCCTCGATTAGTTTCCGTGTGACTCGTTGTTTTCGTTTCGGGCCTTTGAGCCCCTATTATATCAAAAAAAAAGATAGTAGGACGACTCGGGCGACAACACTTGGCTATTGTGAGAACATCAGAACATTAAAGTTAACGATTCAGATTACGTCATTAATTATAAGATATCGTACGAGTGTTTCCTTTTTAGTTAAAAATCACGGAAGATCTTATAATTAATGACGTATTCTGAACCGTTAATTTTAATCTGACGGTTATTTCTCAAGTTTTCACAATAACCAAGTGTTCTCACCCGAGTCGTCCCCTATATATATATATATATATTATTTAGCAGCAGATTTTGTTATTTGTTACGAAGATTTTTTTGCAAGAAAGAGAATAATACATGAAATTAGGACATTTGACTAATTAGTATTGGGCTAACAATACATGTGAGAGTGAGTAGTTATAATTTATAAGCGTTACATACTACCACATGATATTATTCTTTTTCCATTCAAAAAGATTTACTTGTTTGATTGATGACCTGTATGGTTAAATCTTGTGTTGGATTTACTTTGCCGAGGTGTCCAGATGAGTGATGTATAATTTAAAAGGGGCCATTTTAGTCATTATTTTTGGTTCATTTTTGTTCCTCATTAAAGATTTAAAATAGTTGTCATGTGAATGGAAATTGGTATATATATATATATATATATATATATATATATATATATATATATATATATATATATATTTCACATATTGATATTGATACATGCATAGTCTTAGAACACTGAGAAGATATTGAGAAGTCGCGGAAACGAAATCTCAATGGCGGGATGAAGTAGACTCAATGTAACCATAAGAATTGTGCTAAACACCACGAAATTGAAGCAAGGAGATGCTACTTTACCTTTCAGAAACAATTTCGGAGATGCAATAATGGGGCTAGGGTTCCTATGGTTAAGAATATCGAAATTATTTTAAAGATTGAATGACCCAAAAATATTGACCAAAGTGGCCCTTTTAAATTACACATCAACCATCTTGACATTTAGGCAAAATAACGGCCAACCTAGCATTTTAATAGTACACGTCGGAAACCAAACACATTTTTTTTGAATGGATCCCTATTTGTAAATGTCACAAACTAAGTTAGGTATTATTTATTCTTAGAGACCAAACTAGGCACCAAATTTTTTTGTCAAGAACTAAAATAGGTATCCACTCTATAATTTAACCCTAATATTGTCATTTTCATTTTTACTCGTGGTGTGTCTGGTTCTTGAGAGAAATTGTGAAGGGGAAAATAGGCGAGGCTGTGTAGAAGGGAGAAATATATGCGAAATAAAGTAAATTTTAGGTATTATTTGGAATAAGAGAAATAGATGAGAAATAGAAGAGAAACAAATAGATGACCTTTATAAATAGAAAAAAAATCTCTATCTAAAAATACTTAATAATAAAAAATTTCATTGAATTCATTTAGTTAATTAAGTTAGTTAACTTAATTAATATATGAAATTTGAGTTATCATTCTTTTACTCTCTCTCTCACACACACATGTCGTTTGGATTTCATACTATACATTTTCACATTCTCTCACAATTTAAGAGGTTGGATTCTATTGTATGGGAACAAGATCCTCTCCCGTCGCCCCCTCTCCATCTCTCTCTCTCTTCTTGCATTTTTTTAATTTTTTAAAATAAAATAATTTAAGGGTTGAAATTGAGTATTATAGTGATCCAATGGAGAGGAGTATAGTGACTGGAGTGACAGGGGATTTGTGACTGGAGAGGATCCAAAAATCCCTATTGTATGTATCCCAAATTAGCGATGAGAAGAATGAGGAAATAGAATAGAATGTGATTGAACGGGTTCCATTATGCCTCTCAATATAATAGTGTTTTTTTAACAAGGAGTAATAATTGAATAAAAATTATATAATTTATTCTATTCCGTCCACTTTCCAAATAATGAAAATGGGAATTTTATTTGGTC
Organism: Astragalus membranaceus; assembly: GCA_039519185.1. Taxonomy (NCBI): domain Eukaryota; kingdom Viridiplantae; phylum Streptophyta; class Magnoliopsida; order Fabales; family Fabaceae; genus Astragalus; species Astragalus membranaceus. The sequence goes on along the minus strand of CM076848.1, from coordinate 20,705,328 downwards.
CCGTCATAAAATATTGAATAATTATAATGATAATAATTATATATTAAAACGTCAAAACATTAGTCATTATGTCAATCTCACATCATTTCTTCGATTCTAACACATTTCATTCGCTCCAACGCACAACCCTAAATAAATCTAGAAAATCAAATTCGCTTTTGTCATGTTGTCTTTGCGGCAAAAAGAATGATTGGAGGAGAGAGAATACGAAGAGAAAATGGATACATGGCGAGGAGAGAAAAAAATTAAGAGAAACATAGAGAGAATTGGGGGAGTTGGAGAGAGATCTGGTTGGAGGGGATCTAGGTCACAAATCTAAATTATATATATATCTCTCCCCTCTTATCAGGAACCCCACTCATCTTATTTTTGGTTCATTTTGGCGGTTCTTAGTTTACCCTAAATTATATATCACATAGTTGTTTTCAAATTTTATTAACTCAATCTTTTCTTATTCTACTCTGTCTTTTTCCATGAAAAATAGATGAGCTTGGCGTGTTGATCGGAAGGTATAACTAGGTTGAGGCTATAAGCAAAACTGGCTCAAATGACGTCGTGAAAGCGTCACATAAAGGAAAAGACATGAGTTGTAATTACTGGTTCGTATTATTCACTTCTCTTTCTCACTCGTTCATTTTTATTATTTTTTAACTCTTTTTTTTTCGTTGTTTTTTCTTTATGGTTTTACAGAATTATTTTGTGTAAATGATTGACTGTCCAAGCATTTTTTGATCAAAATAAATTTGTAATTAATACTTCTAAACTGTTTTGATGGTATATCAAAAAAAAGGATCCAAAAAAAAAAGGATCCAACATGTCGTGGTTTTCAAGCCAAAAGGTGCAAAAGATGCAACTTTTAAGCTTTGTTTGGTTGTTAACAATTCATATGATTAAATATTTAAGTGAATATTAAGTTATTAACATATATTACACATGAAAATTTGCATAAAACTAGTTCAAGAAATTATAAAAGTATGTGTTTAAAATTATTAAAAGATGCACAAATCCACACATTTCATGGGGAAATTCAGTCAAGAAAGGAATTTGAATGCCCTCATTATGTCAAAAGGAGTTCTAATATCAATGGAGGATGAAAAAATGATCTAAATATAATCATAAAAAATATTAATAGGAGGTTAAAATTGATCAAAATATGATAAATGTATTGATTTTGTTGACCAGTTTCACTTTTTTATTTTATTTGCATGCATGCTTTCTCTTTCTTAGTTCACCCAAAAAAGTTCTTTCTTATTTCAAACTGGCTCAAAATTCGGGGTTCTCTCTGTCTAAATGTATTTGTTTGCCAAATGCCAACTCAAACATTTGTTAAAAAAAACAAATTTTAGAAGTAGAAGAACATAAGGTCAGGTGAAATACTGTAATATCTTAACTTGAAAATGAACTTGTTAGCTAATTTTGAAACGCCTGAAGTTTAAACATAAAATGATGTATAATCACATGAAAGGCAGAGATGAAACTATTTCTATCTTAAATGTATGGATAAATAATTTATATCCTGGAAGCCGCCTTAAAATTACATGAAATCAAGGATATATGTTGTTAGTTGGTTGTTTCTACTATTTTATAAATGTTGTTAGTTGGTCGTTTGACTTGTTTCTTTATTTTTATCTATAGATTTGTTTTTTTGTATATAAAGAGAATAGGCAATGACAAATAAGAAACTAAAAATCTACATGGTCAGAAAACCCTAGAATAATCATCAAATGAACCTGTTGCAACTCTTTAGACGATTTTCTAAGACTTGTGAACTTATGGTATCCATGCTAAAGATGTGGTTGGCTAGCCAATCCTAGCATCTATTCTCTTATCTTCATGTGTAAGTGACTTTGGTTTGTCCATTTAAGGATAGTAATTCGTGAATACACCTTATTAAGGTGGAGGAGAATACTCTAGAATCACTAAATAGAGTAACTAAACCAAATTAAAGCCTTTGAGGTGCTCATTTTTTTGTCTATAGGCAGAGTGATAAGTGCCACTTCAAATTCACACGCACGACTACAGGGTCCCGAGTTCGAACCTAGATAATGGTATCCAACCTAACAATTTTGGCATTTGCCAGTTAAACTAGGCCTTTGAGTCGCTCTTAGTGATTAGCTTAAACGCTCTTGCTTTCCAAGCCATATATACGCATCAACATACTCCTAGTTTATGCGTGTAAATCATCACAATTGCTAATATTGCAGAATGAAACCTTCAAGCTCCACCGCAATTAAGTTTCGTCCACCCAATTGGTGGGGTTTCCACCCCACTAAAGTAGTTTCTGTTGGTCGATTCCCCGCACGGCCTTTAAAATCATCGTTTAAATATAGTCTTGTTGCACCACTTCCATAAACACTAACATACCACGAAGGTTGTAAGCTAGGGGTCACCATTGATACTCTTCATAAGGGTCCATATATTGTAAAATACAGTTTCTCAACTTGCACAGAGCACCAAAAATCTCGGGAGAGACCTCGTTAGTACTCACAACAAACTTCAGTAATTGAGATACTCATATCGCAAACTGAAGTCCGTGTGAGGATTTGGGACATGTCAAAATAACCAACACGGCATATGATGTGGTCATTTGTATAGCTCAACCCTATCTCATCTCCCTTTTTCTATCTCTCTCATCATGCCACCCCTTCGACATGCCTCTTCTTTCCCTATGTCATAAGCACCTCCCTCTTCTTCGTTCCCCTCCCCCCTCCACTGTAAAAAACAATGATAAGAATAAAGGAGTAGAGATGAGAGGGATGTGAAGAGAAAACCCCAACATGCATAGACGAAGCAAGCTGCGAGCACGTCACATCCCCTTACATTGTTGGTGCAATATCAAACTAATGTCCCCTAGCCCATGTCCCCTTCGTTCTCGTCGGGCCATCTGACCCCATTGCATGAAATATCATGCCTCTATAGTCCTGCTCTAGAGCCTCTCATTCTCACATACGAAAATCCCTTCCCCACATCTCCCTTATCACTCGTTGCAACAATTCACCCCAACTACTTATGCTCGTATCACCACCAAAGAGGGAGCTTCCTCCTTACCCTTTCCGCTATTTTATTTATCTTCACCCTTCCCCACTCAATTATTTACTCTACAACAACACACTTTGAAAAGGATAAACAAATCTCACATGAGATGCCAAATCAAATTTACTGGACACATGCCTCTATAGTCCTGCCCTAGAGCCTCTCATTCTCACATACGAAAATCACTTCCCCCACATCTCCCTTATCACTCGTTGCAACAATTCTCCCCAACTACTTAATTATGCTCGTATCACCACCAAAGAAGGAGCTTCCCCCTTACCCTTTCCTCTATTTTATTTACCTTCACCCTTCCCCACTCAATTATTTACTCTACAACAATACACTTTGAAAAGGATAAACAAATCTCACATGAGATGCCAAATCAAATTTACTGGACACATGTCTCTATAATCCTGCTCTAGAGGCTCTCATTCTCACATATGAAAATCCCTTCCCCACATCTCCCTTATCACTCGTTGCAACAATTCTCCCCAACTACTTATGCTCTATCACCACCAAAGAAGGAGCTTCCCCTTACCCTTTACCCTTTTCCTTTATTTTATTTATCTTCACCCTTCCCCACTCAATTATCTACTCTACAACAACACACTTTGAAATGGATAAACAAATCTCACATGAGATGCCAAATCAAATTTACTGGACACATGATAGGCGACGGTTTATCACTCTATTTGCCACACCTCCACTAAACTTGACGAAGTTAGTAGTAAGGATTAATTGTGACATCTGGCTGAACGAGGAATTTTGTGTGGCACTCATGACACAAGATGTCCTTCATGTTTTAACCAATTAGATTTCATTGCAGAATTTCCATTTTGATTTAGTAGGAGATTAATAATTGATTAGGAATATCTCTGGAGGAGCCTTTGGATGATTTTGAGTATTTTAATTTTTACACAAAGCTGGTAAAAGGAATACACTCAAAGGGTTGAATGGTCTAATTTGGATGGCGGAGGTGTGATGCATTTGATTGCCTAGGAATTCAGTGTTGTTTAGAGGGTTTGTTGTCAATGTATCTAGAGTGGTGAACCATGTCAAGGGTCTATCATGTGGATGGTTTATTAGAAAAGCAGGTAGACTTTCAAGTGACTATGTCACTGACCGGTGGGCTAACCCATTGTATTGCTTGAACAATGTCTAGTGATTCTATTGTAATAGATTGGAGTACTCCTAATGCTTCATTTTAATCATTTTATGCTTGTAAAAAAAAGAATAATTGTGACATGGTTTGAAACTTGGGAGACAAAAAATAACCCGCTTTGTAAAAAAGGGGAGTAACAAGGTGACTATGAAAATTTCGGAACTAAAAACATTTATTGACATTTTACCCTTAATAATAACTCTTTTGTTGTTGTAAGTTTACCTACCATTGACATGTAGATAGTTCAATTGGCGAGCTAAGGGATACCGAATGAATGCAAGAAATGAGTGCAAGCAGGAGGTCCCACTTCAAACCCGAAAAACTAACATTCCCCCTCCCCCACTAAGGCTCTGTTCGGCCAAAAAACAGCACATAGCGGATGAACTTAGGCTTTGTTTGGCAGTGCCATTCGCTAGCTTATAGCGGATAAACCTTTGGTAAGTGTTTGACACGGGTAGCTTATAGCGTTTTTTGGTAGCTTATAGCGTTTTTTTTGAAACACTACTTACTTGAAGTAGCGTTTGAGCTTATAGCTTATAGCGTTTCATTTTTTCTCTCATTTTTACCTTTTCTACTTTAATTAAATTCTTTATTTATCCTCCATTAAATTAATATGCTCTCTCATATTTAAACATTAATTACAAATGTCCATTTATGTTATTTTATATTTATAAGCTATTTCAACCGCTAATTTTATCAAACACTTTAAATTCAATTCGCTAGTTTGTCCGCCATCAGCTCATCTCCTATAAGCTAGCTTATCCGCTACTTTTTGCCAAACATAGCCTTATGTTGGATAGGTAATAAGCTAGCTTATACAAGATTTGCTTATAGGGGACGCTGCTAAAAAACGCTATAAGCTACTCTTACCAGATACTTATAAAAGGTTTATCCGCTATAAGCTAGCGGATTTGTTTTGCCAAATAGAGTCTAACATTGCCTATTAAAAAAAACAGCCAAATAAAAAAGTGAAAGAAATTGAAGACAAGGAAGGAAGTAACTAGCTGGCGTCTTTATCCAAGTAACGTTGCGCGAGGGAGCGCTCTCTACCTTGCAGAATTTGATAACGCGAGTGAGTGAGGGTAGTAGAAGGGAAACCAAACCAAAACCATGTTCAATCATCATCATCATCATTATTACAGTTAAGAACTTTACTTTCGAAGTTGCACACAGATATGGCTTTTTCATTATCCAGCACAAAAACACACCTGCATGTTCACTCTTTCCAAAACCCCTCCTCTTCTTTCCGCTCTTTTCCCTTAACTCTATCTATCCCTTGCTACAAGAAAGCATCTTTGCTTCACTCTCCTCTCTCTCCCCTCAAAGCTTCTGCTTCAGATGCTGATAATTTGGTCAAGAAACCCCTCATTACTCAGGGGAAGGGAATTGTGAAAGAACAGAGCTATCGCTATCAAGAGGAGGAAGAGGAAGACAGTACTGAAGAAGACGAAGATAGATTTGTTGATTGGGAAGATCAGATTTTAGAGGATACTGTTCCTTTGGTTGGCTTTGTCAGGATGATTCTTCATTCTGGACAGTAAGTTTATTTTCCCCAAATTATATGGATAATAAAATTTGTTTTATTCACTTTCATCACCTATTGATTCACAATGATTTGATGTTGAATGGTGTTAAATTTTACAAATTATCATGCTGTCATAAAAAACTAAGCTCAATACTCTATGTGCTTGCTTGCAATCCATGCAATGTAAGGGATGATTTTGGTATAGTGTAGACTAGATTCATAATTATACACATAGTATACTGCTGTGTTGCTTTGCCTTAGACCTTTAATATTATTGGTGGCTGGATGGTCTGATGAGAAGTTTTTTTTCCCCAAATTCTTAAACCCTGACTTGATATTTGCTTTCCACTCAGATTGTCTTGTATATGTGTTTAATCTTTGCGCTCAACTCCAATGAATCTGTTCTGAGATGTGTGTGCCTCGCTTGTTCTCGCATTATTCTCTGCATTGCCCGTGTGATCCTTCACTAATTTATCTAATTGCTTTGTCACAATCAATTTTCTGATTCTAAAATCACTTTTACCCCTCACAAAAATGAATCCAAGCATGCACCTTATTTTTCAAGCATCAAGGATTAGTTTGTATGTATGTCTTCTCTTGCACTAAGGACTCATGGCATCATTTTGCATTGCACAGGGCAATATTAAAGCACATCCATATCATGTTACATTTGTTTATAGAATGAGAGTTTTATGCAAATAGTTCAAGTAATATATAAGGCAGCCTAACTCATACTTAATACTGATACCATACTAACTGTAACATGTGAATGTGTATCGTCCTCAAAACATGACACTAAACCCTTAAGTCATCACTAAATTTATCGACAGTAAATATTGTCAATAACTTGCACTCAAGTTTCATGTTACTTGATTTCTAAAATATAGTTTCAGAACTTTATATTCAGAAAGGATAGTAAAAAATGACAGTACTTTAAGCTAACTATACAGAGCATAGTATCTAAGCAAGTTCGGAGTGACATTGGGGAGTTTTTAATTCATTCTAGAACTTAAATTCCTTGTTACCTCCCGCATTTTAATCGGGGTGTTTGAACTGATGAGACACATTACTGCATACATCTAGGGTTCAATGTTTAATAACATTTTTCTAGCAAAACAAAAGCAAGAAGAGAGAGTATGATTCACTGTAACTACTCTCTGGGAATGCCCTCTTTTTGATAATCACGACTAACATTGTGTCATGTGTCTGACTCTGATGAGACACAATATCACTTTGCCTAAACCGGTGATTAGGTTTGAAGTGCTTTTCCATTTTCGATATTGCTTGGGTTGTTTGCAATACCTGGGGAATATGCAATGACCAAGGTAAGAGGGATTTTGTCGGTCCAAACCCCATTGCTATGAGCATTGGGAAACTAAGGCAGTCCTTTGTCCTCAGTCCTATGTACACAAAAATCAATGCACTGGTGGGGACTATGCAACTTACTAGTAATCAGCCTCTGTATGCAAAAATCGTATGGTACTACTGAAGAAAATTTCATTTATATTTGATCATTATTTTCATGACTGCACATGTTCTATTCTAGTTTGTCCTGGAAATTCTGATAGTACTTTGTTCTGATTTCATGGCCTAGGTATGAAAATGGAGATAGACTAAGTCCGGAGCATGAGAAAACCATTCTTGAGAAGCTTCTTCCCTTTCATCCTGAATTTGAGAAAAAAATTGGATGCGGACTCAATTATATAACGGTATATCTCTCTCCCTCTTTCACAACACACACATGACGTGCACTATTTAGTTGAAAAAAAAGGCTTTTCCCAATAATACTTTTTAGTTCAATAGTAATAACCATGGACCTTTTGTTGCCCACTGCAAACATTTTACCCTTCATCAAACATAAAATTAAAATGGCTTTGGTCTATGGTCTGACTCACTGATGATAGGATTTGTCTCCTAAAGGGTAGGGTGGGCCTTACTCATTAAAGTGCAAGTTGGTAGCTATTGACAAGGTGATCGGCCCACTATTATGAATAGGCCCATTATGTTTTACGAGAGGGGAAGCACGGGTGGGATTGGTTGATGGAGATAGAATAACAGAATGGGCATATAGAAAGGATTGGGTAACCGTAAAAAGTCATGAGAGAAATAGCAAGTGGTTTTGAGAGGTTGGGGCTGGGCAGAGGAGTGGTTCTTCTCTCAGCAGATTTATCATTTATAGCTAGTTATTTTCCTTTCAGTCATCATCTTGTAAGGAGGCAGGCTCCATACCATAGATTATAGTTATTTTCGTTTTTTATGCATACACTTTCAGATCTTAAAGGAAGGAAATCCATCCTCTTTCGATCTTTTTCTCATCCCCCAATTGTTATGAATTAAAATACTAAATGCATTTAGTAGTGTACTGTGATGGCCCTGTAAAATCTTTTGCAGCCAAAGAAGTTGGTAGAGCTCAGAACTATTATGCAGAAAATCATGCAACACAAGAGAGAAAACAAGAGAAAAACTTAAAAGAATGATTATCACTGCACTGCAGTGCGAGAGGAGAATGCCTCCCTACAACTTAGTAATTTGGTGTAGAGTACTCCTAAATTGCATGTCACGGCGACATGATTCCTTATTATATATAATTACCCTAATTTTTCTAACTGCCCTATAAACTGAGCCTACACCACCAATACCCCTAACAATCCACCCCCCCCCCCCCCCCCCACAACTATATCCTTGATCCTTGTCTCCATGGTTGAACTTATGGAACTGGTTGTGAATGAATTCTGCATCTTCTCATGTAGCCTCTTAATGTTGGGAATGTGATAACAACCTGATGAGCAGAGTAAAAGCTCCGTCCATGGGAGTTTGTATGCTTAAAGTCCTCATATACCTAGTAGTTAACCACAAGAGCATTCATACATGTGAATTGACCTTCTTTTGCAAGATTCATCACTCCTAAACTCCTTTTAGGTCAACTATATACCTTGGGCTGAAAGGGCCTCCACAGAAAAATCAACGACCTTCTTTTCTCTTTGATAGGGATGTTGTTGGATCCCCTTGGTGCAAGGTGGTGGCGACTGAACAAGGTGAATCCCCTGTTATTGCGTGATTGCCCCCGCGCTACGTCTTTGGCGGAAATTTTAAAGGGACGTGTGAAGCAACTAGTGACGATGCTTTGGACCAAGCTCCCCGTCAAATGCAAAACAAACCCCACCAACACCAGTGCAGAAACGTGAGTCATCATATGCTGTCCCCTTGTGGACCTCTTCATTAATATCTCTAGTTAGATCAATAGTGCAGTTGATACCCAAAAATCACGAGCACACATTTTGTATCATTATTAAGGTCTCGATCCCCCAAAAAAGGTAGCCCAAAAATCGCTCATTGGACATTCCAAAAGCCTAAGCAACCAATATCTGAAGCTCTACTGTCTAGACTTGTTCATAGATGGACCTTGACTGCCACAAGGTAGCCAATTTCTCATATTTGGTGCCATTGTCGTGGTTATCAAAATGCCACAGCATGGCTACCATAAAGGCCTCCCAAGAGTTGTCGGCTCGTCGCTCTTCTAGCACCAAAAACAAAACCAATGAACTGCGATGCATTCAATACCGACTAAGGTAAGTTGGAGTCGTTCAGGAGGGTTGGTATGCTGCATCTCAAAATAAAATTCTCTGCCCGTGTAATCTATTCCATCAGATCAGATTCCAAAGCATTCGTGTGAGCTTCCATGGCAAGATGATTGGACCCCATTTGGTAGAGAGCACAGAACAATTATACAGCATATGAGAGAAAATATTGGGGGGGAGGGGGCTCAAAGAGAATGATAATCAATGGAGATTGTCTCCCTATGACTGAGTAACTCAGTTAACCAATAGGAGTAATCCTAAATTGCCACCTCACAGCTACACCAGTCCTATCCTAGTTATATATAATCTCCCTAACTGGCCTGTATTATATTAGTAGTCCTGATAATGGTCAGCCTATTTTTTCTTCCTCCCAGATACTCTTTTGAAGCACCCACACTTCAAAACAGTAGCCGTCTCATGTCCTATCCATGTAGGACACATTTTATTAGGCACTTCACCGACCCTTCTAGTTATATTTTACAATTTTCTTTCAGTTTTCTTTACCTTTTTATACTAATACAGAAGAGAGTACTACAATAATTAGATAAATGATAGCATTTTATTATGCTTTCAGGGACTCACATATTTTTTAGTATATTGAATTTCTCTCTAAAAAAAATGTATTTTTATGTTAATTCTATACCAATTTTATGTTTTGTTTTACAGCCATGTCTTGTCCTAAAGTCTTTAAAATATGCTATATCCCCGTATATGTATTGTATCATATCTAACTACGCATTTCTTATGTCCTACCCGTGCTTTCTAGTTTGCACTTCCAGCTGGGCAAAATGTAGTTTTTGGTCTGGTGATGTTTAGCTGCTGAAAACAGGGGTAACAATCAAAATCATTGGTATGGTTAAAGATTAAAGAAAGAATGGAAGAGTACGGTATGGTGCAAATGAGTTTAAGTCCATGATGGACAACTTCTAACAATTATTGATATATTTTCAAATAATCAATGGTATGGTTATTGGTTATAATATACAGTTGTTAAAATTTTGTCGATTGTGGAGTGAAACCTATTGACCAACCCAGATGGCCAGACAGAACAATGCAATTGTTTGCTTCTGCTCTGTAACTGTCTTCCTTTTTAATTTCCAACACAAGTTCCTTTTTTTAGTTGTCTCTGAAGTTCTATCTATTCTTATTTTGTTGGGGATAAGTTTTCTCTTTAACAGCTGGTTTGTGATCTTTATATGTTTGCTTAACAGTTTTCTTTTTTTCTGCAACAGATTGGATATCATCCAAATTTTGATCGCTCTAGGTGCATGTTTATAGTAAGACAAGATGGAGAGCTGGTTGACTTTTCATATTGGAAATGCATAAAGGGTTTGATCAGAAAAAACTATCCTTTATATGCTGACAGTTTCATTCTCAGGCACTTCAGGAAGCGGAGTCGTAACTTGTGAAGTTAACCCATGCCATTTGTACCATTTTATATTAGAATTAGTTTTTTTAAATTAATTTTACCCTATTCAATTTTTTGTATTTTCTTATTTCTGGTAGCTAGCATACTATTTTAATAGTCCGAAAATAAATAAGGTAGAAATTTATGGAGCTCGGAATAGTGGTTTTCATTTAATGACTCACTAGTGATCACCACCAATCCTGGAAAATAACCCGTTATTCTTGACAACATGTCATTATTCACAGTGATTCGAAAACATATGATTGTAGATTGTGATCTTGATGACAATGTTCTTCTTAATTTACTTTTGTTTGACAAAATATTCCTTTTAGTTACTTTTCAAAAAATCATAGTTTAGTATGGAAATTGCTAAATGTCCCGAGAAATATTGTCCTGAGTCCTGACCGCTTTCCCGAATGATATGGTTTTTTTGGTGTTTTCCCGAATGATATGGTTAAATATAAGTCATTGGATCTTTCATTTGACAATTCCTCTTGTATACCCACAAAGCACATGTTCCATTGATATAGTTTGCGAGCATTTCAAAATTTATGTTCTCGTTGTCACAAGCTGATTCCTTACATTTTGTCAAGTAGTTATCATCATGTGAACATTGTCGTGCTTCGGGCTTACTCGATTCTTTTTAAGAGGAAACTTGTTTTTTTTATTTCTCATTTTGATAGTTTAAAGTTACTCCCTCCATCTACTTTATAAGAAATGTTCTGGAGTGGGCTGATGACCCAATTCTCGCATTGGACCTGGATCGGCCCAAATCGCCGCGATCCACTCACCAACAGGCACAAAATGAGCAAGAAATATGATCAACGGCCGAGATCGACTCGGCCAATCCTTTGGCTAAGGAGCGTCGCCTCGCTCTATAAATAGAAGTCAACCCTCACCAAAAGGTACACATTCTGACTCATTTCTTATTCTGCTTTGACTTCTCCCTCCCTGACTTGGGTGTCAGAGTGTCTTTGCAGATACAACCTGACCTGAGCTCTGCTTCCGTCTTCATGATCAGGCAGAGCGACCAAGCAGCAGATCGACCTACCCTTGGACGATCAAGGTACGGTTCAAGAAACAAATAGTAAAATAATATTTTATGGATAGAGAGATAATTAAAAGGATACATAATAAAAATCTATGTATATTTATTTTCTTAACTCGTCATTAACTTTTTATTAGACCGTATATTTTTTGAATTTAAACCTACAAATTTTTAAAAATTGAAAGAGACCATTTCACTACATCTGTTTTCACTTTTCAATAGTTATTGGTCAGTCCCTACTGGTTTTAAAACAAGTCAGATATATTGACGAACTAGAACCGGTTCCCAGTTCAACTCATCGACCTAGTTTTTAAACCATGATTGGGAGTGTGTTACTCCCTTAGAAAATCAAAGTTGAATTAACTCAATAATATTTTTGAAGTACGAACATTAACTAGAGTTGAGTTCGTTTATATAAAAAATAGAGTTGAGTTAATCAAAATTTAATTATATATGAGTCCACTGATCATTTGTATTACTTGTTGGGGAGTCCATGATCATTTGTCTTACTTATAATGTTGGAGAGTCCACCAAATTTAGTTAAACTTAATCATTTTGATAGTTTAGAATTGAGTATATGCGTCACCTCTTTTATATATCATTCATCTACTGAGAACAAAACAAGCTAACGACTAAAACCACCAAGAAACTTAGATATAGCACATCACATCTCATATATATATATATATATATATGCTCTATTTAACTCATGTCTAGTCGAATTGAGACTAGCCCCTCCAACTTCAATTCTCAATAATGTTATATTGGGTTTTTTTGTTCACATTTGTGCTTTTTGGGATTGTTTGTGATAATTTTGCTCAAATGCAATCTGTAATATGGAAGTGTCAGTTTCTCATTCGTGGTTGGCTTTCTATACCTAACTCATCATTTATCCAAAATTGATATGCACAGACAATAGTACTCAACTATTGTCTTAATCTATCTTGAGGGGTCGATCCGGTGCTCTCGGGTTCGATTTTCGCTGTGGATAAATTCGGTGTTGGCCAGTGCGAAATTGATCCTAAACACGAATAGAGATTAATCTTTCGTTTAAAGTGTTGAAACACTCCGGGAGTAGCCAACCATAGTCGATAAAAAAATAGTAGTCAACTGAACCGATGATGTAACAAATGAAGATAAATGGCGATCAAGATGTGCATGTGTCGTGCACTTTTGGGCTCAATTCGGGAAGCGTGTATAGGCTAACAGTTTGAAACTCGACACGTGTGTGCTCTCCCATTTTGTCGGCCCCAACATAGTGTTGTCCATGTGATACTATTATTATACTAGTAACATAAAATATTTGCTGACCTTTTAAATGGGTAATGGTAATGGAAATGGAAAAGTCATATTTGACAGCGCTTGTCTCACCCTTCTCTATAGAACACCTGTCTCTTCACGATTGTGCCCTTTTTCATTTGATTGGTGGAACAAATAAGAGGTGAGGTGTCCTAATATGTTTGGAATTTTCCTTTGTTAGTGTCTTGGTGAGTGGTGACCACTGACCACTGAACACATAACATGATGCAGAGTACATTCTGTTTTTATTTTTTAAAGTTTAAAATATTTTTTGTTTTATTTTAAATTGCTAATAAGAAGATGAATAATTGTTTTATGCAATAACTACTAGGATATCCGTGCATAGGCACGAGTGCTGCCGTGTTCTTTTTATAAATAAACTTAGATAGTATTTAAATAGTCTGAACATTATTCCGTGAAAATAAAGACAAATTTAAAGTATATAAAAAAGGAGTTTCAAATAAAAAACAGATAAATCTAAAAATGTAAAAGTATCATTTAAAAACATTCTATGCATTTATCTCGTGTTTTTTTACATATCAATGCAGCGTTTTTTTTTATATATCAGTATTATTATCCTGTGTTTTTTATATATTGGTGCAGCTATCCCGTGTTTTTTTTATATATCAGTGCAGTTATCCCGTGTTTTTTATATATCACTGCAGTTATCTCGTAGTTTCAATTGATTATTTTAGTTGATTAGTAGATTATAATAGATAACAAAAGAGAGATAGTAGATTATGAATAAGAAATATTTTTTTTAAATATTAATCAGTAGTTTAAATAGTTGTTAAATATTCTTGTTTTTTAGATAGTAGGTTTATAGTAGTCTTAAAAATTTTTAATTATCAATGACAAAGATTAATCCTGTGATTTTTATATATCAGTGCAGTTATCCCGTGTTTTTTTTTATATATCCCGTAGTTTCAATTGATTATTTTTGTTGATTAGTAAAAGATAGATAGTAGATTATCAATAAGAAATATTTGTTTTAAAATTAGTAGTTTAAATAGTCATTAAGTCTTTTTATTTTTTAAGTAGTAGGTTTGTAGTAGAAGTCTTCAAAAATTTTAATTATCAATGACAAATATTAATATCGTGTTTTTTTATATATCAGTACAGTTATCCCGTGTTTTTTTATATATCGTTGCAGTTATCTCGTAGTTTCAATTGATTATTTTAGTTGATTAGTAGATTATAGTAGATACTAAAAGATAGATAGTAGATTATCAATAATAGGTGATGATAGATTATCAATAAGGGTGTAAACAGATTTCGGAGAGAAAAATTAAAATTTTAAAAGTATAACTTTTTCCAAAAATGTGATATTTTTTTGTAGTGTGACTCGTTTATATTTTTATTGGTAATTTTAGTAAAGTATTGTTTGTTTAAATTTAGAAATTTAGTTAAAAAAAACTAAAGTGAAGTGATAAGAGAAAGAGAAGAATTGTTTATGAGAAAAGTAAAAGTAAAGTAAAAAAGAAAAAAGGAAGAAAGAGAGTGTAAGGGAAAAGTGAAAAGCATAAAATAGAGTGTAAGAAGTAAAATAAAAAAAGGAAGAAAGAGAGTGTAAGAAGAAAAAGAAAGAAATAGAGGGTAATGACATTTTTATTATTAAATTAGATATGCGACTTGTTAATAAGACATCAAAATTGCTAATTTCATAAGTGGTTTATTTGTATAAATAGATATTAGATAGATTAGATTTTAGTAAAGTAGTGTTTGTATAAATTTAGAAATTTAGTTAAGAAAACTAAAGTGAAGCGATAAGAGAAAGAGATGAATTGTTTATGAGAAAAGTAAAAGTAAAGTAAAAAAAAAATGAAGAAATACAGTGTAAGAGAAAAGTGAAAAGGAGGAAAGATAGTGTAAAAATAAAAAGAAAAAAAAGGAAGAAAGAGAGTGTAAGAAGAAAAAGAAAGAAAGAGCGGGTAATGACATTTTTACCCTTAAATTAAATATGTGTCTTGCTAATAAAAGATCTAAATTGGTAATTTAATAGGAGGTTTGTTTGAATAAATAGATTAGATATGTGACTTGTTAATAAGACATCCAAATTGCTAATTTCATAGGTGGTTTGTTTGTATAAATAGATATTAGATAGATTAGATTTTAGTAAAGTAGTGTTTGTATAAATTTAGAAATTTAGTTAAGAAAACTAAAGTGAAACGAAAAGAGAAAGAGAAGAATTGTTTATGGGAAAAGTAAAAGTAAAGTAAAAAGAAAAAAAATGAAGAAATAGAGTGTAAGATAAAAGTGAAAAGGAGGAAAGAGAGTGTAAAAAGAAAAGGAAAAAAAGGAAGAAAGAGTGTAAGAAGAAAAAGAGTGTAAGAAGAAAAAGAAAGAAATAGCAGGTAATGACATTTTTACCCTTAAATTAAATATGTGTCTTGTTAATAAGAGATCCAAATTGGTAATTTAATAGAAGGTTTGTTTGAATAAATAGATAAATAGATATTAGATTTTTATTGGTAATTTTAGTAAAGTATATTGTTTGTTTAAATTTAGAAATTTAATTAAAAAAACTAAAGTGAAGTGATAAGAGAAAGAGAATAATTGTTTATGAGAAAAGTAAAAGTAAAGTAAAAAGAAAAAATGAAGAAAGAGAGTATAAGGGAAAAGTGAAAAGGAGGAAAGATAGTGTAAGAAGAAAAATAAAAAAAGGAAGAAAGAAAGTGTAAGAAGAAAAAAAAAGAAAGATAGAGTAATGATATTTTAACCCTTAAATTAGATATGTGTGTCTTGTTAATAAGACATACAAATTGGTAATTTCATAGGAGATTTGTTTGTATAAATAGATATTGTTTGTTTAAATTTAGAAATTTAATTAAAAAAACTAAAGTGAAGTGATAAGAGAAAGAGAATAATTGTTTATGAGAAAAGTAAAAGTAAAGTAAAAAGAAAAAAGGAAGGAAGAGAGTGTAAGAGAAAAGTGAAAGGAGGAAAGAGAGTGTAAGAAGAAAAATAAAAAAAGGAAGAAAGAAAGTGTAAGAAGAAAAAGAAAGAAAAAAAGAAAGAGAGGGTAATGACATTTTAACCCTTAAATTAAATATGTGTCTTGTTAATAAGAGATCCGAATTGGTAATTTAATAGGATGTTTGTTTGAATAAATAGAAGATATTAGATTCCGATAAAAGAGAGATGAAAAGTTAGTTAATAGAGAAAATATGTATTTTAAACAACAATTTTTTATTAATTAACAATTTTAAAAATATTGAATTGTTATTCCAAGACTTTGGTGGGACAATATTCCAAATTTTATTAGGGATAATTTTTCTATGATAGATGGGGTCTCACCTATTTTAAATTTAATTAATTATTATCTTGAGCTCCGGATTATGTTTTTCTGGTTGTTAGTTTTTGGCACTACAAGTGAAGTGAAAATGTTAGCTTTTTATTTTCCTGACATGAGTTTTGACCATAGTTCTCCTTAATTTTTTTATTTTATTTTTTCTATTTCTATTTTCTATTTAATGAATGTGGAAAAATACTTTTTTTCTTGTTAATGATTTTTTTCTAAAAATAATTTCCATTAGAAGATTATAAAGAAATACTAACATTTTTTAATAAAAAAAAAGAAAAAAAAGATAGAGGAGTTCCTTTTGCTATAAGCCGTTTATAGCTCTATCTTTCCTCATCTCTATCTCTATATATTATTAAGATTAAGAAAGCATAATGAATTTCCTCTCTTGGAATGATTTTGTTGCTTTCTGTTGGATTTTGCTCCGTTCTATTTTTATAACTTAAATCTAATCTAACGTGCATTGAACTTTTTTTTGGCAAAAATCGTGCATTGAACTTGGATGCTGTCTCGCTTAATTAGCACAAGTCAACTTCAAATGAGTCACTCAAAATTCACGGCCAAATAAAATCCTTTTATATTAAATTCCTTTTTTTAATTACAAAAGGGGAATAAATTATAGAATAGTTATTGCTTCAAAAAATAAGATTCTAGACATGTTCCCGGATTGATATAAAAACAAGGGTAAATAGCCATTTTCGTCCCTGGAAGTGTAGCTCGCTATCAATTTAGTCCCTCATTCGACCCAAAATGCAAAACAGTCCCTCAATGTGTATTCCATCCATCACGTTCGTCCCTCACGTTAGTGTCCTCGCTAACTCCGTCAACAACTGAAGATGTGGCACGTTTATAGCCACGTTTTTGGCCACGTGTAATGCCACGTATGAGGGACCAAACTGACATTAAACTTATTTTTTTAAAAAATTTGTTTTTTAGTTAAAAAACAACAAAAAGAGAAACAGGGACCACCACAATTCTCCGTTCTCTCTCACTCTCAAAGCTCTCACTCTCACGTTCCTTCGTCTTCCATCATCGTCAACCTCTCACCACCATCGCCTTCTTCCATCATCACTGTCACTCTCTCCGTCCTTCTCCTTCGTTTCGTCGCGTCGTGAAGAAGAAGACGTGCAGCAGCGTTCCTCTCGAAAACCATTCTCAGTGTTAAGGTATGATAGGCCAACACCTGCGCCACTTAGGAGGCGCCCAGGGAGACCTAAGAAAAAGAGAAGGAAGGACAACTCTGAGAACCCTTCACAGACAACAAAGTTAAAGAGATCATACCCAATCATAACTTGCCAGAGATGTGGTCATGAGGGTCATAACACAAATGGATGTTCCTCTCCAGGAGTTCCACACAGACCACCAAACTGGATTCCACCACCACCAACTGCTGAAGAATCAAATGCTACTGCCACTGCTCAGGCATCAAATGCTACTGCCACTGCTCAGGCATCAAATGCTACTGCCATTGCTCAAGCACCATTCGGATTTGGGCAGGGAACATTTGCTCCTGCATCTATGCCATTTGGAGTTAGGCCACCTCCTATTAGGGGAACTTGTCCAAGACCAATTATGGTTCCATGTCCCATACAGCCTAATCCTAATCAGAATGTGATGATGGCATTCATTCCAACTCCCAGGCTTTCCACAATTGGACGTCGTCACAATCAACATTGAAGACTATTTGAAGACTATGAACTAGTTGTAATATGCATTAGTAGGATATCTTATGAAGACTATTTGAAGTTGTAATAGAATAGGTAGGATATAATTTGAACAAATTACTAGTAGGATATCTTTTGTATTAGTAGGATATCTTTTGAATATGGTTGTTGTATATGGTAAAATTCTGGTCTGGATATATTCTGGTCTATTTGAAGACTATTTGAAGACTATGAACAAATTACTATGCAGTTGTTGTATATGGTTTACATTGTATTTAAAATTCTGGTCTGGAAGTCTGGTTTGCAATTTAAGGATGCAGGGATTAAATTGAGTTAATGCATATGTTTCAGGGACTAAACTGATAGTAAGTCACATATTTTAGGGACTAAAATGATATATGTGTATATGTTTCAGGGACTTAAATGAGATAAGTTTGTGCACTATTTGAAGACTATGATCTGCTTTGCAATATGAACTCGTAGGATACCTTGTTATATACGTTAATGCAGTTGTTGTATATGGTTTACATTGTATTTAAAATTCTGGTCTGGAAGTCTGGTTTGCAATTTAAGGATGCAGGGATTAAAATGAGTTAATGCATATGTTTCAGGGACTAAACTGATAGTAAGTCACATATTTTAGCAATGATGGTGAAGCTCTTGTTTGAGATAATGATGCATTGCTCCTCTGTGACGACATTGAGCGATGATGGAGGACGAGTGAGCTGATTAGAGGTGAGATAATGGAGTAGCAAAAGAGAGGGAAGAAGAAGGTGAGATACGCTGAATCTGAATCTGAAATTTAATTTTTGAGGAAGAAGAAAGGGTAAATAGAAGGAGATACTGTTTGTAATTTTACTTTCATTTTAGTCCCCAACAATTAATTCAAACAAACCCACGTAATTATTGAAATGTGGCACTTAACGTGCCACATCAGCTTCATTCACGGAGTCATTAACTTCAGCTAACGTGAGGGACGAACGTGATGGATGGAATACACATTGAGGGACTGTTTTGCATTTTGGGTCGAATGAGGGACTAAATTGATAGCGAGCTACACTTCCAGGGACGAAAATGGCTATTTACCCTAAAAACAAAAATAAAAATGACAGGTACTGATCACGATATCATATATGATTTCTCAATTTGATCAAAAAAAATATATGATTTCTCAATTTAGAAGGAAAATAATGTATATAATTTTAACTTAAGTTTTGTTTTCAGCAATATATTTTAAAGAGGTAACACAATTTGGACTACAATCATAAACTTGGGAGCTAGCAAAATTTATTGATGTTCTAGCTAGAGTATGAGCAACAAGGTTGGCTTGGCTACGGATGAAATTAACCGCATAATTTTGTGTCATCGCTAATAAGTTCTTACAAGTTTTCAAAATAGAGCCAAACTCGGTAACAGAATTACACACTCCTCCGATGCCATCTATCACTGCTTTGCAATCTAGTTCGATGGTAACTCTTTAGATATGCAATTCTTGAAGCCAATTGACTACCAATAATAAACCCAATGCCTCTGCCTCCTGTGGTTGTGGTGATCCATAAAACCAGGGTGATTTTGCTTTAACAAATAAACCATCACTATCCTGAATACACATGCCAACACCGAACCTATTATCATCAAACATAGCCGCATCCACATTGCACTTGACAAAATCCACCGCTGGCCGCACCAAGCAACAGCAATAGCAGCAGCATCGCGAAATTCAATGGCAGACCGAGGTTGTTGCTGCACCTGCGAAGTGGCTGGGCGACGGACTTGCTGCCGGCGATCCAAAAATTCCAGTGCACAGCTGATGGAGAAGCGAGCTGGTCGAACCGTGTTCTCCCATGTTTTCTCATTCCTTCGCTTCCATAAACACCAAATCATCATTGCAAAACTGTTTCTAGTAGCCACGGGTACAGCTTCCAGAATTCGAAAAAACGCAGCCTTCAAATGAGTAGCTCCTTCGATAATGAAGCGCTGAATGGTACCCCAAAGACCCGCCTGTCTCCACACATCTTCAGCTTGAGAGCTTCCAAAAAATAAGTGCCAATCACTCTCCTTTTCGTGTTAACACAACAGACACTCCACCGGGCAATCCACATGACGCTTGCGAAGATTAAAACGACTTGGAAGTACTCCCCTAGCACACCGCCACAAATGAATCTTCACCTTTTGGGGAATTTTAGGCTTCCAAATTAGATGCCACTCACCCGGAACACGAAAATTAGAATTATCAATCAACTCATTCATGCACAAATAATAAGCAGATTTAACCGAATAGAAGCCATCTCTACTTTTATTCCACACCAACTTATCCTCAATGTCCCTCTCGTGAAGAACCATACCCTTTATGCGACAGGGAAAACCATCTCTACTTGATTTCATTGCAGATGAAGAAGTGCCAGTCATACTTGGAAGACCATTCTTGGCAACAGGGAAAACACTGATAGATGTGCAAAGAGGAGAGCTAACCATGAGAGTGAATGATCAAGAAGTAAAATTTAATGTCTTGAATGCTTTGAAGTATCCTGCAGAGGAGAGTGAAGAGTGTTCATCAATCTCACTTGATCATTTGGTAGAGAAGCAGTTCCACAAGCAGTATGATCACCTTGCCAATGCACTAGCACCTGATGTTTCTGCATTGCCTGCTGAGAAATTTATTGAAGAAAGCATATTGCCCAAGGAACAAGCTACACCTAAGGTATGGGTTAGAACTTATGAATCTCTTAATTTAGAAGATCCCAATCTTAAAGAAAATGTACCTTCTATTGAACAACCTCCTAAGCTAGAATTAAAAGAACTACCTAAGCATTTAAAATATGTTTTTCTAGGTGAGGATAATACCCTTCCTGTAATCATAGCTTCTGATCTATCTTTTGAACAAGAGCTTGATTTAATTAACACCTTGAGAAAACATAGAAAAGCTATAGGTTGGCAAATGTCTGACATTAAAGGGATTAGCCCCTCAACATGCATGCATAGGATAATTTTAGAAGAAAATTCTAAAAATAGCATAGAAGGGCAAAGAAGATTAAATCCAATAATGAAAGAGGTTGTTAAGAAGGAAATAATTAAATGGCTAGATGCTGGTATTATCTACCCTATTTCAGATAGTGCATGGGTTAGTCCTGTGCAATGTGTTCCTAAAAAGGGTGGAGTCACAGTTGTAGCCAATAAAAATAATGAATTAATCCCAACCAGAACTGTAACAGGGTGGAGAATCTGTATGGATTACAGAAAACTCAATAAGGCCACTAAGAAAGATCATTTCCCTTTACCCTTGATAGATCAAATGTTAGATAGGTTAGCAGGAAAGGAATTCTATTGTTTCTTAGATGGTTATTCAGGATACAATCAAATAGCAATTGAACCTAAGGATCAACAGAAAACCACCTTTACTTGTCCTTATGGCACTTTTGCCTTTAGAAGGATGCCTTTTGGACTTTGAAATGCTCCTGCTACCTTTCAAAGATGCATGATGTCAATCTTTTCTGACTTCATTGAGCAATCAATGGAAGTCTTCATGGATGACTTTTCTGTTTTTGGAGAAACATTCTCATTGTGTCTTTCAAACTTAGAAGAAATTCTTCAAAGGTGTGAAGACACTAACTTAGTGCTTAATTGGGAAAAATGTCATTTCATGGTAAAAGAAGGCATTGTGCTTGGTCATAAAATATCTAAAAAAAGTCTTGAAGTGGATAGGGCAAAGATAGAGGTAATTGAGAAACTACCACCTCCATCAACAATCAAAGGGATTAGAAGTTTTTTAGGTCATGCAGGATTCTATAGGAGATTTATCAAAGACTTTTCAAAAATTTCAAAACCATTGTGTATGCTTTTGCAACATGATGTGCCTTTTAATTTTGATGAATCTTGTGTAGAAGCTTTTCAAAAACTAAAAAAGGCCTTAGTTACAGCACCAGTTGTAGTCACTCCAGATTGGAGTAAGCCTTTTGAACTCATGTGTGATGCTAGTGACTTTGCAGTAGGAGCAGTCCTAGGGCAAAGATATAACAAAGTGTTTCATACCATATACTATGCTAGCAAAACACTCATTGAAGCTCAAATGAACTACACTGTAACAGAAAAGGAACTATTAGCAATGGTTTTTGCTTTTGAAAAATTTAGATCATACTTGGTTGGCACCAAAGTAATTGTCTACACTGACCATTCTGCCATCAAGTATCTGATTTCTAAAAAAGATGCAAAACCTAGGCTAATAAGATGGGTTCTACTACTTCAAGAATTTGACCTTGAAATAAAAGATAAGAAAGGAGTAGAGAACTAAGTGGCTGATCACCTCTCTAGACTTGAAAGTAATAATGCAGATACAATTGAAGAAATCAAGGAAAGTTTCCCTAATGAAAAATTACTAGCAATTACCTTGAATACAGCCAGTGTTTCTGCACTCAGTGTGGCCACACCTCATGTTTCAACACCATGGTATGCAGACATAGTAAACTTCCTTGTAAGCAAAATTGTACCATGTGACATGAACTATCAACAGAAAAGAAGGTTCTTCCACATAGTAAAACAATACTATTGGGATGACCCTTACTTATTCAAGATATGTCCTGATCAAATCATGAGAAAATGCATTCCTGAAAAAGAACAGCAAGCAGTGCTCCCGCATTGTCATGCTGCACCATATGGAGGTCACTTTGGAAGCCAAAGAACAGCAGCTAAGGTACTTCAATCAGGTTATTTCTGGCCTACTCTATTTAAAGATGCTTATTATATGGTCAAAACCTGTGATAAATGTCAAAGAAGTGGTAATATATCTAATAGACATGAAATGCCTAGGACTAATATTCTAGAAATAGAACTTTTTGATGTTTGGGGCATGGATTTCATGGGTCCTTTTCCACCTTCTTTTGGCAATGAATACATCTTAGTGGCTGTAGACAATGTGTCTAAATGGATTGAGGCTGTAGCACTGCCAAATATTAATGATGCTAAATCTGTTAGCAAATTTCTCCAAAGAAATATTTTTTCAAGATTTGGTACTCCAAGAGCAATCATCAATGATGAAGGCTCACATTTTTGCAACAAACTTATTGAAAATCTTCTTGCAAAATATGGAGTGAAACATAAGATTGCTACTGCCTATCACCCACAAACAAGTGGACAAGCTGAACTTTCAAATAGGGAAATAAAAAGAATGCTTGAGAAAATGGTTGGACCAAATAGAAAAGATTGGTCCTTACACTTAGATGAAGCATTATGGGCATATAGGACTGCATTTAAAACTCCATTAGGAATGTCCCCCTATAAGTTAGTTTATGGCAAGCCATGTCATCTCCCTGTTGAATTAAAGAACAAGTCATATTGGGCTATCAAAAAGTTGAATTTTGATCTCAAAAAGGCAGGAGAGAAAAGGTTTCTTGAGCTAAATGAATTAGAAGAATTCAGGCATTTCTCCTATGAGAATGCAGAAATTTATAAAGCTAAAACCAAAGTATGGCATGACAAGAAAATCCAAAGGAAAGAACTTAAAGAAGGAGGAATGGTTCTGTTGTACAATTCTAGGTTGAAACTCTTCCCTGGAAAACTGAGATCAAGATGGTCAGGACCATTCAAATTAGTTAAAATCTACCCCCATGGTGCAGTTGATCTATATGATGCAACCACTGATACCACTTTCAAAGTAAACGGACAAAGAGTGAAAATGTACTATGGAGAACATGTAGAGAGAGACAAGATCACCACTCACTTTGCAAAACCTTAGACCAAGGTACAAGTCAGGCTGTAATACTCTTAAAACAAGCGCTTGAGGGAGGCAACCCATCACAATATATAGTTAATATTATTATTTTGTGCAATTTCATGTTTTGTTATTTTGCAGGAAAAACAGGACAACAGAGTAGCCAGTGTTTCTACACTTGGTGTTCCCACACTTGATGCAGCCACACTGCCTACTCTGGTGTTAGAATAATTTAGAAGAAAACTGTCACTTGATAAATCATCAACTTAGTGGAATCATCTCTGATCAAGGGTTAGAAAGTGGCGTGTTAAGTCTAAACTTCCACGTGTTGGCTTGCATGTTAGGCCACACAACTTAACGGCTATAAACCTCAACTACCAAATCCCACTAACCCTTTCACATACCCTAAGTTTCAATTTTCTTCGTCCCTCTCACAAAACCTATTAAAAATCCTCTCCACTCACAAACAGTTTTTCAATCTCAAACACTCCAAATCATAAATGGCTAAGAAACAAGCTGCCTCTAAGAACACGGGGAAAGGATCCGGTGTGGAAACTCATGCGAAAAAAGGAAAATCAGGAGTACTAGCATCAATGGAAGCAATCCCTGGATGTGAGCACTTTTGGAACATGAAGTTCCTGCCTGAGCGTGGTTTCAACTTCGCAAAGGCTCATCATTCATTCCTCTCCACTGTCAACAACATGCATTGGGAAAGATTTGTTCAAACCCGAGCCTACTACTTGGAGCAATTGGTGCGAGAATTCTACTCAGGAATTCAGAATAACAGAGGAGGTACTATATTTTTCTCCAAAGTTAGAGTAAAACTAGAGACTTATGGAAAAAAGCTGAGAATGTAGCAGAGCAACAACCAGAGGGAAATGAGAAGCAATCTGAGCAAACTCCAGTGCAGAGTGGTGTGCCTGCACCTGAAGTCCAAACACTGGCTACACCAGATGTTCCTGCAGAAACTACACCTGAAGAGGCAGAAATGCCTGAGGCTACTGTAGATGATCCTGGTGTGCCTACCTCTGATGTGGCCACTGCTAAGAAGCCAAAGAAGACAAAAGTCAAGCATAGCCCTGCTGTGAGAGTCAGCCCCAGATTCCAGAAGAAAGAGTAAAAAGATACATTTTAATATTGTTTCCAGTATTTATAATATGCTTTAGTAGTATACTCTATGTGCTAAATACTATGTGTTAACTTGCTGCTATGTGTTAATTACTTTTGATTGTATCTCCCAAACTTTTGGATCCCTTGTTTACTCAACTTAGAGCAGTGGGGACACTGCTCATATTTAAGTTGGGGGGAGAGTGGAGAATAGTATATATTTTTGTGTATGCACTATAATTGCAGCATGTTTTGAACCTAGTACTAATATATATGTATGAATATAAAAATATGTTTGAGTAAGTATTTATAGCATGTGAGTATGTAGTGTTAGTATGTTTTAAGTTTTAGATGTACTTAACAAGGCATGATAATTTGTATTAACATGGTGAATTAAGTGCATCAATTTGTTTTTAGAATTAAAATGATTATGAAACATGATCAATTCATTTTTTTTCTCAAAAATTGAAGAAGTGTATCAATGAGTCAAATTTTAAAAGCCTTGTTTTCTAAACATGATCAGTTTTATAAATACTTTGACACAACAAAATTGAGTTTTGAAAAGAACCATGCTAGATCAAGAGCTATCTAAAGCCAAGGAAATTTTGGAAATTTGAGGTCAAAATTAGATTTTTATTAAAAATTTAGAAGAGCATAAAGACTTAAAGTTTGGGGGAAAAATCAATGAATACAAAGGCCAAAGTGTGACAGCTTGAAGAGTACAAACCACAAGTGTCAAAACCACTCAAAAATACCAAAAATATCCCAAAAAAGAGCTACACTTGCCCGAGTCATATAAACTGAACCTGTCCATTAAGTGCAATTTGGTTTGAAAAATATGAACAAAGTTCAAAGAGAAAAAGAAAAACAAACCAAGAAAAAGAAGAAAATGCATGTGGAGGTCAAAGAAGAAAAAGTTTTCCATTGCATGTCATCTGCCATTTCATCAAAACGCAAGAGCATTACATACCAAAATTTTGCATTTGCATACCAGCACTTCATAAAAAGAGCAAGACAAAAAAAGAAATTCAGACGTTTGCAAAAGAAAACAGCAATCATGACATTTGCATTGCATGCATTTGTTCATTTTCAGCTGCAGGTACAAAGAGAGGATGAGCACTTCGGTGTTAGCCCCCGCCCCATATTCCAGAAAATGCTCCCCCAAGTTGGGAGAGTTCAGAAGAAAAAAAGAAACAGAAAAGAAAAGAAAAGAAAAGAAAAGAAAAGAAAAGAAAAGAAAGAGAGAAACAAAAAGAAAAGAAAAGAGAAAAGAAAAGAAAGAAAAAGAAAGAAGAGAAGCTAGAGAAAGAGAAAAAGACATATAAGAACAGGAGAAAATCATGCATTCATCAGACATAAGCAAAAGAAAAAGAAAATCATGCATTGCGTACAGACAAGAGAAGAAAAGAAAAATCATTGCATTCATCAAGCATATAAGAACAGTAGAAGATCATGCATTCATCCGACATAGACAAAGGAAATAAGAAACTCATCATTCATCATAAGAAAAAAGAAAACAGCAATCATGGCGTTTGCATTGCATGCATTTGTTCATTTTCAGCTACAGGTACAAAGAGAGGATGAGCACTTCGGTGTTAGCCCTCGCCCCCAGATTCCAGAAAATGTTCCCCCAAGTGGGGAGTTCAGAAAGAAAAAAAGAAAAGAGAGAAATAGAAAAGAAAGAGAGAAAAGAAAAGAGAGCGCTCAAGCGCGCATTGCGGATCGGAGCACAGAGATCATCGCTCCCTTCTGCCCAGGTCTCACATCGTGTACGAGCAACGCGATGGACCGTAGCCCCATGCGAGGCGCAACAGAATAGTTGTATCGAGCCTAAGATACAGTGGACGCCGTGCATTGATCAGTATATCAGTTCAGGAGCTGATAACGATCCCCCCGGTCGCTCGAAAGGCCAACAGGAAGAGCGTGCTCCTCAAAGCCACGTGCAAACTCGGATTCGTCAAGAGTTCGTTTAAGGATTACAGGTTTTAGGCAGCCTGAGCAATTGACCGCTTTCTGCACGCCAAGTGCCCATTTTACTTTTCTGTTTGCACGCCAAGTGCCCATTTACTTTTCTGTTTGCACGCCAAGTGCCCATTTACTTTTCTGTTTGCACGCCAAGTGCCCATTTTACTTTTCTGTTTGCACGCCAAGTGCCCATTTACTTTTCTGTCTGCACGCCAAGTGCCCATTTTACTTTTCTGTCTGCACGTCAGTGTTCATTTACTGTTTTCGCATCAACACGAAAGTGTCTATCTTTCCAAAAACAAAAAAAAGGGGGGGGGGGATTCGGGTTTCTCCAAATGGACAAAATTGGTATAATTTCTGAATTCTTTATTTCTATTTTACCTTCGAAATATGTCTCGCGCAATTCATATTTCTTGGTAAAATCCAAATAAAGAGGGGCAGCTGTCATACCCCAATTTTGTCCGGCTTAGGTCAAAACCCTAATTTTCCAAAAAAATAAATAAATTGAAGAGCGAAGAGCCTTATGCACTAAATTTCGGATCCTAGAAGGCATTCCAAGGTTCTTGAAATCGTTTTTAGGGTTGGAACGCACTTTTCGGGCAAATTAGGGTTTTAGAGCCAAAAAGGGTATTTTGGTCAATTATAACGGTTTTTTTTTCTCACTTTCAAAAAGGCTCAAAAATATGTATAATTAAAAATAGAAATCTGAAATCAAAATAAAAAAATGAATAACAAAATAATATTGGATGCGTATGGTATTTTTAGAATTAGGGCTAATTCCTTTTAGGTGCTTTTTGCTTTTATCCATTTTTGGCCAAAGTAAGCACCAATTTCACAAGCAAACAACCTCCCTCACTCCACCCTCATGCCCTTCACTTCAGCCCCATCAAGTGCACATCACAAAAAAGCCTTTCATCATGACAAGCACACCTTTGAGTCCAATAACATTCAATACACAACATATTTTTACCTTCCTTCTCTCTACACCACTAAATACACACTAATTTCTTCACCTCCTTCACTCCATCCTCATGCTCCACTCCTCCCTTCACTTCAGCCCCATCAAGTGCACATCACAAAAAAGCCTTTCATCATGACAAGCACACCTTTGAATCCAATAACATTCAATACACAACATATTTTTACCTTCTTTCTCTCTACACCACTAAATACACACTAATTTCTTTATTTCCCTCTCACAACCTAAAACCCATTATATCTTTGGCCTCCCAAGGATTTGAATAAGAACAACTCACTTCTCTCCTCTCAAAGAAGGAAGAAATTCGTAGCCCCTCTCCTTTCCCTCACTTCCTCTTGTTTTTTTCTTTCATCTCAAAGAAAACCTTCCCATTTTCTCCTACACCAAAAAAACCTAACAAACAACTCACCTCATTTGCATCCCTCTTTCACATACTCCCCCATTTCCCACTCAAAGTCCAAGCATCATCATCAAGTAGGTACTTCTTTGAAGGATATTGGAGTTTTGTTGATTTGTGTCTAGCTTCATCTTCTCATCTCACTTTCTAGCTCAAAGCTAAGGTAATCCTTAAAACCTTGCATCATCTTTGAGTATCTCCTCAAAAATATAAAAAGCATTCATCCTATCATCTTTATATTCTCATATTGTTGATTGTTGTTGGTGAGAGGTGTCATAAGCACTTTGACAAGCACTTAGGGAGGCTTGGGTGCTTATGGTGCTTCTCACCCTTTAATAAATGTTGATTTGTGTTGATCTTAATAAAATGTGGTTTTATGGCATGTTGTATTTCGCATACTCTCATAAAAATGTGATTTACTAGTTGTTGTTGTGTTTTCTCACATTTCCTTGCATATTCACTCATGTTTGCATAATTTTCACAAAATAAGAAACCCATTTCAAGCATGATAACATTCGGCCATGGGCCTAGGTTTAGGGTTCTTGAATGCTTTTGTTTATTTCATGATTTGGGGATGAATAATAGTTGATTTAGGGTATGTAGGCTCCTAGGCTTTAACATAAAAAATTAGGGTTTGGGTTTGCCTTAATAAACTTGTTTTGTTGATGATTGGCAAGGTGATTCACACTTGTGCACTTGTGCACTTAATCTTAAGTGTGAGGATTGACCAAAGTGATTCAACATTCTTTGATACTTTGGTTGCTAAATAATTTGCTTTCTTATGCTTGCCTATGATCATGATTGAGGCAACTCTTTTCCTTAAGCTAACAATTTCATTGTCCACTCTCATATAAGAATATCATCAACACTTAGGTAGGTCAATTCCATACATTGCATCTTCCACTAGATGTGCATTTAGATCCCCTTGCGTTTTGTAGAAATATTTGAGTATGGTTCTCGCCTAGCATCTTCCACTAGATGTGCATTTAGGTCCAATCTTGCCTACTCTTGCATTTTTGCTTAATGCCCAATTCAAGTTCCTTATTTGCCTATTTATGTGTTGTGGTTTAATATGTGTAGTCTAGGCTAGTGTTTGCTCAAGAATTCAAATAAGATTAATCGCAAGTTATGACCATGTTGTTGTTTGCCTAAGGATTCGATTTCAATGATTATGCCACGCTTGAATCTCCAAATCATTTTGCATTCGTTGTTTTCTTTTCTAAATAGTTTAGCATGAAAATGGTAATTAGTGACAATCACCCATAACCTTTGTTAGTTTGATTATCCTAAGAGCCCAAGTTTCAAAAAAAGATGTTTTCATATGCATAAGCTACTAGTGATAATCACCCATAACCTTTGTTAGTTTGATTATCATGAACGCTTTCGATTTCAAAAGATATTTTCCTAAGCATCAAAAGTCATAGCAAGTGTTAGTGATGATCACCCATAACCTTTGTTAGTTTGATCATCATGAGCGCCCCTCACTTTTCAAAACCAAAGCAAAAAACTTTCACTTTCAAGGCTCGTTAGAACTACGTCGCTTTGATTCCCATTTGGGATACGTAGGAGCGAGTCACATTCTCGTCAAGCGCAACCATAAAAAGTTTAGCATTTGCATAACGAAAAGAAAATAGTTATTTTCGTAACAAAAAAAGAATCACTTTCGCAAACCAAGATCATTTTCGGAACAAAAGCCTTTTCCTTTCTAAAATCATTTTCAACCCATCGTTGCTAGTGGTTAATCAGAACCTGTGTTCGTCTAGCCATTGGTGGCGATGTCTTTTTCCTCAAAGAACAACAAGCGATGATCACTCATAACCTTTGTTAGTTTGATCATTCGTGCCAATCAATCTCTTACGAAAATCACTTTCAAAAAAGATAATAAAAACGAGTTGTTATTGATAGTCCATCAGAACCTTTGTTCGTTTGATTAGCGGTACAACTCTCTTTTTGAGTATTTAGTGGTGATTCATCATAGCCTCTGCTAGTTTAATCATTCGCTAATGCTCGTCCTATTTCAAAAACTCACTAAAAAAGATAAAAAAACAAAAACTTTTCAAAAAGACAAAGAAGAACTACGTAGCTTTGAGTTCTCCATCGCACCGGGAGATACGTAGGAGCGGGCCATGTCCCGTCAAGTGTTTTTTTCTAAAAAACCATTTTTCCCCCTTTTTCATAATAAATAAAGATTTTCATTAAGATTTTTTCAATAAGAAGTAGAGAGGCAAAATTAAGTATTTTCAAGTCAGCACACTAAAACCACACATTTAATTAAAGGTTCTCTCTCAGTAGAGAGGACGTGTGGGGTGCTAACACCTTCCCTGCGCGTAACCGACCCCCGAACCCTATTCTCTAGTTTCGCAAGACCAATCGCTTTCCCAAAAAGGTTTTCCTAATATTTTCCTTAATAAATATTGGTGGCGGCTTCATTGTCTTAGGAAAAGTTGTGAACGAGGAAGGTTCTCCCTCGGGGACTTTTTCGGGCGCAACAGAACCAATTAGAAACTCAATGGACCACACACTCACACAAATGAGTTTTTATAACTCTGAATGTTTTAAAGCAAGGGCATGGAAGAAAAAGCACCAAAAGAAAGGCTTATTACAATACACTTCAAACACTTCTTGAAAAACATGAGTTGAGATGTCTTCATAAATTATTATGTTTTGTTTCTTGTCGTTGCTTGAGGACAAGCAACAATTTAAGTTTGGGGGTGTGATAACTCTATTTTATATAGAGTTATTCATACAATCAAGCTTGAGTTATTGCTTATTTTCAAGAACATTTATATATATTTATAGCTTATTTTTCAAGGAACAGCATTCTAAATATTCAAATGGATAAAGGGAAATGATCTAGGCAAAATGCACACATCTTGTTAGGTTTGATGTTTTTGTTCAGTGCAGCTACTGCAGGAGTGGGAACACTGCCAACATCAGGAGTGGAAACACTAGGAGTGGAAACACTGCCAACACCTGCTAAAATTCTGCAGTTTATACCAAAACATCCAAAGACCATTTCAATGCTTCCACACTTGATTAGTGACGTCATGCCTAGTCACCTGGAGCTGAGCCACTTGCTGAAGTCGGCGATACACATAAAAATCAAGTTGCAAGACTCAAACTTATCTAAAAGACATGTGGCACTTCTCCAATGGACCTCATCTTTTGTTATGCATGCAAGCGACCAAACCTGTGCAGCTTGCTTGATTGGTTGTCAACAAATTAACCATGTTCGGTCTCCTCAGCTGATCTTTCACGCCAAAGGAAACCCCTTGCAAGAGGAAAGCTTTCAAGCCTATAAATAGATATCATATCTTCACAAGAAAAGAATCCTATCTTCTATCATCTTTCACATCTTTAAATCCTTTATCTTTTCGCTTTGTTTAGGTTTAGTTTATTTTCATTTCAAGTTTCTAAGGAGAGGAAGGTGAGGAAGTGCTTGACAACCATTCCCTTCACTTCTACTTTGAAGAAATTCGTGTAAGAAATCTTTATTGTACTTCAACTTGGGAACTTAATGCAAAAGATCTTCTATTCAAGTAATCTCTACTCTTTTAAGTTCTTTTGCTTTATTATTCATTTACTTATGTTCTTTGCACATTCTTTGCTTTATAACATGAGTAACATGAGCTAAATTCCCTTAAGTTGAGATGTTCTAACCTTGTAATGAACTTCTAAATATGTTATTATGGTTTATGCAGTGTAAACACTTTAAACTCTTGCATAACACTTCTTTCAACTTATTCTGGAATTGATCACTTTAGAATAGGTAAAACTTGTAGCAGTAGACATGGGCTACATTTATGAACTCAAGAGTTAATAGGGACAAGTATTTAATAGAGGAAACTTTGTTAAACACATGCTAAAACCTAGACATATGATAGCATAGTCCTTAGGATAATAAAATTACAAGAGTGAACCTATTTAGCAACTTGGATCATTGTTAGGAGGCAAGGGAGGAATTGACAAACCTTTCTTTACTGTAAAAAACAAAGATCATAAGAGCTTGTAATGAAACTCTGAAGAGAAGTGCTGAAAGGCACAAACTGATGCACCTACATCCAGTGTTCCCACACTACATACTCCATTAAAACACTTAGAAGTAAAGTACTTGGTGAAAACATCTCAACTACTTTTTCCAACTGATTTCTCACACATTTTATTGCTTATTATTATTTTACTTACTGAATAGTGTAGACACACTAAGTGTACACTTTGAACTACAAAAATTTACAATACATAATCCCTGTGGGTTCGACCTTTCTTATCACTTTATTACTTGTGTGACTATGTATACTTGCATATAATAAACCACACCATGCGCTTATGTGTATATTGTAGGAGTTTCAAATCAGAGATAGGGGAGGTGCAGTTAGCAATTACCAAGCACAATGAGCTCAACCCACTAGACAAAAACCACACCTGATCCAGTAACCAAACACCCAAATCACCAACCGGGTACGTGCGGCACCCACGACCCGCTTCAAGCGGTAAAACTCGCGGGTTAACTTACCCGAACCAGGATCCAACTTATAAAACCAAAAATGGAACCCTAATTCGCCGTTTGAAGTCTCAGATACACTCTCTCTCGTTCTTTCTTCTTTCTTGATTTTCTTGATGAAATAACACTGATCTTTGTTGTTTCTTGTTTGATTTGCAGCAATCAAGAAGTTTCCTTCAATGGATGCTACGAATCACCAACGTGAAGGTAAACGAAGCAATAATCTCTTCTATTTTCTATTTTATTAGCGTAGAAACCCTAGATTGTAGAAACTGAGTTGTTTTTGCTATTACTGTTTTTGCATGTGTTGAAAACGTTGAGATGATGAACGAAACACAGAAACGAAGACACACACAGGTATTGTTACAGTTACCCTTTGATTTTCCTTTGTTTCTTCTTAACGTCCTAAACCCTCTGTTTAACACTTTTGATTTCTGTTGCATGTACTCAAAACTTGTTTGAGATGTTGATTGCTCCACAACTTTGAAGAACACCAGATACGCACAATAGAAGGTAAACTCTTCACTCGTTACTGCTCCTTTTCTTACCACTCTTATTTCTCACACTTAAGGAAGATACTAACTCTATTATTTTTTGTTGAAGGTATTCATGAAAAGTCTAATTTATTTTTTGTTATGCTATTTCTGGAAATACATAATATTAGTTTATTGGAAAAATATTATTTAAAGCATTTTGGAAGAAAATGATTAGTCCTATAATTTCGATCATATAGTGTTAATTTCGAAAAATGATTAGTCCTAACACTATATGTTTGCTATCTAAATGAATAGTGTTAATTTAATTATTTGTATAACTATTCCTTTATTAGTTTATCAGATAAGTATGAAAGGTTTCAACTTTGTTGTAGAACATATATGTAATATGCGTAGGTTTCAATTTGGTATTCATCCATAGGTGTTTAGAGAAAGAACAACTAATTTGTATGTGCTTGTTAGCCTGCATTTTCGACAGGCTAAACTTAAATACAGTCAACGAGGTTTGACTTGGTGGATTTAAGAAGAGAAACTACCATTTCGACAGCAAGAACCTGCAGTCAGGGAGAATCAGCGTAGTGCATAACTTAGCGAAATTTGGAAAGCTGAAGCCAGCGGTTCGACAATAAGGAGAATAATGTCCAGAAAACAGGTCAAGTCAAAGAGCGTTGTCGAAAGGGACAACATTAGTTTGGTCGAAAGATAGAGCGGTTACCTGGTCGAAATAGCAGTTATTTATTTTGAAAACCGTTGTACGGTTATTGTTTCTCTCTTTTAGTATAAATAGAAGTTTCTACGTAGAATTCAGGGTCGCGAATCATTTCTACAAAGTTCTGAAAACACTCCTACTTCCGCATATCAGAGAAAAGCGAGTCAAATCACGAACAATGTATGATCCTGCGTACCAACTTTAAATTCAATGCAATGTCTTTACCATTCCTTTAAGATTCCTGCAATT
Organism: Astragalus membranaceus; assembly: GCA_039519185.1. NCBI lineage: Eukaryota > Viridiplantae > Streptophyta > Magnoliopsida > Fabales > Fabaceae > Astragalus > Astragalus membranaceus. The sequence goes on along the minus strand of CM076848.1, from coordinate 20,671,205 downwards.
TACTTGCTTATGATCTTCTTTTCTTTGTTTTCTTTGCGATTCCTGTACTTTACTGCATTTGGTCTTATTTTCTTTATTTGTTTAAGTTTCTGAAACCCTTCACGTTTCTGCATTTCTTCCTAAACACTTTTCTACTTCACTCACCATTTTGTTATCGTTTTTTCCTTCATTAAACGGTTATCACCATCGTTTTCAAACAAACCGTCAGAACCTTAACTATTTTCAATAAAGACTTTAACACAAATGTTCTGAGATGTTTCTACTTGGTCTCGCAAGCAACACACACGTGTAACTAGCGGTGTTTACCAAAAACCCCGGTAAACAAATTGGCACGCCCAGCTGTGGGACATTTGTGCTAAGTTTTTAAAGCTTTTTGTTGAAAAAGTTCTGGGTTCGTTATCAAACCCAAAACCAGTGTTTTGTATTGTGTATGCGTTTAAGAAGTGGTAAAAACGTTGCAGAAATGCCTCGTTCTAACATGAACACTGCTTCCACATCAAATGCACCTTCCCAAGCGGCAGTTAATGATACCAACGCTGCAAGTATTTCAGGAGTAACCGCCCCTGTATCTTCTCCAACCATAGCGGGAGTAACCGCTTCACTACCTTCTTCGACAGTTATGGGCGTAACTGCTGTAACCGCTCATACCATTAACCCTGTGTCGAATATGATGGTCCCTGTACCACCAAATTTAAATTCGACTAGTCCCTTAATGGCAAACTCCATGATTGGAAATATGCCGTTTAATTTCCCCATGAATGGTATAAATTATCCATATGGTATGCCAACAGCCATGATGGTAGGGCTTCAAACAAACGCATCTACGTATGCAGAAAACATAGCCTCAAGTTTTTCTCCTATACATAATTCCCCAAAAAATATTTATAGTCGAAATGCACAACCTTCGATAACCACATCGTCTTTATTGGCACTAAGACAACAAATGGATGATAGTAATCATGACATGGTTACCATGCTGACACAACAGATAGGCACTGTCTTTAATCCTTTGATTCAAAACACAAACGACAGTTACCAAATGTGAGCAACCCAAATGGGTCGAATTGCTGATTTCTTTGGCACTCCACCAGTACATAATCAGCTTATTCCCCAAATGCAAAATGTCAGGCCTATTGATTTACCTGTCGAAAGGCCCAACAATGCAATCCCCATGAACCAGGCACAACAATTTGTTGTCGAAGATCCTGTCCCCGAAGTGGTGCTAGTAAATAGGAACCAAAATGCTGACGAAGTAGTCGGGCAAGTCCAATAAAATAACTTTGGGCTTCAAAATAATTTGGCTAATCTTGTAGAAACTATACTAGCCCAAAATGGCCTAAATGTAGGCCTCCATAGGCCTAACTTCGTATCTCCTTTGTCGGAGTATTAGGGGTGTTCGTGGGTCGGTTTGGATCGAATTTGACCAAATCCGTTGCCCGAACCAATGATAATTATTCGGTTTGGGTTGGTTCGGATTTTACATTTTTTCCTCCAAAATCCGAACCAAACCGAACCGATATTGGACGGGTTGGTTTGGATTGGGCTCAGAGGTCATTCACCTAAAATATTAATTTTCTAAAATATAAAAAGAAAACATTTTTTTATGATATTCCAACACTTTAAATAGCTAAAAAAATTGAAAATCACACGAAATCAAACTCAAATCCACTAATAGTCTTCCCATTCTTGGTATTAAAATTTTACAACTTAATAATAAATTATTAAGGTAAAAATTCTAAGCAAATAAAACCGTGTGCATCTAAAATTACAAAATTGTTATAACGTAATATGGGTTGGTTCGGGTTCGCGGATTTGATTTTTAAAATCTGTTGCCCGATCCAAACAACTACGAGTTGGTTTGGATTTGTTCGATTTTGACCCGAACACGAAAACTATCCGAACCAAACATATCGGTTTGGATTTGCCCGAACCACTGAACACCCCTACGGAGTATGTCTTACAAACTGAGTTGCCAAGGGGATGGAAACTTCCTAAGTTCACCAAATTTGCTGGTGAAACTAATGAATCCACTGTCGAACATGTTGCCCGCTACTTAACTGAGGCAGGAGACTTGGTGCACAATGAGAACCTAAGGCTAAAATATTTCCCCAATTCTCTAACTAAAAACGCCTTTACTTGGTTCACCACTCTACCCCCACATTCCATATTTAATTGGGGGCAATTAGAGAAAGCTTTCCATGAACAATTTTACATGGGGCAATCGAAGATTAGCCTTAAAGAATTGGCTAGTGTTCGACGCAATGTGCCAGAGTTTATTGATGAATATCTCAATAGATTTAGATTACTTAAGGCAAAGTGCTTTACTCAAGTACCTGAACATGAGTTAGTCGAAATGGCTGCTGGTGGCCTAGACTACTCTATTAGAAAGAAGCTAGACACTCTGCACTTAAGAGACATGGCACAATTGGCCGATAGGGTTCGACAAGTCGAAAGACTCAAAGCAGAGAAAGTTTCGACAAATAGATTTAATAATAAAAAAGAAAAAGTGGCATTTGTCAATATTGATAACAATAGCCAAGAGTTCGGCGTATCATACGAGGATGTCGAAGAAGAGGTTAATGTTGCAGAATTAAAACATGGACCTCCATATGCATGTAAATTATTAAGTCCTTCCGATGGGAAAAACCCTGTCGAACCAAAAAATGATAAGTTTATTGCAAAAACATACACCTTTGATGTCACAAAATTTGATCAAATATTTGATCTTTTGGTGACTGATGGTCAAATTTTAGTGCCCAAGGGTCTAAAAATACCACCATTAGAACACCAAAAGAAAAGAGGTTATTGCAAATATCACAATATTTTGGGTCATAACACCTCTCGCTGTGTACTTTTCAGGGATCTAGTTCAAAAAGCACTGAATGTGGGAAGGCTGAAATTTGGCGAAAAAGCAAAGCCAAATATGAAAATAGACACTGATCCCCTCCCAGAGGTGGAAGCAATGTATGCTGAGCCCGTTGGAATTAATATGGTCGAAGTAACCACACTCAAGGCTGCAGATACCATAGTCAATGCTGAAGGGTCGAAGAGAGACGTCGAAATAGTCACTCAAGACAAATATGATGAGAAGATGCGTGTGGTATATCCTAAAGCTGAGGAAGAACTGATAGACTTCCTCAATCGGTGCAAAACAAATAACACCGAAGTGGTGTTGTGCCCTAGGTGCAGCGCTGTATTCGACAAGGAGGCTGCGAAGAGCCTTGAAAGCTACAAACCCCAGTCGAAAAGAAAAAGTAAGTGGGTCGATAACAGACCCAAGTTCAGTTTTAATCCAAGAGGAGTGCCTTACAAGGTAACACCTTCACCTAAGCAACCCCAAAGAGTCCAGGGGAAAACATTTGTACCTTCGACAAAATCTCCAGTCGAAAAATGGGTACACTCTGGACGTAAAGAGGCAGGATACTATGCAACAATGGCAAAGGGAAGCACCAACGCCACAAATAAGGCTCCTGGCTCAAACAGGTATGCCTACAGCAACAATTATAAGGGAAAAAACCCAATGACAAGGACTCAGTGGCGTCGACACCAACGCCAGATGAAGGTAGCGGCTACAGAAGGCAGAAACTCAAACCCACATAAGGGGAAGCAATTATCTTCTTGTGTGGAAATCCCTAGGAGGTCTGCCACAGAGAGAATCTACCCTCCTCTCTCAATAATCAAAAAAGGCCTAAATGCAGAAGAATGCCTCAACTTAGATGATGAAATGGATTCTTAGTTTTCAAAATCAGAGCCAGAACTCAACATCATTTGTGTTGTCTCAATCCTTCCGATTGAGTATGATGTGGTAACTGAGGTTAATGAGGTCGAAGAAGACCTTGACACAGAAATAGCTATGCACAAGCCAAAATGTTTTTATGTAATGAACAATGGCTGCGTCGAAGAGCAGACAGCCACATTTGAAAGGCCTGACGGTGGAATGAAGTACCACCTAAAACCCCTCTTTATCCAGGAGAAGGCAAATAATGTGGGGATAAACAAGGTTGTTGACGGGGGAGCTGCAGTCAACCTGATGCCACAGCACATGCTAGCGAAGATTGGCAAGTCAGATACAGATCTGAGACCACATAACATAGTTTTAACAAACTATGAAGGCAAAACTGGCCACTCATTAGGGGCCATTGAAGTGGAATTAGTGGTTGGTAGTGTAAAGAGACTAACCCTATTCATGGTAATTCCGACAAGAGCAACTTTCAATCTCTTACTTGGAAGAGAATGGATTCATGGTGTAGGCGCTGTGCCTTCAGCCCTACACCAGAGATTGTCTATCTGGAGAGAGGATGGGCTGGTGGAGAACGTCAAAGGTGACCAGAGCTACTTCCTAGCAGAAGTGGATTATGTTACAAGAAAGACCTTCGACAAAAATTTGGCCAATATTGGGCCATGCGTACCTTCAACAAGTGGATACACACCACAGAACAATGTGTTTTCTTCACTTGATCTCCACCCTAACCATGGCTTTATATGGGAAAGGAAGGTCGTGGATGAAGACAACCACTCAGCAGGCTTCTGCAAGCCTACAGGGTGGGATGGTCCCTAGACATTGATGATGTCTAAGCCCACTGCATGGGATCGAATTACCGCCTACGTGGCCGAGAATAAACAAAATGCGACTTTGGAAGCCGAATTACAACAAAAAATGGTTAATAAAACCACTGAAGTTAAAAAGGAAGACAACTTGGTCGAAGGCCAAAGGCTCGACTGCATTTATGATGACGAGCCTTTAGGTTTTGAAAAAGACCCAATGGGTTCGACCAAGAAAATTCAAGCTCAAGATCCTTTTGAGGAGGTCGGCTTAGGAGATGGCTCCATCAAGAGGCCAACATTCATCAGTGCTAAGATCGACAAAGGTTTGAGAGATCGAACCATAGAGCTATTGAAAGAGTACAAAGATTGCTTCGCCTGGGATTACAATGAAATGCTTGGACTGCGTTGAGAAGTGGTGGAGTTAAGACTGCCAATCAGACCAGACAAAAAGCTAGTGAAGTAAACACCAAGAAGATTTGCACCGCAGTTTCTGTCGAAGATCAAGGAAGAAATTGAAAGATTGCTCAAAAGCAACTTTATCAGAACTGCCAGGTATGTAGATTGGTTAGCTAATATAGTTCCTGTCATTAAGAAAAATGGGAGTTTAAGGGTCTGTATAGACTTTAGAGATTTAAACAATGCTACACCAAAAGATCAATATCCTATGTCTGTAGCAGAAATGCTAGTTGATTCGGCAGCAGGGTTTGAATACTTAAGTATGCTCGATGGGTATTCTGGGTATAATCAAATTTTTATTGCCGAAGAAAATGTGTCGAAAATAGCATTTCGTTGCCCAGGGGCCTTAGGCGTTTATGAATGGGTAGTAACGTCTTTCGGCCTAAAAACTGCTGGTGCAACATACCAGAGGGCAATGAATTCTATGTTTCATGATTTTATAGAAAATTTTATGCAAGTGTACATAGATGATATTGTTGTTAAATCTTCGACAGAAAATGGTCATATAGACCATCTTCGACAGTCATTCGAAAGAATGAGAAAATATGGATTGAAAATGAATCCAATAAAATGTGCCTTCTGTGTACGTGCAGGTGATTTCTTGGGATTTGTTGTCCACAAAAAAGGCATTGAAATCAATCAAAACAAGACGAAAGCAATCATGGAAACAAAGGCGCCTTCGACTAAAAAGGAGCTCCAGTCATTGTTGGGAAAGATCAATTTCCTTAGAAGGTTCATCTCAAAGCTAAGTGGTAAGACTCAAGTTTTCTCGCCATTGCTTCGACTGAAGAAGGAAGACGTGTTTATATGGGATCCAGAGCACCAAAAAGCCTTCGACGAGATCAAATCTTATCTAGTTAAACCACCTATATTGTTACCACCTATCAGAGATAAGGTGATGAAATTGTACATAGCAGCATTAGAGCTGTCAATAGGTAGTATGTTAGCACAAGAGGATGATAATGGTGTCGAAAGATCCATCTATTACCTTAGTAGAATTTTGAATGATGCTGAAACTAGATATCATCCAACGGAGAAATTGTGCCTTTGCTTGTATTTCTCTTGTACAAAGTTAAAGCAATATATAAAGCCTATTGATGTGTATGTTTATTCTCATTTTGATATTATTAAACATATGCTGTTGAAACCAATGTTGCATAGTCGAATTGGTAAATGGGCTTTAGCTCTTTCTGAATATTCACTAACATATCAACCTTTAAAAGCTATTAAGGGTCAAATTGTTGCTGATTTTATCGTTGACCACTCATTGGTCGAAGCAACATCAAATTGTGTGAATATTTGACCATGGAAGTTATACTTCGACGGTTCAAGCCATAAAAATGGTTCTGGAATTGGGATTCTAATCATTTCTCCAATAAATATCCCTACGAAGTATAAATTTAAAATTAAGGGATTTTGCTCCAATAATGAGGCTGAATACGAAGCTTTGATAGCAGGGCTTGAAATTTTGCTAGAATTGGGGGCAAAAGCTGTCGAAATTAGAGGTGACTCTGAATTAGTTGTGAGGCAATTAACTAAGAATATAAATGCATTAAAGAAAATTTGATAATGTATTTTGTCACTGCCAATACGTTGTTGAAACATTTCGACTATGTTAACATCAAACATGTGCCTCGATCTGACAACCAAGAGGCCAATGATTTGGCACAAATTGCTTCAGGCTATAAAGTTTCTAAAGAGAAATTAGAAAGATTAATAGAGATAAAAGACAAACTCATTTCGACAGAATACGCTTCGACTGAATTGTCAACGCCAAAACTTGGGGGGGCAGAAGAAATATTATCACCTCCAATCAGCGAAGAAAATTGGCACAATTTTCAATATGTTGAAAATTTTGCCATTGACAATATGTCGAATGATGATTGGCGAAAGCAAATTGTCGAATACTTGGAAAATTCAACTGGAACAACAAATAGAAAAACCAAGTATAGGGCATTAAGCTACGTGATTATTGGAAACGAATTGTTCAAGAAAACTCCTGAAGGAGTTTTACTTAAATGTCTTAGTGAAAATGAGGCATATGTAGCAATATCCAATACTCATAGCGGAACTTGTGGGTCTCATCAAGTGGGTCACAAAATGAAATGGCTCCTATTTTGACAAGGGGTATACTAGCCAACTATGCTAAAAGATTGCATAGAATTTGCTAAAGGATGCCAGGAATGTCAAAAACCTTGTCCTTTTAGGGGTTGGGCCTTAGATATAATTGGTGAAGTTAAGCCAACATCGTCGAAAGGCCACCGTTATATACTAGTGGGTATCGACTACTTCACTAAATGGGTCGAAGCTATTCCCTTAGCTAATGTAGACCAAGAGGCAGTAATTAACTTTATTCAAAACCATATTTTATATAGGTTTGGGATCCCAGAAACCATTACTACAGATCAAGGCTCAGTTTTTACTGGTCGAAAAATGGTAGAATTTGCCTCTGAAAATGGATTTAAGTTATTAAGTTCGACACCATATTATGCTCAAGCAAATGGTCAAGTCGAAGCAGCCAATAAAATTATCATTAATTTGATTAAAAAACATATTGGACAAAAACCCAGAAATTGGCACAAAACCCTTGATCAAGCATTCTGGGCTTGTCGAAATTCTCCTAGAGAATCAATTAACACTACTCCATTTAGGCTCACCTTTGGGCATGATGCAGTATTACCTGTCGAAATCTATCTACAGTCAACTAGAATTCAAAGGCAATTCGAGATCCCATCAGATCAGTATTGGGACATGATTTTAAATGAATTGGTTGAGTTAGATGAAGAAAGGTTATTTGCATTAGATATCCTTACAAGGCAAAAGGAGAGAGTAGCTAAAGCCTACAACAAAAAGGTTAAATCAAAAACTTTTGTCCTAGGAGACTTAGTGTGGAAAGTTATCCTACCTATGGGCAGAAAAGATAGAGCCTTAGGTAAATGGTCACCAAATTGGGAAGGACCATTCAAAATTTCACAAGTGTTTTCGAACGGTGCTTATGAAGTCGAAGAGCTAAGCGCTGATAATGGAATTTTGCGAATAAATGGTAAATACTTAAAAAGATATAAGCCAATGTTGCAAGAAATTAAAATAAGGCAAGATTAAGATAAAATGAGGGAACATAAACATAGCATGATCATTAATTTGAATGCCAAAATATATTGTCGAAATACAAATTGAGTAAAATGCTGTCAGAATCCAAATCGAAAAGTAAATTACAAAGGTAACTTTAAGCCTCTCAAAGGCTACTCTGGCATGCATCAATCTAGCATTTAAGAGGGATTCATCCTCAGTTAGCCTCTTAACTGCCTCATCGTGTTTCTGGACCCTCTCCAAGTGTTCAATAGCCAAGGTTGCCTCAGATCGAAGTACAATCTCTAAAGGAATCGAAGATCTCTGTTGAACAGAAATTTTCTTCTTTTCTTCTGCTTTAATCTTCGACTGCAACTCCCTGATTTGATCCTGGTATGTTGAAATGTTCGCATCACAGTCAGCTATCTCCTTAGAATCAGTTGCTACTTGAATTTCCAGGTTCGAAATCTAGCTTTCTGAGGCTTCGACAGCGGCACTTTCTTCTTTCAGAAGCTCAAACTCACGCTCCTTGTTCACAACAGTGCTCTTCCTCTTATTTATATCTCTGGAAATCTGCTCCAGTAAAGGCTCAAATTCGACAATGAAGCCTAAAAGAGAGTCACTGGAGCCAGAATTATTAAGTTTGTTGAGCAAAGATTTGAGTTTGTAAGAGAGCATATGATCTGCTTCGATAGCCTTGAACAGATCTACCTCAAAGAGGGCTGCTCGAAGTTCTCGAATCATATCTTCTTTAGGACCTCCAGAGGAATCGCCAACAGAGGTAGTCGAAACACTTAGCTTACTCTCTGTTGAGGATAAACCACTCACCATTCGCTTGAAAGCCTTAAGAGGGTCTTTACGTTTTAGATCCGAAAGCTCTTATTCTTGAGGGCTCAAAGTGGTGTCATGTGTCAAAGGCACAGAGCATGGAGGATTAGCTGCCTCAGGAGATTCACTTTTCCCCTCATTGTTACTGTCATCTTCACCCTCCTCCTCATTGTATCCTTGTTCCTCCATGTTCGGAGAGGAAGATATACTAATCTCAGCTGCACCTTGGCCAGCATCAGGACTTTCATCGGCATCCATAGCAGTGTGCTCTTGGCCATGATCAGAAACTTCCTTTGCAGCTTCAGCAGGAAGGGTTGTTTCGACCAGTGGTTTATCTTCGACAGTGCTAAGAGGTAATTTCGGATTTGGCTTTTCTTCTTCAACACCTTCTCCAGCAACGAGCATCTTTGAAGGGGATTTAGTAGAGGTAGGCGTGGCTTGCCTTATTTGAGCTTCAGGGTTGAGAATTTTAGCACCCTGATAATGGAGCTAAGTGAGTGTCACCATAGATAGATAAAACACCTGAAATGGAAATAAGTTTCGATCAACTACCTGGGTTTTAGTGTCTTCGACACGAGAATGAGCACTATCAGGCTTTTTGAGAGCCTTCTTCGGTACCGCCTCTAGAGAGATTGAAGCTGTCTCTGTGGGTTCTCTCTTTTGCTTTTCTCCTGCCTTTCGACAGAGGTTGATTGAAGAATGACTCTAGAAGTATCCTGAGAGTTTTTCTTTTTCTTCTCCCTCTCCACTTCAGAAGTTTGAATCTTGACAGGCTTCTTTCTGGTCAATGGCACCTCATCAGACTGAAAATGCAACACTCATATGAGCACAAGCAATAAAGAAAAAGCATAAACATAATTAAGCAAGAAGTTAAAGAGCTTCGACCTCCGAGTCGCTCACGAGGGACGTGTTGACCTTCCTTGCCTTTTTTGGATTGATGGTTAGGGAACTGCTTGGTCTCTTTCGATTCTACAAAAAAGAGCTAAATCAGTCATTGGAAATAATGGAGTGATACAAAGGAAAAAACGAAAGGGTACTTACTTTTGGTTTTTCTTCCTGAGGAGTTTGGTCTTTTTTCGACGAAGTTTCAATGCTTTTCTTCTTTTGATATTCGACAAAACATGTAAGCACAAATCATGCACAAAAGAGAAATTAAATTCTTCTAAGAGTTTGATATATCACCTTCCCCGATCATAGAGGTGACTCGAACATGTCGAATGTCCAAATGAACGTGACCTTCAAACGTGTGTAAGGTATGCTTAATCGAAACTATTTTCTCAGCTGTCTTATTCGAAAGAAAATTGTAAACTGCCCTGATCGAACCACAGATAAACCATAGTGGGAGTGGTGGTGAAAATGCCAAAGCCAATGGACTAGTTGGCAAAGGCGGAAATTTGAGTTTGTTGTGTGCCAAAGGAAAAGAATACCTATCGGTCACATAAGAGGGAAAGACCATTGTTGGAATTTTTTCGATATATTTGTCTTTTAAAACTTTTGCAGCTTGAGAAACAGTTCGACTAAGTTCATTTGGGTCATACACAGTTTCGAAGTATTTTTGAAATGCTTGAATTTCTTGAATGTGTGTACCTTTCGACTTGGTCGTCTTTTTCTGCGACGAAGGAAAAGCAGAAATTAGACTTGCATTGGCAGCAAAGTAGCCTCTTCGACACTAGCGAATTTTCTGGTGATATACTCCTTCCACCACTTAGAAAACTCTTTGGTACAAGAGTAAAATGGGTCGAAAGGAATAGACTTGAAGTTGATAGAGCCTGGGGTAAACCAGTCAAGACACTCTCTCCATGCTTCTTCGTTCCTTGGAGGTATTATTTCTTTCTTCGACCTGAAGAAAGGACTGGGTCGAAGTTGGCATAACCCAAATTGCCTTGCTAATAAGCTAGGGTGATAGGAGTATACGCCATATGAAGCTGCAGATTTCCCAAGAGAAATCCGGGCTGACAAGAACTTGGGAGTTAAAAAAGCTTCCCATATTTGGTTAGTTTCCTCCTCGTCGACAGAAGTAGTCGCAGGAAACTCTCTGGTGAACCAAGATGGTCCATAAGTCTTCTCGGCAAAAGGTGCCATTGAAGGAATAAAATCTACACAATCCAAGAACATAGTGAAGGACTGAGAAAACAAATCTTGAGTAGACACTGCTATCTCTCCGGGCTTCAGAGCAGCAAGTCTTTCACCTTCGACCCCCCTATTTTCGACCATGCTAGCATAGTTATTAGGGATGTACATTTGCAGCTTCGACTCAAAAGTGGCAACAAGCCACAATTGAAATAACCAGATTGGTCCAGAGACCAAAAATTTCTCCTCTGGTCGAAGTCCTTTTAGGGCAAGAACTCCTTGTTTCAGGCTGTCGTAAAGAGACCCTAAAATGAGGGTGGCCAAATTTAACTCTCGACATTCATGCAGTTGAATGGCCAAGGGAATATACATCTTGGCCACTTGGAGTGAAGAGGAGCAAAATACATAAAGAGAAATCCAGGAGGCAAAAAAAGCGATGTGTTCCTCATCAGAAACATCATCAGAATCAGTAACATGGTTGTCTTCAATGTACCCTTTAGAGGTGGCACGCTTGAAGTCGAACTCATGTTGGTCACCAGTGGTAATCGGGTCGAAAACCTCCCCTAATGGCTTCAAACCCGTGATAGCAGCCACGTCAAGTAAACTGGGGGCAAGCATGCCGCACTTCAAGTGAAGGCTATTGGTGGTAAGCTCCCAGAAATGCAGAGCTGCGATGAGCACTGGGCTTTGGTATTTAGGCCCATATCTTGACAATTGAATCAGGTCGAAGATTCCCTGATTTTTCCAAATGTCTCCCTTTTTCGACTCTACTTTATTGAGCCAGTCGAGATAAGGCATGTTCTTTTCAACTGGCGGAGAATATCTAAAAACCCTATTTGGGTTGCCCATGAAATCCATTATGTATGGACCCTCTCCAAAGACCCTAGGGCTATACTTGTGATAGCTAGGGAATACCTCCTTAACTTTGGTTGAATCATCGCCAGGGACAGGAAGAGGGCCCAAGGACGCATACTTTAAAGGTTTAGGGGAGGGGATTAGTACCTGAGACTGATAAATCAAGGTTTCCTCTCTGCTTAGAACTGGTTCGGACACCAGAATTTGTTTCGCAGGAGCAACAGTAGAAGAAACGATCTTGGAAGAAGACACCATTGTTGTAGGAATAGAGCTTACAGATAAAATGGAGTCTTCGTAGGTGTGTTCTGTAGCGAGTACTGGAAAAGAAGAAGAGACCAGAGGATTCGCAGAGAAGAGGGGTATTCGCAGGAGAAAAGGGGAAGAAGATGAAGATTCTGGAGAAAAAGAAAATGGTAGAGCACGGTTACCTTTTATAGCCGTTCTGGCCGAATTTTAAATTAAAAAGAATTAAGGAACGTGGGTACCCACAGCGTTTGTGGGGAAACGTGGGATCATATATGGAAGATCCCAACAGTTACTTTTCACGTGTGGCGTGATATCAGTGGGGGAAAGCGACAGCAAATTGTCGATTGGCACAAAAACGTCTCCTCATACTCTGAGAGAAGATATTAAATGATGTGATAAAGATTTGGTACAGAGTAGTCGAAAGACACTTCAAAAAGTCATTCTCTATCTTCGTTCAAGACTCAGTCGAAAAAGTCTTTTTGGGGGGCAATTTGTTAGCCTGCATTTTCGACATGCTAAACTTAAATGCAGTCAACGAGATTTGACTTGGTGGATTTAAGAAGAGAAACTACCATTTCGACAGCAAGATGCTGCAATCAGGGAGAATCAGCGTAGTGCAGAACTTAGCGAAATTTGGAAAGCTGAAGCCATTGGTTCGACAAGAAGGAGAATAATGTCTAGATAACAGGTCAAGTCAAAGAGCGCTGTCGAAAGGGACAACAGCAGATTGGTCGAAAGATAGAACGGTTACCTGGTCGAAAAAGCAGTTATTTAATTTGAAAACCGTTGTACGGTTATTGTTTCTCTCTTTTAGTATAAATAGAAGTTTCTACGTAGAATTCAGGGTCGCGAATCATTTCTACAAAGTTTTGAAAACACTCCTACTTCCGCATATCAGAGAAAAGCGAGTCAAATCACGAACAATGTATGATCCTGCGTACCAACTTTAAATTCAATGCAATGTCTTTACCATTCCTTTAAGATTCCTGCAATTTACTTGCTTTTGATCTTCTTTTCTTTGTTTTCTTTGCGATTCCTGCACTTTACTGCATTTGGTCTTATTTTCTTTATTTGTTTAAGTTTCTGAAACCCTTCACGTTTCTGCATTTCTTCTTAAACACTTTTCTACTTCACTCACCATTTTGTTATCGTTTTTTCCTTCATTAAACGGTTATCACCATCGTTTTCAAACAAACCGTCAGAACCTTAACTATTTTCAATAAAGACTTTAACACAAATGTTCTGAGATGTTTCTAGTTGGTCTCGCAAGCAACACACGTGTAACTAGCGGTGTTTACCAAAAACCCCGGTAAACAGTGTTCAGATTAGTATATTAAAATTATAAATGGTTTAGAAATTTGATACTGCAAAAATACATTGAAATTCTCAATCAATGATGAAAATGTACTCAATCAGTGTTATATGTATCATGTGTATTTGGGTAGAAGACACTTTGTTATAAAATAAACCCAACCAAAGTTTATAGATAGCAAACATATAAAGTAAATAAAAAATAATTGCTTATAACAGATATAGTTAGATATTCTGATCCAACATATAATGTTACTCCAAAATAAAACATTCCTAAGTTAAAGATCTTAGTCGCGGGGTACAACTCTCTCCTTTTTCGATTTTTTTTCGTTTCATTTTTGTTGAGAATTACTGGGTTGTCTTTAATTTGTCCTTATTCCTGGACTCATCAGATCATAACCTATGCTGTGAACAAAAATTCTTGTTGTCGGAGTATTTGATCCACCAACTTCAGGAGATCATGATCAGTCATAGCAGATAGAGTTTGCTGAAAGGAAAAGGTGTTTTTTGTATGTAAGTGTTTATGTTACTACTAAAGATAGTTAGATTGTTCTATTATTTGAAATACTTATTATAATGTAACCAGTTCTAGACAAAGATTGCTGAGATATTTAAAATTTGGACAACATCAAGAAGTCCCATCAGTAAAGACATTGACAATTACAACAACGAAAAGTAAAAGATTTTGTAGAGCAAAAATTATGCTTACAGTATCAAAAATTATTTCTTGATGTATTTTTTCTTTACCCTTCAGTAAATTTGAAGTTTGTTGAAATGCAAAGTAATGTGTGACTACTTGTAGGAAATGTAAAATGAATGATTGAGTTCATGCAAAAGACTAACCAAACTATTAAATAGTCTGACTATACCTATTTTGGTTGCATCTTGTCCAAAACAATTTTTATGATTTCTGCATTTTGTTGTTGTTGTTGTTGTTGGAGAAAAACATTTAGACATGAAGGATTCATCCTTTTTTTTGCAGCTAATCGCAGCTGGACCTTGAAGACAATGCAAAATAATAGTTAGCCGAGAATAGAAGATGAAGTTAAAGTGTTTTTTGAAGATTAATTATTCCACAACGTACTCGCATCTAGTAGTCTCTTTTTGATGTTCCCTCCATTCATTATTACACAAAGGTAACACTTTCTTTGCTGGCAGGTTCATATTGTCTCTTGGGAGCTCCCACCTTCCCATCCGAGTCTCTGATGATTGTTGTTTGAGTCCTCAGGAGAGACAAGAGGTACATTTAGATCAATAGAGTTTGGGTAAGAGTCCATATGTTGAGAGGAGGCTAAATTCATATGTTGTTTGTTGACTGTTGTGTAGACATGAATACTGGGGAGTTGACTGTTAACCTGGTGGCTGTTATTCACATCTACAAGTAGCCCAGCAATGTAAGTTCTTACCATTCTTATCTCTCCTTCATGCAACTGTTTAGCATATTCATCTTCTACATTCAAATCCCCTTTCTATTGGGTTCCTATGTTTTGAGCTCTGATCTAAAATTCTTGATTTCTAATCTTGTTGTTCTTTATTGATGATGTATTTGTTTTTTTGTTTTACAAAAAATGAGATCTTTTAAAAATTGAATAAAAATGGCCTTCTATCTTTTCTGGAAAGCTCTACACCTAATGTTTTGATAATATGCATTTTACCATCCCCTGTTCATTTGGTTGTTTTGTGCTATACCAAAATAAAAAACGTTGAAACTAAGTTAGGTGCTGCCACAAACCTTTATACATCTTCTAATGCTAAGGATCCTATTTATGTTTATAGTGCAAATAACATGTTGAAAAACATTGATGGGTGAATTTCTGAAACTCTTATAAATAAGTTAGTAAAACTGTTGAAAAACAATAACCATGCAAACAATGTCTATAACATTGGATAATATCTATCTATTTATATCTAAACACCTTAGGATTGTTTATATCTACTGTTTATATCTAAACAATTTCTATAACATTGGATAATGTCTGTCTATCTACTGTTTATATCTAAATAATTTCACCCAATTCTAATGGCTTAACCCTCAACGACCTTAGGATTGTTTACACAATTTTTAATGTCCAACTACATTATTTTGAATACTACCCAACCACTCATATTTAATTTGATAGAGTACTTCTAATAGTCAAAATTCATCAGGAGAACCAAATACAATTTCTACTTATACAATTTATATTTATTGTATTAATGGTATTAAGTACTATTTATCTTTAAGGAGATTGTTATGCTTCAAATCAAATAATTTATATTTTTTGTTAGAAGAAGCTTGTTACTTGATAGTCAATAAAAAAGAAAAAGCTTCTTACCTTTGAAGAATATGAAGGTAGAGTGTAATGTTTGAAAAGCTGAAACCTTTCCCCTTACCAGGTCTGAATCTGAAAACCTCAAACCTTGGAGAGAGTGTAAAAAAGAAATGCAAAGGAAACATAATGAGATATTATAACAAAAGCATAATGAGATTGAAGTAGCATAATGAGATTGAACTAAAACAATGAAATTGAAGTAGCATAATGAGATTGAAGTATTTAGAACTACAACTAACCACAAATATGAAGACCGAATGAACTTTAACCAACTTGTAGCAAATTTGTTTCAGGTTTCTGTTATAAGAGAGAAAAGCAGAGATAACATGTTAGCCACGATCAAATGAAGTTGGAAGAAGATGGAGAAGCCAATAAGTTTTTGAAATAAGAAGAGAGGGGAAACCATTTAGTGAAGAAGCATTAGAGAGAAAAGTTTCAGCTTTTGAAATCATTTGGGAAGGAGCTGTAGTGAGTTCAAAATTGTTATTTGGATTTGGGATTGCATTTGCATTTTGAATTTTCTACGTGGAGGACAGCAAGATTTGATGAAGTATATTAATCACTTCCCACTTTGTCAACAAAATTGCTGTTGACTGTCATAGGAATTGATGATGAAGTACCATATCTTGAAATGAGTTGCAAAGAGTTGTGTTTACATTGGAACCGGATAGATATTCACCTTTTAACGTGTTAATATTTTGTATTCACATCAAGCTTTAGTGAAACAGGTGCTATATTTGAAAAAGGAAAAAGTGTTGGTGTGAACTACTTATTTTCAACGTATACACTGTTCTGTGTCAACTCGTGAGGGATAGTTGTGGGGAGTTGTAAAATGGGTTGTGAATTGTGTTCACATTAGCTACTGACTTGGAAGTTCTCTTTATGGTGTGAAGCAAAATGTTGTATGGTTTAGACTGTTGATTTTGAATTTATTTTACTTCCCACTCAGCATATAGAACCTGTTACAATGTGTAAACTCCATTTGTGTTCACATTTGTAGGCTTCTTAATTTAGCTTAAAAAAACTGAAAATCGAACAAGAATTTAAAAGAAGAGATTCAATGAACAATTTACATTGGTTAATTCATAATAAAGACAATGAGAAGTCAAAGAAGATGTGATCACAAATACAATTAAGAGAAGAAAAGTTTTTGAGTTGACTGTGCACATAAACTTTTTTTTCTGCCTAGTCAAATGGTGAAAATAGTTGTTTTCTCTTATTTTCCTCTATTTTCTGTAGATCCAAATGTAATAAAAATAAACGAAGAAAATAAAGTGGAGTAAAACGAGAAAAAAAATATCTTCTTGTCTCATTTTATATTATTTTTTCATTTACAAGTAAATCTATTTTAATATTATCCAAAAACAAAAAAGATTTACTTAAGAAAAAATAATATAAAATTAGAAAAGTATTTGTCTATTACTATTTAAAAAATGTAAAGTTTATTGAAAATTATAATACTTTTCTTTCAAATTTTAATTTACTAAATAATAAAGTTAGAGTTGTTGCACATTTTCTTTTTTGTTTAAGCTCTTCCTTCCTTAATCATCATAAATTTTTTATTATATTTTCATTGTTTTATTTTTATTTATTTATTACTTATACTCTTTTCTTCCTACCTTCAAGATAATCATAATTCATAATTCAAAGAAAGCAGGAATCGCGGACCATACCATAGCTTTAACAGAAACGTGTACGGCCAGGATTCTCCCAGAAAGCACAATGTTATTGGTTTCTGTCACATCATACTCTCCCAACTTCCAACCGCTTTTCATTGGTCCACGTGTCATGTCGGCAGTGTGCGAGCTCCATTATTATGCCTTCCTCCTAATATTATAGTATTTGAATCCCTAATTATATTTTAATTCTTTTCGTCTCTATACATATCACTAATAATCAGTCATAAAATCAAAATTTTGAATCTCAAGAGCGTGTTGTTTAGGTGTTTTTTAGTACACTTTTTTCAGTAAAACCCGATAATATACACGAAACGTACTTCGATTTACATTCTAATTTAGAAGTATTTATTTATTTATCAAAACAGAAGCACCATTGAAATTTGAAATGATTGTTTTCACTGGATCAACAATAAGTTAAAAACACGATGGCAACAATATAATAATAAAATAATGGTATATAAAAATAATAAAACCGTGGGTTTCTTTGGTCCCAAATCCTGATTGATATGTTGAAAAGCGAAGGGGGAGAAAAGGGAAAGCATAGTGTGAAGAGAAAATTGGACACTTGGCGCATTCACGGAGCACTTGTAACCGAAGAGGGAGGAACGCAGCCATCCACCACACACCACCACAAACCAAAATTTCCAAAAAAACATACCAAATCAGGAATACCCAAAAATTACATAAATAGCACAGGTAAATATGCTTATCTTATTCTTATCTTCTTTCTCCAGATTTTCCTTCCCTTTGTTTTTGCCTAATTTCAACCCTTTTATTTCTTTCCCTTTTTGTTCTTCAATTTTATTCTGCTTTTTTTCCCTTCTAGTTAACTCAAACTACCCCAAAAAAAACACGCACATGTAGTAAGTAAATTGTCTTCAGTGTGAGCATGTAGATTATCTCAAGAAGGATTTTCCTTACTAGCGTTGAAATTGGGGATATTTTAATTAGGATCTTAAGACTCGTGTAATTAGTTAGTTAGAAAAAATTTCTACACGTACAATTCAAACACTATAGAAGTTAGTTAGGTTAGCAGAACAAAATCCATGTGTCAAAACAGATTGAACTCTTTTTTTTTTACTTTGATCATTTGAGTGTGAAAGGATTTAGATTTAGGTTTGTGATTTGGATGAGGTTGTTATTGTTGTTGTGTTTTGCTTCAGATTTGAGGGAAAGAGGTTGTGATTAGAAGCATGAACTTCAAGGGTTTTGGGAATGATCAGGGGACCGCCGCGGGAAGCAGCGGGGGGAGGCCACCGGCGGCGGCGATGGCAGGAAACTTTCCCCTAACGCGGCAGCCATCGGTGTACTCGTTGACGGTCGACGAGTTCATGAACAGCATGGGAGGTTCAGGGAAGGATTTCGGGTCAATGAACATGGATGAGTTATTGAAGAACATTTGGAGTGCTGAAGAGGTTCAAACAATGGGTGGTGAAGAAGGTTTGAGTCATTTACAAAGACAAGGGTCTTTGACTCTTCCACGTACGCTTAGTCAGAAGACGGTGGATGAAGTTTTTAAGGATATCTCAAAGGATTGTGGTTCTAATTTGGCGGCGCCACAAGCTCAGAGACAACCAACTTTGGGAGAGATGACATTGGAAGAATTTTTGGTGAGAGCTGGTGTTGTTAGAGAAGATGCTAAACCAAATGATGGAGCTTTTGTTGATCTTTCAAGTTTGGGAAACAATAGTGGCTTGGGATTGGGGTTTCAGACTCAGCAACAGTTGAATATTAACAAGGTTACTGGTTTAATGGGTAATAATGGATTTTCTCCTAATAATGATACACTTGTGGGTTTTCAATCTCCTTCTACTAATTTGCCCTTGAATGTTAATGGTGTTCGATCATCCAATCAGCAACATATGCAGAGTCCACGGAATCAGCTACAACAGCAACATCTTCATCATCATCAACAGCAGATATTTCCAAAGCAACCTGTTTTGAACTATGCAACTCAGATGCCACTGGCTAATAATCAAGGAATGAGGGGTGGAATGGTGGGGCTTGCAACTGATCAGGGACTGAATGGTAATATTGTGCAAGGTGGAGGGATTGGTATGGTTGGTTTGCCACATGGGACTGTTCAGATTGCTACTGGGTCACCAGCTAACCAGATATCAGGTGATAAAATTGGAAAGAGTAATGGTGACACTTCTTCTGTATCACCTGTTCCTTATGTATTTAATGGCGGTATGCGAGGAAGGAAGAGTGGAGCTGTGGAGAAGGTAATTGAAAGAAGGCAGAGAAGAATGATAAAGAATAGAGAGTCAGCTGCTAGATCTCGCGCTCGCAAGCAGGTATATTTTTTTATCCTACTATCTCCTCATTGTGGTTTCATTATTATTATTTTAAATTTAGCATATTCAAGTGAAGACTTACTTTACTTGGATGCAAAAAGACTACTTTAATTTCTCCATTTCACCAAGTATTAGTCTCCTTTTATTGAAGTGGATGAAAAAAGAATGCAGAATGTAGGACAGAAAGAAGAGAAAAGAGTTCATCTGGCCTTCCTATATTGAGAAAGCATAATATAATAGATATTAGATAGTTCACTATTAGTAGAGTTTGGGGATATAAATAATTATTTCAAAAATCAAAATATTGACGAATTGCGACATGTTATGATTTTGCTAAATCCTGATGCTACAAGGCCATTGACATTCTGCTTTTATCCTCTGTGAACATGCTGTATAGTATGAGAGATTATGCAGCAGAATGGTAATATGATAGCGATCTGAACTGATGAAAGGTGAACCATTATTGAGAAGTTACAATCATGAGAAGTTGTAAAGATTCAGGTTTTTACAAGGTAATGGAACAGTTAATTGGGGAATATAAGGATCATCATAAAAATCCATGAAAGCATATAATAATTAAATACATGTTACCTTACTGGGAATGTAACATGGGAAGGTAGTCCAGCTAGAAATTTTGTAAGATGCATTAAGATATTTGCGGTAAGTTCAGTCACACATTTTTGTTTTCATCTTTTCATTTATTTCAGGCATATACCATGGAACTGGAAGCAGAAGTTGCCAAGTTAAAAGAGGAGAACGAAGAACTTCAGAAAAAGCAGGTAGTCATGTCGCATCGAAATGCAGGCTTTGTGCATGAAATCATGAATTTGTGGCTTAAGTTCACTTACATTAAAACTTTCCCTGACCAATAATTATTTGAATACTGCAGGCAGAAATCATGGAAATTCAGAAAAATCAAGTAAGTTCAGCTTTTGGTTTTCCGGAATTGCATGTATTTGAATTGGCCTTAACTATACAAGTCACAATTTTTCCTAGGATTGCATTTAAGAACCATTTTCCTTATGCCTTGTGTCTGTGACTAACTGGTTAAGAAATCATGAATCATAGTTTTAGCTTCTTACATATAATAACATGCTATATTGTCAATCCTCATCTGAGAGCAATTTTGCCACATATAATATACTCCAACCAACGTAGAGTTTGACAGAGGTCATTGTGAAGATAACACTTGGTCGCAAAGCTGTGCCAATTATCATATGTCGGTGTGCTTGTCATGTTCAACCTAAATTACTTATAAAAATTTTCCTATTAAGATTCGTTAACTAATACTGGTTTCATCTATCTATGCTTTGATTTCATATCTTGTTATCAAACTCTGAAACCATGTTCAAAAGTATTCTTTTATCTTACAGACAAGAAAGATTTCATATCTGACATTTGGCGATATTGCAGGTTAAGGAAATGATGAATTTACAGCGTGAAGTGAAGAGAAAATGCTTAAGGAGAACACAAACTGGTCCATGGTAGATTGAAGATTAGATTATGATTCCGAAGTTAAGATATATGTAAATACAGGTGTTTTGGTGTAGATTAACGCTTTGGTAGTTTAGACCATGAGAATGTGTTTCAGCACGTGTCCTATTTCATACCGCTATTTGTTAGTTTGATTCGGTGAGAGGCTGAAATATTTGTCTATTGTGTTTGTGTGTACTTTTCTTTCTTGCACTATTCATTAGAGTTAGGACAACTGGCATACGAGTTCTGAAACTGCCCATTTTTTTGATCAGGATCCTCTCCATTTAATGGAGGTTCCATTTGGAGAGAGAGTGACACATTGAATATTTTAATATTATTTTAAAATAATATTAAAATATTCAATGTGTCACTCTCTCTCCAAATGAAACCCTCCATTAAATGAAGAGGATCCCAATCCCATTTTTTTTATTTGCGTCCGGTGGCGGATCACTTGCACAAAGATATAAATTGTCCAATGTGGGAAAGTGGGGCCACAACCCACTATGACAAGTTTTTCCTATCTTTTGCATATTTATGTTTTCCACCCCTAATCATTTGCTATTTGCTTTTCTAACAATAATGAAATCATAGTAGTAACGAAGTAATTCCCCTTGAATGATTATATCATGATTCAACAACAGGAAGGCTGTAATCACATCCCAGCAATTCCGGTCCAGATTTATGCTTTTTCACAAATTCAATTATGTTTTTGTTGTATCCTAAAATCAAAAATCACAGATATGCAGAAACTTGTCACATTCTAGAAAAGATGAACATCAGCAAACCAGAATCACAAGCACAACCCAGGAATCCTTTCATTTTCGTTTGTGACATCTTGAAGCAATACCTGAATATATCTTATCTGTTTCAGAATCGCTTCAAATCCAATCCAGAGTTGCTTCAAACCCAACCCAGAGTCGCTTCAGATCTGTTTCGATTTTGTTTTTTCAGATTTGTTTAGATTTTGTTTTCGATTTCAATTTTGTTTTTCAGATCGATTTCGATTTTGCTTTCTCAGATTTGTTTTTTCGATTTTGATTTCAGCAAAAGCGATTTCCATTTCGGTTTTTCAATTTTGTTTATTCAGATCTGTTCTGTTTCAGTTTGTTCTTCTGGAGCTAGATGCATTATATATTTTAATTGGCAACGGTTGGAACTAATGTTCAGATTTGTATCCATAAAAAAAAATGTTCAGATTTGTATATGGAACAAGAAATGACCGTGTCGTCTTTTCCACTTTCTCCTTCTTTATTTTATAAAAGATTAATAAATTATTGAATTATTGTAGACATCCAGATGTAGTATACTACAGGGCATCCAGATCAGATGTTGAAAATTCTTCTCTTTTTTACCTGCGGGTTATATTTAATTTTGAAGTGATACTAAATTTCTATCCAAATAGTTTTTTTTGGTGTAGAGGTATTTGACCCCCCTTTGGTATCTGGGGGTGATGTGAATCCACACATTCATCACTAAATTTAGGATCTAGAAAATTACAAATCTATATGAATCTCTAAGTCATGATGATGAACAAGAACACAATTTCAAGATTAGATGATGACATTTACTTGAAGAACACAAAAGTGAAGAAATAATCAAATGTGGAAAGAATAGAGATGAAGTGGAGAATGATGTCCGCCACTTCTTCCTTGGGAAGAAGATGAAGACCACACGCCGCTTTGAGCTTCTCCAAGCCTCAAAGGTAGGTGCTCAAGGTTCCATTCCAAGAACCAAGGGAGAGAAAACTATGCTCTCAAAAATCAAAATTTTATTTCCTCCAAGTCTCCCAATTACAAGGAGTGGAATAGTATTTATATGTTGGGTCTAATGGATCCTAACCCCAACATACAATCCACTTAGAGATAGGAAAACAAGGCCCATGGCCACATCAAAGTAACTAAAGACCTTAACCTATTCTATTGCCAACAAGGCTCAAATCAAAACCACATTACACTAGAAATTAAATCCTACATTTATTGAAAACTATTACAAGGAAATAGAAAACCCAAGAGTTTGGGATGTCTAGGAATTTCCCAAAGTAACCTTGGTAATTACAAGTCTTGATATTTGTGACTTCCATCCAAGCTCTCATGAGTAGGCTAGCCATGCATGTGGGCTCACGTCAAGGGGAAAGGGGCCTTGAATAATCCGGAGTTCGGTCAGGCGGTAAGTAAAGTTTGACTCCAATCTGTTCCATCGTCGGAGATCATTCTATCCAAATAGTTGTTACTTAAAGTTTAAACACTGAACATATTTTTAATTAAAATGTGGTAACATGAATTTAGTTATCAGTAATTTTTTTTTTGGTATGAACCAGGCATCCTCTGCGCGCAATTTCAAAAAATATATACTTTTTTTTTGTATGAACCGAGTATCCTCTATGCGCAACTGCAGAGACTAATCATTCGAGTCGGGTAGGCGGCAAAGCTCTCCCTCAAGAGATTTAACACTGCTGCATACTCAAACCTGAATTCGAACCTAGGACCTTAGTTAAGCTGGAAGAGACTCCTACCATCTCATCCAAGTGCTCTTGGGTATTATCGGTAATATTTTAGTTAGTAGTTACGGCTCCCCTAAATATTTTAGGCATACTCCGCCACTACATTTGGTTGCCATTAATTACATTTCGTAGACGATACATCTGTCCCTCCAAAATTGGACACGTGGAAGAATTGAGGGTGATTGTAGTGAATCAAAAACAAAAATAAGGAGGAGAAGAATATGGAAGACGATGGTTAAAATTAATTTATGTTAAAAATACTTACCAAAAAAGTAGATAAGAAAACATGCCAAAAATTTGAAAACTCATTTTATAACATTCTGTTACATCGAAATTTCGACAGTAGCATTTAAAAAGGGATTATGAAGGTTTAACTCTTCATTAATGATACTGAAAAATCACAGGTCTCATTCAAGTCATGTTGCTATCAATTTCGACAAAGGAAGGCTTCGAGCGTTGACAACGGAAAAGAAGTTCGACAAATTGATACTGTGTTTTTATAGGAAAATAGAACAAAGGTATTTCGGCAGGGTAGTGTTCAAAGCTTCGACAAACGGTTAACAGCGGTTTGATTGAAGTTCAAACTTAGAGAGCAGTTAAGGGGAGTTACCCGCTGTTTGTGTGCACTTCTAGTAGTATATATACTAGTTTGTAATAGGAAATCAGGGGTCACAACATAAACACAGAATTCTGAAAACTCAAACTTCCAGACGATAGTGAAAAACGAGTGAACAGAGTCACTGTACGTGCTTGTGTACCAATCTTTTTACATTTCAATGCAATTACTTACTTTTTTCTTTATCTTTCTAGCAATTGTTGTTTCATTCTATTCACAATTCTGTTCTTCAAACAATTTGTTTTCTCCAAACACGAAAATACAAAGGCAATTGTCATGAGAGATTTTCTAGTTTGGTCTCACAAACACATTATTTAAAACTAGTGATTGTTTGCTAAAAACACCAGTAAACAAATTGGCACGCCCAGTGGGACCTTTGCCTTTGATGTTGTGTGTTTACTTGTTAGTGTGTACAATCGTATGCGCTTGAGAAGTGGTAGAATGGTGCGTACTAATTCTAGCAGTTCTTCTAGTTCTAGTCCTGCGATTTCACAAGGACAAGGAACAACCGTTGATCCTGCAAATGTAAGCGCAGGGGTAGTTGTAGGGACAATAGCCCCTTCAACATCAATAACCGTTCCTGCAGTATCATTGACTAATGTTGGTTCAACACAGTCTGTGTCTTTGCCATCAAGTATAGGGCTTCATTCTAGTCCTTATTTAGGGCCTCATTGTAGTCCTTATATGGCAACAGGAAACGGTTTAGATACACGTTTTCAAAACTTGAGTTTGCCACCATTTCCTTCAGGTATGTATGGCATGCCTACTGGAATGCCTCATGTTTCAATATTTTCTCCTACACACGTTTCTTATGAAAGTGTGCAGGGTCGAGATCCTACTGCATTAACCAATGCATCTTTGTTGGCATTAAGACAACAAGTGGATGAAAGTAACCATGACATGGTTAATATGCTAACTCAACAGATTGGCACGGTTTTCAACCCATTAATTCAAAATACCAACACAAGTTATCAGATGTTGGCAAATCAAATGGGTAAAATTGCAGATTTCTTTGGGACTCCGACGGTTAATAATAGGCAAATTCCCAATGTTGTGGGTAATATGCCTGGTAACCCTCAAAGAGCGGTTGCAGTCGAAGCCCAAGCAATTGTAGGCGAACAACAAGGGTTGGCAAATCATATCCCTGAAATAGTTTTGGTAAACCGAAACCAGAACGCTGATGAGGTTGTTCGACAAGTGCAACGAAATAATATTGGTGCTCAAGATAATATAGCCACTCTAGTAGAAACTATAATGGCGCAAAATGGCCTTAACATAGGTTTGCATAGGCCTAATTTCATATCACCATTGTGTGAATATGTATTACAAACAGAGTTGCCAAGAGGTTGGAAAATACCTAAGTTTACCAAATTTGGTGGTGACACAAATGAGTCTACAGTCGAACATATTGCCCGTTACATGACTGAGGCAGGAGATATAGCACAAAATCAGAACTTGAAAATGAAATATTTTCCAAATTCTTTGACCGAGAATGCTTTTACTTGGTTTACTACTTTACCTCCTGGCTCTATATTCACATGGGGACAATTGGAAAAGGCATTCCACGAACAGTTCTACATGGGCCAGTCGAAGATTAGTCTCAAAGAATTGGCCAGCGTTCGACGCAAAGTGCCTGAGGCTATTGATGATTATTTAAATAGATTTAGGCTATTGAAGGCTCGGTGTTTCACGCAAGTGCCTGAACATGAACTTGTCGAAATGGCTGCTGGTGGCCTTGATTATTCAATTAGAAAGAAATTGGATACGTCTCATCTAAGAGATATGGCCCAATTAGCCGATAGAGTTCGACAAGTTGAGAGGCTCAAAGAAGAAAAGACTAGGGTGGATAAGTTCCATAAAAAAGAAAATTCAGTTGGTTTTCGTAAAAAGGAAAAAATAGCCTATGTCGATGAAGAATTTGACTTTGCATTCAGCGACGTCGATGAAGAGGAGATAGATGTGGCTGAACTTAAGCCTGGTCCTCCTTATGTGTGTAAATTATTAAGGCCTGCAAATGGGAATAACCCAGTAGAGCCTAAAAATGATAGATTTGTGCCTAAAACTTACACTTTTGATGTTACTAAATGTGATGAAATTTTTGATCTGTTAGTAACTGATGGCCAAATATTAGTGCCTAATGGCCTGAAAGTACCACCTCTCGAACAGAGAAAGAAAAAGGGTTATTGTAAGTTTCATAATTTTTTGGGACATACCACTGACCGTTGCGTACTTTTCAGGGACATAGTGCAAAAAGCAATTGAAGAAGGAAGGCTCAAATTCGGTGACAAGAAAAAGAAAGCGCCAATGCAGATTGACATAGATCCTTTACCGAAGGTTGAAGCCATGTATGCAGAGCCTGTCGAAGTAGATATAAGTATGGTGGAAGTTAAGATGGTCGATTCCCAGAATAAGGTTAAGTCTGCCAAAGAAAAACTGAAGAGTGTTGTGCATGCTGATGACAAGACAGGGATAATAACTCAAGAGGAGTATGACGAAAAAATACAAGCTGTGTACCCTAAGGCTGAAGAGGAATTAATAGATTTCCTCAACAGATGCAAGCTTACAAATTCTGAAGTGATGCTTTGCCCAAGGTGTAGTGCTGTCTTCGACAAAGAGGCAGCCAAAAGTGTCGAAGGTTGTAGTGTTCGACAACAGCTGAAGAGGAAATGGCTAGATAAGAGGCCAAAATTTGACTTCAAAAAAGGAGACCTCCCGTACAAAGCTAAAGTTTCAACTAAGCCTTCGACAAGCAGACAGCCGATTACAAAAAATGGTCCAGGTAAAAAGGAGTTCGAATTATCAGCTTCCGCTAAGTCCTTCGTTCCAATGGCAGGTCCTCCAAATGAAAAGTGGATACATGCTGGTTGTAAGCATTATAAACATGCTAGTCCACGTGTTGAGGTTGCTAAGATAGATAAGGGTAAGACTCAATGGCGTCGTTTCCAAAGGCAGAAGAAGAAAGCAGCACTTATCAGTAATCAAATCCCAAGTGGTTCGAAGATAGTTAAGAATGCGATTACTAAGACCGATGGGTCAACAAAGGTAAGTATCAATGTCGCAAATCAGGTGGGTGCTGGAAGTAAGGCCAAAGGCAAAGCTATTGTTATAGAAAAACAAAGAAGGCCTGCAACAGAAAGAATTTTCCCTCCATTGCCGTCTTTAAAAATAGAAGAGGCTAAGTTCGACATGGACGGGGATATAACTTCTGACTTCGAGGATTCTAAACCTGACTTCGACGTCATTTGCAACGTAGTGTCTATACTACCATGTGAATATGATGTTATCACAGTTCCAAATGACGTTGAAGAAGATTTTACTGAAGACATGGCCAACCATAAGCCTGTTTGTTATTACGGGATGAATGACGGATGTGTCGAAGATCAAATGGCTACTTTTGAAAAGCCAGATATAGGCATGCAACACCATTTGAAACCACTGTACGTACAAGCCAAGGTCAATGGCGTTGGCATCAACAAAATACTGGTGGATGGAGGTGCTGCTGTGAACTTAATGCCTCAAGTCTTCTTGAAGACAATAGGTAAGTTCGACACTGACCTCAAACCTCATAACATAGTTTTAACTAACTATGAGGGCAAATCTGGCCAAGCTTTGGGAGCCATAGAAGTTGATGTAGTTGTTGGAACTGTAAAGAGAACTACGATGTTCTTTGTCATAGCTTCCAAAGCAAGCTATAACCTACTCCTGGGTCGAGAGTGGATACACGGAGTTGGTGCTGTGCCCTCAACATTACATCAACGATTGTTGTTATGGAAAGAAGATGGTCTAGTGGAATATGTCGAAGCTGACTAGAGCTATTTCCGTGCTGATGTGAATCACATCACAAAGGAAAATTTTGAGAAACAAATGGCAATTATTGCACCATGTACTTCTTCTAATCAAGCATATGTTCCTTCTGATAATGTGCTTGCTTCAGTTCATCTCCACCCAACTCATGGTTTTGTTTGGGAAAGAGAGATAATGGGAGATGTAGGTGTCTATCCTGAGGGTGCCTTACCTTCAACAGGATGGGACACTAAATACTAAAAATATTTAGATGTTAGTACCCAGTGCATGGGACAGAATTACGGCCTACATGGCCGAAAACAAAGTAAAAGCGGCTTTGGAAGCCGAAATAATTCAACAAACAATGGCTGTCGAAGCCGTAGACTCATATGAAGAAAATGGCGAAATCATAGATGAAAAACTTGATTGCATTTATGATGATGAGCCATTGGGGTTCGAAAAGGATCCTAGAGATTCAACAAGACGTATGCAAGCTCAAGATCCAGTAGAAGAAATTGATTTGGGAAATGGCTCAGTCAAAAAGCCAACCTATATTAGTGCACACCTTGATGCTGCCTTGAAAACCCAAGTTGTCACATTACTGCAGGAGTTCAAAGATTGTTTTGCTTGGGATTACAATGAAATGCCTGGTTTGAGTCGAGAAGTTGTAGAGTTGCAATTGCCTATTCGACCAGGAAAGAAACCGGTGAAGCAAACACCAAGAAGATTCGCTCCTCAAATATTGGCTAAAATCAAAGAAGAGATTGAAAGATTGTTCAAAAGCAAATTCATCAGAACTGCCAGGTATGTCGATTGGTTAGCTAATATTGTGCCAGTAATGAAGAAAAATGGAAAACTTAGAGTTTGCGTAGACTTTAGGGATTTAAATAACGCAACACCTAAAGATGAATACGCTATGCCCATAGCTGAGATGCTAATAGATTCAGCAGCAGGATTTGATTATCTCAGTATGCTTGATGGTTATTCTGGGTATAATCAAATTTTTATTGCTGAAGAGGATGTGTCGAAAACAGCATTTCGTTGTCCAGGGGCATTAGGCGTTTACGAATGGGTAGTAATGCCTTTTGGTTTAAAAAATGCTGGTGCAACATACCAAAGGGCAATGAATTCTATGTTTCACGATTTTATTGATGATTTTATGCAAGTATACATAGATGACGTGGTGGTTAAATCTTCCTCAGCAAGTGGTCATTTAGACCATCTTCGACGTTCTTTTGAAAGAATGAGGAAATATGGATTAAAAATGAATCCAACAAAATGTGCCTTTTGTGTGCGTGCAGGTGAATTCTTGGGTTTTGTAGTACATAAGAAAGGCATAGAAATTAATCAGAATAAGACTAAAGCTATTATGGAAACGAAAGCTCCTTCGACCAAGAAAGAACTTCAGTCATTATTGGGAAAGATTAATTTCCTTCGAAGATTTATATCAAATCTAAGTGGCAAAACGCAAGCATTTTTGCCATTGTTGAGACTGAAGAAAGAAGACGAGTTCAAGTGGGAACAAGTCCATCAAGCAGCTTTTGATGAAATTAAGTCTTATTTAATGAAACCACCAATTTTATTGCCTGTTATTAGAAATAAAGTGCTGAAATTGTATATAGCAGCTTCTGATAACACAATAGGTAGCATGTTAGCACAAGAGGATGATAATGGTGTTGAAAGAGCCATTTATTACCTTAGTAGAGTTTTAATTGATGCTGAAACAAGGTATAGCCCAATAGAAAAGTTGTGCCTTTGCTTGTATTTCTCATGTACAAAGTTAAAGCAATATATAAAGCCAGCTGATGTTTATGTTTATTCGCATTTTGATGTTATTAAACATATGTTATCAAAACCAATGCTACATAGTCGAATTGGTAAATGGGCTTTAGCTTTGTTAGAATATAACTTAACTTATCAACCTCTCAAGTCAATCAAAGGACAAGTGGTTGCTGATTTTATAGTTGACCACTCTGTTGTCGAAAATATGGTAAATATTGTAGGCACGCGTCCTTGGAAGCTATATTTCGACGGTTCAAGCCGTAAAAATGGAGTTGGGATTGGTGTTTTAATCATCACCCCTACTAACATCCCAACGAAGTATAAGTTTAGAATTCGAGAATCTTGCTCCAATAATGAGGCGGAGTATGAGGCTTTAATTGTAGGCCTTAAAATTTTGCTCGAATTGGGGGCAGATCATGTCGAAATAAAAGGTGATTCTGAGCTAGTTATCAAACAGTTAACCAAGGAATACAAATGTATTAAGGAGCACCTTATCAAGTATTTTATTATTGCCAATACTATGTTACAAAAGTTTACAACTGTACGCCTAGAACATTTACCACGAATTGAAAATCAAGTGGCAAATGAGTTGGCACAAATAGCTTCAGGCTACAAAGTCTCAGAACAAAGCCTAAAAGAGCTGATTGAGATAAAAGACAAACTCATTTCAAATGACTCTCTTTATAATGATACATCTTCAACATTATTATCATGACCAAAAACTTGGGGGGCAATAAATACTAGTGAAGAGTTTGTCGAAAAACGTCACATTGTTGATGATTTTGATTTAGCGGAAATTTTTGCTCTTGACAATTTGATTGATAATGATTGGCGGAAATCTATTGTAGAGTATTTGTAAAATCCTACAGGAAACACTAATAGAAAAGTAAAGTATAGAGCTTTAAGTTATGTGATAATTGGAAACGAATTGTTCAAGAAAACTCCTGAAGGAGTGTTATTAAAATGTCTTAGCGAGAATGAGGCATATTTAGCAGTTTCCGATACGCATAGTGGGGCATGTGGTTCACACCAAGTAGGCCACAAAATGAAATGGTTATTGTTTCGACAAGGAATGTATTGGCCAACTATGTTGAAAGATTGCATAGAGTTTGCCAAAGGATGCCAAGAATGCCAAAAGCATGCTGGGATACAATGTGTGCCTGCAAATGAGTTACATTCTATAGTTAAGCCTTGGCCATTTAGAGGTTGGGCTCTAGATGTGATTGGAGAGATAAAACCAACCTCATCAAAAGGCCATAGATACATCCTTGTAGGGATTGATTATTTTACCAAATGGGTTGAAGCAATACCTTTAGCCAATGTTGATCAAGAGGCAGTCATAAAGTTTATTCAGAATCATACCATTTACAGATATGGAATTCCAGAAACCATTACGACAGATCAGGGTACTGTCTTTACTGGTCGAAAAATGGTAGAGTTTGCTGCTGAAATTGGTTTCAAGTTATTAACTTCGACACCGTACTACGCACAAGCCAATGGTCAGGTAGAGGCTGCCAATAAAATCATTATTAATTTGATTAAAAAGCATGTTGGGCGAAAACCCAAAAATTGGCATAATACTCTTGATCAAATATTGTGGGCTTGTCGAACTTCACCTAAAGAATCTATCAATACTACTCCTTACAGGTTAACCTTTGAACATGATGCAGTGTTACCTGTTGAAATTTGTTTACAATCAACAAGAATTCAGAGGCAGTGGGAAATTCCTTCTGAACATTATTGGAATATGATGCTCGATGAATTGGTTGATTTAGACGAAGAAAGGTTGTTAGCTTTAGAGATACTTATTCGTCAGAAAGAAAGAGTAGCTAGAGCTTATAACAAAAAGGTTAAGTTGAAAACCTTTGAAGAAGGAGAGTTAGTGTGGAAAACCTTGTTGCCTATGGACAACAAAGATAGAGTCTTAGGTAAATGGTCACCAGGGTGGGAAGGTCCACTTCGCGTATTGCAATGTTTTTCGAATGGCACTTATGAAGTCGAAGAACTAGGTGACGAGAACAGAGTATTTAGAATTAATGGCAAGTACTTGAAACAGTATAAGCCAACGCTGAATGAGATAAAAATTGAACAAACGTAGATAAATGAGAATTGTTCAAAAAATGGTAATGTAAAGTGCAAAACCAAAATTACATAACCATTGTAAAATCTCTAAACTGTTACAGAATTTTAAAAGTTCTTCAAAGAGGCCTTGAGCCTTTCAAGAATGCTAGCACTCAAAGAAATGGAAGTCTCAAGAAGGTTTAAGTCTTTGTCGAGTTCGGAAATAGTAACTTGGCGTTGATTGGCGTTTTCCAAGTGCTCTATGGCTGTCAGTGCTTCAGTTTCCTTTTTCGAGGAGGAAGAGTTGCTCATCCTTTCTTGGACTAAACCTTTTTGGTACTTAGCATTCGACATTTTTGTTTGAAGAATTTTCATCTCTTCATCGTAGCGTTGGATTTTCAGATCCCATTCAGCAAGTTCTTTTGTATCTTTTTCTGTTTGTGCTTCAAGAGCTTCGATATTACCTTGAGCAACCTTAAGAGAGTTGAGTTCCTTTTCACGAAGTCGAACTTCTTGGTCTTTCTGCTTGAGAGTGTTAGATCGTTGTTTGATTAAAAGAGAAAGTTGCTCGAAGAGAGAACCAAACTCGATCAAGAAGATGAGAAAATCTTGAGGAGGACCTGACTTGTTTATCTTCTGAATGAGGGACTTAATTTCAGGACACTCAGAAGGTCTTTCCAGAAATGGCACTAAAACTTCAAGCGAGTAAAGAGTGAGATGAAAAGATTCAATTGCTTTTATATATTGGCGTATACAGTGGTTCACACGATTACCAAAATTCACACGTTTGCGACCTTTCAAGGACGTGATGGCCCATCAACTATGCTACGTGGCCCAAGTAGACGGTTTACTTTATTCGTGCCGTTTTATTTGTGACATTTTATCTGTGCAAGTCATGATGGCACTTTTCTCTCACTATTCAAATACAAAAGGTAGTTGGAGGTGACGGTTCGCAGTATTCAAAAAATGCCCTTTCTCCTTCTATCCTTCAAACTGTCGAAAGAGGCATTTTTTGGGGGGCATTCTGTTACATCGAAATTTCGACAGTAGCATTTAAAAAGGGATTATGAAGGTTTAACTCTTCATTAATGATACTGAAAAATCACAGGTCTCATTCAAGTCATGTTGCTATCAATTTCGACAAAGGAAGGCTTCGAGCGTTGACAACGGAAAAGAAGTTCGACAAATTGATACTGTGTTTTTATAGGTAAATAGAACAAAGGTATTTCGGCAGGGTAGTGTTCAAAGCTTCGACAAGCGGTTAACAGCGGTTTGATTGAAGTTCAAACTTAGAGAGCAGTTAAGGGCAGTTACCCGCTGTTTGTGTGCACTTCTAGTAGTATATATACTAGTTTGTAATAGGAAATCAGGGGTCACAACATAAACACAGAATTCTGAAAACTCAAACTTCCAGACGATAGTGAAAAACGAGTCAACAGAGTCACTGTACGTGCTTGTGTACCAATCTTTTTACATTTCAATGCAATTACTTACTTTTTTCTTTATCTTTCTAGCAATTGTTGTTTCATTCTATTCACAATTCTGTTCTTCAAACGATTTGTTTTCTCCAAACACGAAAATACAAAGGCAATTGTCACGAGAGATTTTCTAGTTTGATCTCACAAACACATTATTTAAAACTAGTGATTGTTTGCTAAAAACACCAGTAAACACATTTTGAACAACATTTCAGCAAATATAAAAACATTGGATAATAACCACACAAAAAGGTAGCCAAAATTGATCTCAACCATCCAACTTTATAGTCAACAAATCAATGGCTATGAACCGCACTTTCCTACATTGCACAATTTATCTCCTTGTGCAAATGATCCGCCACCTCTGTCTCGATGTCACCAAGAAAATGAGTTGTAGGCTTGTAGCAGTAGTAGTACAACTTTGCAGCCTGAAGTTGATACATAAACTTAGAGCGGCAAAATCATCCATATGTTCACAATCCATCCACTACAATAAAAAATAATGGATTGGATTTAATCTATCAATTTAATCTTATAGATGGTTAATCTATCATCTAAAATAAATCACAATATTCAATGGATAAAAAGATAATCAATAAAAAAATCATTTTTTATAAAAGTGAAGTCTTGGGGTGGCCACTAGGAAGCTCCGTGGTCCACGGTGGTGCTCTGACAGTGGTTCACTACTTAAATAGATGATGGATGAATTTGATTGCTTTACTTTATTTTTAATATATTATAAATGGATTAATGGAAAATTTCACTCCATCCATTTGTCATCCTTAAATATAAACCAAAATGACATCCGGGGTATCGATATACAAACGCACCATTGGGGTACCCTAGAAACTCCAGTCAGTGAATTTTTTTAACTAAGATCGATATTACATCTCACCATAGTTGTACGAGTCAATACAATGTTGCGCTGAACTTTCTTAATGAGATAAAACAAATGCTTAGATGGCCGAATTTAGCAAGCATTCACTCCCCAGAAAGCCGTGTAAACTACAACCAAAAGCGAGTTACGGACTCTAATGAAATATTTTCCATAAGGAAATACTAACAAGCCCAGAAAGATGCAGTTCATTACAATCAATCAGTTAGAATATTGCCTTCTATTTTTACAAGTTTCAGTGATAAAAAAAACATCTCATCGTACTTGAGAATCTTGGATTCAGAATGGATACAATCGAGTATAACCAATAGAAATGCTACAGCCGCTACGGAACACAGTCCTCTGGTATACATAAGCGTCACCAGTCCCCACAGCCATTAACAAGGAGTTTTCACATCAGTAGGACCCTTAGAATTTAGAAATTTTACCCGTGATTTCTGTTCATAAACGGAAATCTGTGGAGCTGCACGAGTAATAAATTATTAACAGCTGAAATGGCCCCTTCTAAATCTACCAAAGTATCTCAAGCCAAATTTTCAGTTGTAAAGTCAAGCAAATGACCCATGGTAGGCCAACACATTGCGGAGGTACAATTTCCTTATCCTTGCAGTAGTCAACATATAATCTATAGGCATCGATGTGTGCTGTCCAGAGCAGAACATTACTACCGGGGGCATTCTGAAGTGAGTTTCACATCTTAACAAGAGATCATTGTGCGATCCTTTCCACTGAAAGATCTAGCCAGGGACCAGCAACTAATGGGGATAGTTGGAAATAAAGTTCATATCTTTCCAGGAGATCATCTTCCTGCGATCCCTTCCTCTAAAAGACCTATCGAGGAACCGACCACTAACAGGCTTGCATAAGCCAACATCAACCACAGAAGTGCAATTTGTCCTTTCAGATGATGACCATGCATCATCTAAATAATAGTCAAACAACATGGCAAGACAACTCACTTGGTGAGCCAATACATGATTTTGCTCACTGTCAGGTAGTATCTTTAGAATGTGTAAGTTGACCTACAATTTAGAAAGGGAAGCATTGATAGGTACCATGAATAGGAGAGATAAAAGAAATCAAGAAAATAGTAACACTCGATGATGCAGGGATAATGGGTGGTTTTCTTATCCTAGCTTTTTTGGAGACATTTATCAAAGAACAAAAAACTCTTGATTCTACAAAGCTAAGATATAGCCGTGCATTTCATTGGTATTCCTATTTCTTGAAGAAAGCATATCCATACGATTCTGTCTAATGAATTTACTGCAGTAACATCTTGAACTATCAGTTACTTACCTCTGCTTCCATTGCACGGAGTTCATTGTACCAATCCAATCCATCATTGCCAAAATGGTTTTCCCCAGAAGATAGACCATGGAGACTCAATGCAAAGAGTGGAGGCCTTAAAGGATATTCCATACTGATCTTGATCTGTCAAAAAAAAATATAAAACTAGGTAGAAATGCCAATAGATCCTTGAATTCATTTCAGTAGTTAAAAGGGGATGCTTCTTTACCTTGGCTTCTAAAGTCACATTTCTCTCACCCGCGTTGCTCTTTCTGCTAAGAACAAGGAGAAATTCCTGTACCCCAGAATCCATCCATGAAACAGACTTTCTGGCACAGTAATCAGACACAATATTTTCATTTTCTCTTTCATTTTGTGCGGGCTCATCAAAATCACTTTCAGTATCCAGCAAGAAATCAGTATTATCATCTACTTTTTTGAAACTTTGTGACCTAACTTTATTAAGGGGGGGAATTATGCTTGTTGAAATTAAGCTAGCTTGCATGGAGTGGTCAAACTTAGATATGTTAGGAAGTAAAGTTGGAAGCTCCCCGTCTTCTGTTACAGTCTCCAGTTCTTTTGTGGGACCAGAGCATTCATTCAAATCAACATCCATTGGTTCCTGAACATGCTCCTCTTTATCTATGACAGTGAGAGATGAAGCTTCACTAAGTACAGGTAGGGTTCTTATAGGTGACCAACCATCCAATTTGCACAAAGGTGTGTGCACAGCCCATGGAACACTTTGGCAGGACAAAAGAGGCCACTCAACCTTTGTAAGAGATTCTAACTGTTGCCTGTAAGCCAATGAAATAATTCCACAAAGTTTAACTTAAGCATGCCCAATCACATCGATAAGCAAGATATACAAGGGATCCTCAAAAATATAAATGGACTGAAGAATAGTCTTACATGCAGGATGAACACTAAAACGATTCAGAACAGGGAGGAAAACAAAGAAACAATGCTAAGATTTCAGTGGCGACAACATAACCAAAGCAAAGCCTTATAGCAAATCTTAAGTTGATCAAATTACAGTTATTATATTCATGCCCTTGATATTCTAAAATTGTAAACATAATAGAGCCACGACTCACAAGAGAGCCAATTGAGCTTGTCTCCTTGAGCGAATTCTATGCAGAACTGTTTGTACTCGGTTCTGTTGGCGATATAGTGAAAGACCAGATATAACATCTTCACTCCTGGCAGTTTCATTGTTGACAGTGAGAAGCAATGGAGAGACCTCAGGCAAGAAATCAATTCCTGCCAAGTGCTGAGCCCATTTGTAAGGACGTGAAGTTCTTTGAGTATTGAATGTTATAGCATCTTGAACAAGGAGTTTGGCCGACTGCATCACCATTCAAATGGAAAGAAATGGCAAATATTTAACGAGTTGGAGAGTATGTCAAAGACACTGAGAGATAAATGAAGAACATGCCAACAACATATAAATAACTAAGACGACGCCCAAACCTGGTGAGGAAGCTCAAGCCCCGTATCATTGGGGAATAAATTGCATAAGATATCATTCTCAGGGGAACCATTAGATCCTTCTATTCCAACACATACAATATTCAACTTCACCATGTACTCAAACCTTAGAGTAACGAGTTTTGCAGGCTTAGGATCCGAAGCCTCGTCTTCATACACATGGATAATGATTTTAAGCGGGTGAATTTGAAATGCCCCCCCTTGGTCGGGGCTCTCCCTAACTTGTACTCTCCTTGGCCTTTTTCTACGCCTCTGGCCATCTTCTTCATCGTCAGGAACATCATCTTCCAATTTGGAACTCTCCATGGCAGTGGAAATACCTGAGTAAGTAACGGAAATCTTATTTGAAGTAATGAAACCATGTCCTAGTGAATATATTTTCTATTTTGGGTCAGAGAAAGTAACGGAAATCTTATTTGAAGATTCAGTATAAAAATGTTTAAATGCTCGAGCAATTTTAAAGCCACATGAGGCACGTGCATAGAAAGATTGCAAATAGTTAATCATTCCCTTAATTAAGGAAAGGAAACACAAATTGAAGATCATTAATAAACATGGCAGTCCTGGCAGTAGTACTCTATTGCTGATAATAAACTTGCTTCCTTTAGTTGTTATCCTGTCATTAGCATTACAACTATCTATATTTTCAAGAGCTAACAATGTCCTGAATAATTTGGAAAGGTGTGGTTTGAGGTTAAATCATAAAAAATACAATGTTTATAAATTGAATAGTTTGTCAGAATATGCACTGCCGTGCACCAGCTGCAAAAGTATTGAAAACATGGATTCTATCAAAGAATACTAAATTCACATGTCAACACCCAATTACCTGTGTCGTTGTGAGCTTGATTACGAGTAAAAGCCTGAGCATCTTTCAGGCTTCCCACAACCTCCAGATCAATGGGTTCTCCAAAAGCTTCCTTTTGAGCCAATAGCTGTGAGTAGACCACATAAAGAGCTGGCGGAAGCAACTCTGCTGCACTATGCTGTTTTGTTCTCTTTGTATGCAGAAGTCCTAGTTGGTTTTGTACAGGCAAGGATGCTTTCTTAAGAGATTTGAGATGTGAAGGTAGACTTGTCAAGAACTTCTTTCGGGTTGCAATGGTCTCCAAAAGGACTTTCTTTTGCTGTTCCAGTTTCTCATGATGTTTGCAGAGCTCCTTGCGCTGATGCAAATTTGCATATAAGAACCCCAAGCATATTAAATTTGAGAAAGTAGGTTACCAATGCAATGACAGAGGATGAATGAAATTATGATTGGAAGAAATTATCAACTTTAAGAAACCAGTGACAAGTGACAGCAACCATATTTAGAGACTAGCCCACCTGATGTAGTGGCGCCTACTGCCTAAGAAGAGTGGACAAACACCTAACCCACATGTAGTTCCAAACCTTAATCTTGTATTGATTTCCTTCAATTAGAAATCTTGAATCAGAGAGATAGATATGGTGGAAGACTTGATAACAATTAACAAGGTTCAGATCTAAGTAACAGGGATCAACTGAACCGAAAATTGATGAAATGAATGGTTCCTCCAGCGATGTAGAGAGGTTGGGAATTGTAGAAATGGCACCTCGAATAAGGCCATTATGCTCGCCAAACTTGTCAACTGAGGCACTCACTATCGCTCTTCGTCTCGAACCTGGTCAACATAATGAAGATGCGGATCAGGTTTGGGACAAAGAGGACCATCGTGAAACCTGAAGAAATAAGGGATCCCTGTGGCTGTGAGTCTCCAAAGTGGCGTCATCCAATTAGGGGATTACAAGATGAGAATCCTCATCGACCAGCGTGATGGCCTTGTTCGGGGCGTACATTTTCACAATTCTCAACCTCTCTGGAGGTATTATTCCTTTCCACAACATCCAGTTAGATTGATCCTTATTAGAGCTGAACCTTGTTAATTTTTTATCAATTTTACCATATATCCCACCCTATGTAATTCAAGATTTGTAATGGAAGGGGTTTACTACAAGATTAAAGCCTGAACTACCAGTTGCGTCTATGTTTGTTCACTCTTATAGGGCAACACGATTACATCCATACCATGCAATATCACGAGAATCCATGGATTGTGAGTGCCAATGCTGACCCATGAACACGAGAATCCATCAGATCTCGAAAAAACATAGAGACCCATGAAAATAAGCCTGATTGGTGTTTATCCTACATTCCTTTTTACCATAAGAGCAGCAACTTCTAGCTTATCAATGCAAAAAAATTGGTGAGGGCAGAGGCACACTATGTAGAGGGGATATAAACTTTTGTCAACATCCAATATAGCAAATAACAGGCTCTCTGTGAATATATACTGTACATAATGCACAACTATTTCTCTTTCACTATCTCATTATTTAAAACCCAGCCAACTACAAAATGTCAAATATACTACTTAGGCTTTGGAAACAGAATACCTGATATAGCTCAAAATTGAGCCTCTTCAGCATGAGATTATGGGCATTGTCCTTTGACAAAACGGAGCCCTTGATATTTTGGGGAGCGTCGCGGAAAAACTCATCCTCGGGTACGAGGTCAATATCAGGATATTTAGACTTGAAATCTTTGCAAGCCTTTATCGCTTTAAGGTAGTGACTCTTCTCATACACCAGGTTGTGAAGCTGTAAGGTCGTGAAATCCACCGGTGCCTTCGCACGTTCCGTTTCCGATTTGACACGGTCTTCCTCTAGCAAGATAGATCGATTTGTCTGCAAAAACAAATGAATGTGATCAGAATGGAATTGTTGATTTGTGAATTTATAAAAACCCTAGAAATTGGAAGGGAGGAGTATAAGGTGGGGACCTGGCGGAGAGTAATGAAGTGAAGGAACATTTGAGTGACGAGATCTCGAAGGAGTTGTTTTGGTTTAGCATCTTTCTTGATGGAGAGAATCTCGGCGACGATGTTCTCTATGGAAGCCTTGCTGTTATGCAAAGTTTCGTAGGGTGATTCCTCCAACTTGCGGTCATCGGAGGAATGCGCAAAGCCTTGTTCGTCTTCCTCTGCCATGGGGATTGACCCCTCTTCAATCTCACCGTCTTCCATTCACTCTTCTCTTCTCTGTTTTTCTGATACTAACAACTAACCTATTTCGTCCTGCGCTAAACCCTGCTCCTTCGCTTTACATCCACCTCTCACCTTTTTTTTTTTTGAAGGATCTTGGTCTTCTTTTTTTTTTGGACAAATATCTATCGATGTCCCTTAACTTATTTATTTATAACGAATAAGTTCCTTAATTTTATTTTGTAATTTTTTTTTGATAAGCAATGTTAGTGGGAGTGGGGGAATGTTAGTTTCCAGGGTTTGAACCTGGGACCTCCTTGCACTCTTTTGTGCACTCATTCAATATCTTTTAGCTCGCCAACTGAGCTACCTATTTGGGATATATCCCTTAACTTTTAAAACGTAACACCGTTGCCCCTTTTAACGTTTTTTTGTTAACTCTATTACAAAAATGCTTAAGTGGCTGTTTGGGGTGCTTATGTGGATGATGATTCATATTTTTTTAATTAATTTTGATTAAAAATAAAAGAAAAATTCTGATTTTTCTCATCTTCTTCATGGTTCCATACCCAGAAAATCAAACGGATGCCCAGAAACATTGCAGAAATGAAATCGAACTGAAACAAAAACGAAAATCATAGATCTCAGAGTAGTTGTAGATCTAAAACGAAAATCGTAGATCTGAAACAAAAACGTAGAAACAAACGTAGATCTAAAACATTTAACGAACGAAATCGAACTGCAAAAAGAAAACGAAGCTGAAACGTAGATTTGGAGGTGTATAAATCTGAAACGAAGTTGTTAACAAACGAAATCGATCTGAAAGAAAACGAAGCTGTATAAAATGAAGCTGTTAACAAACAAAATCGAACTCTAGAAAGAAAACGAAGCTGAAACACAGATCTGGAGGTGTATAAATCTGAAACGATGCTGTTAACAAACGAAATCGATCTGAAAGAAAACGAAGCTGTATAAAATGAAGCTGTATAAATCTGAAACGAAGGTGCTAACAAACGAAATTGATCATAAAGAAAAAGAAGTTGTATAAAATGAAGCTGTATAAATCTAAACGAAGTTAAAATCGAAAAGAACAACGAAATCAAAAATCGAAAAGAACAACGAAATCGAAATCTGTAGTTGAAATCGAAAATCGTCTCTGGCTCATGAAATCGAAGTTGGAAGATGAACTGTTGGGTTTTCTGGAAACCTAGATTTTTTTAATTTAAAAATTAATTTTTTAATAAAATCCAAGTTGGAATTGCCACGTCAATACTGTTATATGCCACATCAGTACCATTAGCCACTTCACCTTTTTTTAACAGAGTTTAACAGAAAGTTAAAAAAAAGGACAACGGTATTGCGTTTTTAAAAGATAAGGGACCTATGCGTTACAAAAAAAGTTAAGAGACTTATTCGTTACAAATAAATAAGTTAAGGCACATCGGGAGATCTTTTGCCTTTTTTTTCACAAAGAAAATACACGAATTTTGATTTATTATTTTTTGACAATTTTTTTTAATATTATTTAACTTTATTAATAGGGATGCTAACTTAGACACTTAAAAACATGAATGTGTATGGTAGCAATCTACGCTTTTTCTCTGGGACAAAAAAAACACCACATTCTTCTATACTTACAAATTAAATGTGTAGATATAATTGTAATTCAAAAATTCACATTTTTAAAATTTGAAAATTTTGCATTTATTTTTGTTTTCTTTTCTAGTTTCCAACAAATGCTACACCTAGACCTAGCATTAACTAATAAATTAGGGCGCTCACCCGTGCGATGGTATGTCGTGGGCTAGTATTTGGGCCATAGAGCAACACACCTTGTACCAGAGCTGACTAATTGCACGGTATCCATAAGAGAAATCATTTTACCTTTCCAAGAAGCAGGTTTAAGCTTAATATTATGGCTAAATAGCACTTTTGGTCATTTATGTTTGCTCTAGGTTTCACTTTGGTCTTTTATCTTTTTTTTGTTCCGTTTTGGTCCCTCATGTTTCATTTTCGTTTCATTTTGGTCCCTGACGTTAGTTTTTGTTAACGGACGCCACGTTGGCAGTTAACTGCTGACGTGGCGTCTCAAATTCATTAAATGACGTGGCAAAAATATATTATTTAATTTTTAATGAAATTACACATCAGAAAAGAAAATTTAACAAATAACAAAAGAACCCAGATTTACAAATTAACAAACAAATTGTCCACTTCATTGAACCTGCTCCTCTTCATCTTCATCAAGCACCCAAACTCATACCCAGCGATTCGTTTTCAAACTCTTCATCTTCGAAATTGGTTCTTCAAATTTCTTCTTCGTTTTCAAGCGATTCGTGCTTGCAATCTTTCTGTTCTTCAAATCTAGGTTCCAGTGATTCGTTTTCCAGTGATTTGTTTTCCAAATTTCTTCAAATCGGGGTTCTTCAAATCATTAAAACAAAACAAAGAATCCAAACAACGAAGAGGATCTGGGTTCTTCAAATCATTAAAACAACGAAGAGGAAAAAACGCAGATCTGAAACGCAGATCTGAAACGCAGAGGTATCCATGTAGACAGATCTGAAAAAAAAATAGGAAACCCAAAAAACTAAGATCTGAAAGAAAACGAAATCAGTAGTTATCTGAAAGAAAACGAAACGCAGAGGTATCCATGCAGCAACTCATATGTTAGTTACAGATCCCAAAAGAGGAAGAAGAATGAGAGATGTGAATTTGGGGATTTTTTTTTTCCGTTGTTCTTCGTTTCAGCAATTGGAAACGGTCTTGTTCTACGTTCTTCTTCATTTCCAGCAATTGGAAATCTGGGTTCTTTTGTTTTTTGTTTATATTATTTGTTTATGTTATTAGTTTTTGTTATTTCTTATTTATTAAAAAAAAATTCTTATGTGTAATTTCATTAAGAATTAAATAATATATTTTTTTGCCACGTCATTTAATGAAAATGGACGCCACGTCAGCAGTTAACTGCCAACGTGGCATCCGTTAACAAAAACTAACGTCAGGGACCAAAATGAAACGAAAATGAAACATGAGGGACCAAAACGGACCCAAAAAAAGATAAAGGACCAAAGTGAAATCTAGAGCAAACATAAAGGACGAAAATTGCTATTTAGCTTAATATTATCTATAATTGTTTGAACATGAATGGCTTTAGGTTTGTCTTTGAAGAGAGGGAGCAAACAAAACATCGTTTTAATGGAAGATAGAGTACATTAATGCTATGAGCTTGCCAATATAAATTAGAGCATCACAGCAGCAACATTTTGGAAGCTGAATCTTGGGACCGAGATGGTATGTCGTGGGCTAGTATTTGGGCCATAGGGTGTCACCTCTTATGGAACTGGAAAAACAAGGAGGCCCATGAGACATTATTTATAAGGCCTAACCATCCTTGGGCGATTGTCTCTCGTTTAGCAAGGGATTATAATGTTGCTTGCCTTGCTTCTCCGGTGGCGAATGATAATCTTGCTAGCTTGGTGGACGTCAAATGGCAACCTCCTCCTTTGAGTTGGGTTTGTCTAAATACAGATGGCTCGGTGAAATCCTTTGGTGATTCTACGGTTTGTGGAGGTCTTATTAGGGACTCTCTAGGCCATTGGTTGTGTGGTTTCTCTAAGTTCATTGGAGTTTGTTCGGTTCTTGAAGCCGAACTTTGGGGTGTTTATGAAGGGTTGAAGCTTTGCAGAGCAAGAGGTTGGAATTCAGTGGTAGTGCAAGCGGATTCGGAGGTGGCAAAGAAGAATCTTCTCGGGGATAGCTTTGGAGGACCATCAGATTATGGTTTTGTCAGAGACATCAGAAAGATGTTGTCACTGC
The DNA here is from genome assembly GCA_039519185.1 of Astragalus membranaceus. NCBI lineage: Eukaryota > Viridiplantae > Streptophyta > Magnoliopsida > Fabales > Fabaceae > Astragalus > Astragalus membranaceus. The sequence goes on along the minus strand of CM076848.1, from coordinate 20,627,344 downwards.
CTTGGGAGGTCAAGATTAAACACATTTTTAGGAAGACTAATCAATGTGCTGATGAATTAGCCAATTAGTCTGTGGAAGCTCTTGTGCTCGCTGATTGTATGGGAATATCCATTCCCTGTCGTGTTGCTAGTTAATTCCATTCTCGCTTGGGGCTAAGCCCCTGTTTTCTACCAAAAAAGAGCATCACAGCAACAATGACAAAACAAAACCTTTATTAGCAGTGCCGATTCACACGAGGAGAATTATTGGACAACAAGTATATGCAATTTGAATGACAACACTCAATTGGTTTGATCAAGATGTGGAGAAATATATAAAGTATATGCAATTTATTATAGTTATTTGTGCTTTAGATGATGGGCAGAGTAGATATAATGCAACAACTAAAATGAACAATGTATTGCCCAACTTGGCGTTTTTAATGCCAAATCACCGTGTTTTTTATTTGAAGTGCCTCAAAGACATTCAAGTTCAACTTCATCCCCAACATCCATGGATTCAAACCATACAATAGAAACATAAAAAGGAAAAATCCAACCAAACTGATTTCAATAACATTCATCAAACTGTGAAAAATAAAGACACTCTAATAGCACACTTCAGCAGACAATCCGACCAGCTTCATATAGCACGCAAAACTATATATCTCAAATAAAACCAAGTCCTTTAAAAACCATGAATCTTGATGTGGTCCTTCCTGACAACGCCAAGCTGAAGCAGAAACTGAGAAACGTTCTTGCACTGATCACCTTGGAGTTTGATGATTTTACCAAGCTATTTGTCTTGCACAACATTTTCGTTGCAGCAAAACTCTTAACTACGATCCTTGAGGTGTGTCTCGTAGCTGAACTCGTTCTTCAGCCCTTGAATTGTGGTCTGACTCTTGTTTCAAACACAAAACAACATATCTTAAAATAAAGCATCATGATTTCATTGATAACTTGAGAATAGAGGACATATTTCCTTTATGCTCGCCCTCGGCCTCCAATAACCCAACTAAATATTTCCGAGTTCGTTGAACCAACTATAAGGTAAACAATTTTTTTGATTGAAACTAGAATGAAATGCAATGGAAATGATCAGATTATAACATTCTATTATCAAAACACAGAATTACTTACTTGAACTCGATCAAAACACAGAATTACTTACAGTCAAAGATTATCAGAAGAGGCATGAATTGAAGCTATTGAGAACATATAAGGAGTGTAAGTAGACCTGCACGACCATCATATTTGGGCTCTAATTGAAGAAAGCAAGCTCTAATAGTTGGAGCTAGCTCTTAGAATTTGAGCTTTTGGTTCATAAAGCACTATAGAAATTTGGTTTTAACACACCTTCAAATTCAGTTTTAGCTATTAAGCTAACAATTATAAGCACCATTAATTTATTTGTGATGTAGACATTTCATCAACCATTTACATATTAACAACGTGGTTTTATCAAAAGTGTGTTATAAAAAACTATTGTGTAGAATATCTGAGGGTTTAAAAACAGAGTTTGTGTAACAGAGGTATCGTTTCACCATGCTCCCATTTAGAAAGGAGGTTTCATATGATATTTGTAAATTGAAAACAAAAAACCTCACCCCATTTTTAACACTTAACGGACCACGTTTCCTCCATATCTTCCTTTTTTTTGTTGCTTTTGATGAAATCTTCACCCATTATCATTACCCCACTCTTTTAAAAAGAAGTCCTTTGAGATGGTTATATGTTAAAATCAGGAAAGCACAAACCTGTAACTCATTCGTATGTTGAGCTCTGTCCTGAAACGATGAAAAAATCGAAAGTTGATATATGGTTCTTAAAAGAGAAGAAGATGGAGAGAGATGAAAAAGGGTGTTGAAAGTTGAAACAAACCTTTCAACAAACCGAAAGAGGAGTAGAAAATGAGGTCAGTTAATAATTTATGCTAACAAGGACAAAGAACCCATTGATGGTGTGAGCTAATGATGATTCACAGTTAGTGAAGAAAATGCTAAAAGATAAGAAAACTAACCTCTAATCAAATGCTTATCTTTTAATTCCATGTGCCACATTCAAATTTCTCTTCCAAAAAGCCAATAAATAAAATTAAAAGATAATTCACATTGCACATGGAATGGCATTATTCATTGGGTAACAACAACACAAGGAAAATAAAGAATCATAGGTTTTATCACTAGAAAATAAAACATGAAATATTTTCTGGGAGATCATGTGGTGGCAGAAAAGTCATGGACTCATAGCTAGAGAGAGAAGCAAAATGGGAAATCACATAATCACAGGGCGATTGGTTTTTAAGAAGTGGTGTACAAATAATTAGTTGTGTTTTTACAAAATGATAGATTAGATTACAATTCTACCCACTATTTAAACTATTCTAAAAAAGGAAAAAAATGGTTTTTTAGTCCAAAGAAAAAAGGTGTAGGTTGCTAACATACACCTTGGTGTTTTTAAGTGGGTGAAAGTTAGCGGCCCCCATATTTAATAGGGTTAAATATGTTTTTGCGCCGTTAACAATGAGATCTAGGTTTTATGCTAGTAACTATGATTTTCAATATATTCCATATTGTATCTTTGACTACTTTATTGAATAAAATGAGTTAAGTCTTCGTTGATAAAAAAATAATATTTTTAGTCTATTTTCTATCTAATAAAACAACATGCCAGCAAAATCTCAATTCCAGACACTTTACAAGATTGCCACGTGTCCAAATTTAAGGGTAAAATGGTAAAACACTTGTTAAAATAAAAAAATTGCAGCTTTCGAGTACAGTCTGCCAAAAAAGCTGGCGCCGTCAGCAGACACGCGCGTTAGCAGTGCAGTCTGCCCAAAAAAATAACAGCAGTAGAGTCACGGATCAATCAAAGCTGACAAGATAAAATATCAACGAGAGACTGACAACGAAATCGGCAACGGGAGTGCCAACAAGAGAGGGAACGAGAGTGCCAACAAGAGGGCCAACGAGGATGCAAACGGAAGGGTCAATGGGGATGCATATTTTACCTCTAATGTCTAAATACATTATTATGGATCAATGCAATTCTGATCGTCAATCTCATTTAATTTCTTCGATCAATCAATTTTTCATAAAAAATAAAATCAAACAATTTAACCACTACAAAAAATTACCAAATAACTATTTTATAATTACTAAAAAGGAGTAAAATGCCAACGGGAGTGGCAACGAGAGCGGGAGTGCCAACATGAGTGCCAACGGGAGTGGCAACGAGAGCGCCAACGGGGGGTGCCAACGGGAGAGGTAACGAGAGCGCCAACGGGAGGGCCAACGTGGATGCAAACGAGAGGGTGAACGGAGATGCATATTTTACCTCTTATGTCCAAATACATTATTATGGATCAATGTAATTTTAATTGTCAATCTCCTTTAATTTCTTCGACTCAATATAATTTTCATTTGTATGTTATATGACAATACCTATCTCTTTCCACTTTGAATTTCAAATCATACATTTTGGACATTGTTCACAACTTATGATTATCTTCCAAATTACTATTATGACTTCATGGCAATACACCGACCATACAGTATCACCCGTGCGTATGCACGAGTAAAAAAATAGTTATTATAAAAATTGCAATTTTTTTCTTAGAAACGCTATAAAAAGACCCGAGAATTGATTGTGAAGCTTGTTAGCATATTAGGCGACTACACCCGACTCTTATGACCATTTATGCTATACCCTAACTTATAGTTATAATCACATCCAACTAATTCATCAAGTCTTCATCTCACACAAAAAATCTCCTTCGCTGTCGCCGCCACTTCTAAGCTCGGATATATGTTTGCAACACACTCCCGTGTTAATGCTAGCTTTTTTTTTGGATAGGCAATGTTAGGGGGTGGAGGAATTGTTAGTTTCCGGGACTTGAACCCGGGACCTCCTTCTTGCACTTTTTGGTGCACTCCTTCGATATCTCTTAGTTCGCCAACTGAGTTACCTACTTGAGTTGAGTTATGCACACCAGATATACTTGGCAAAGATCTCTTTTGATGGCGACGTACCGACCAATTTTTCTTCCCAAAACGAAATATGATTATCATCCCCCAAATATGATTTTCAGCGGAAATTTAGCATTTCCGACAGATTTTTTCCGTCGGTAACTTTCCGGCGGATTTTTTAAATTTTTTTTAAAAAACCGGCGAATTTTTAACATTTCGGGCCGATTTTGTTTAAAAAAAATAAAAAATTTCAAAAAATTCGCCGGAAATGTTAAAAATCCGCCGGAACGTTTTGAAATTCCTATTAATAAAACTTTCTCCTACACTCTTGTCATTCTCTCATTTCACTCTTTATTTCCTTCTCACTTTCTCTTACACTCTTCTACATTTCCCTTTTCTTCTTCCTTTTCATTCATTCTCACTTATTCATTCTTATTTCTTCTTTCTCATACTCTTCAATCTCAATAAATTTCTCTACATATCTCTTTTCTATATTTCCCACTTCTTCTTCATTCTCACTTCTTATTTCTTCATTCTCACACTCTCATTCATTATTATCCCTTCTCACTTCTTCATTCTTATTCTCTCTAATATTATTTTTTCATACCCTCTTTCATTGTTTTTTTGACACAACTCTCTTTCATTCTTATTCATTCTAGTTTCTCTATTACTTCCCATTCTATTCTATATAATTTTTTTCTCATATCCTATTTCATTTTTTTACTTATTATTTAATTAAATATAAAATTCGATCAAAAATTTAAAAAAAGTAATTCTTAAAAAAATTAATTTCTGGGGGATTATTTAAAAAAAATAATTTTAAGTTCCGCCGGAAATGTCGCCGGCGACATTTCCAGCGAATTTTTAACATTTCCGGCGGATTTTTTGAATTTCCGGCGGATTTTAAAAGAACTTTGTTTTTTTTGGCAAAAGTTCACTTTGGTCTTTTATGTTTCACTAAAATTTCAGTTTGGTCATTTATATTTTTTTTGCCAATTATTGATGCTAACTAAGAAAGCCACGTCACCTATTAATAGATTAGTGGACAAAAAGTTAAAAAAAACTACTTTGACACTGATTTGAAACATAAAAGACCAAAGTGAGAAAAAAAAAACATAAAGGATCAAATTGAAATTTTAGTGAAACATAAAAGAGCAAAAGTGCATTGTGGCCTACTAAATATAGGCTTAACTGCTGTTTTGGTCCCCCAACTTTATCAAATCCACACTTTTAATCCCCCCATTTTATTTTTCGTAACTTTGGTCTTCTAGTTTTATCAAATCCACAATTTTAGTCCCCCTTATTTTTTTCTCGCAATTTTGGTTCCTGAATTTTATCAAATCCACAATTTAGTCCCTCCGTTAAATTGTCATCCAATTTTTGACAGAAATAATGACGTGGCGGCACGTGTCGTTTTGGGGTATTCATTTGAATGTTGATGTGGCAGGTACATGTCATGTTGATACCCAATGATATATAAAATAAACACTTAATACTCTTGGTTTAGTCAAACAATATAAAAAATATATAAATGGAAATATAAATATGTGATTAAGCTAGCATGATGCACTCTTGCCACGTAAAAAATTAGATGGCAATTTAATGGGGATTGAATTGCGATTTGATAAAATTGGGGACTAAAATTGCAAGAAAAAAAATAGGTAGACTCAAATTATAGATTTGATAAAATTAAGAGACTAAAATTATAGATTTGATATAATAGGAGATAAAAACTGCAGTCAAGCTTTTAATATAATCGAAAAATAGTACACGTATTTAGTCAAAATATGAGCCAAATGCATATATCTTTTTGGCTAAATAGCACTTTTGGTTCTTTATCTTTGCTCTAGGTTTCATTTTGGTCCATCGTCTTTCCTTCCTGTTTCATTTTGGTTCCTCTGTTAACTTTCTGTTAAAAAAAATTATGTGGCAAACAGAGATAACGTCAGCAATGACGTCACTGCCACGTGTCACCTTATTATTGGACATCTGTGTCAAATGGCACTGACACGCCACGTCACCACCCCATGTCTTCACTGCCATGCCACATCAGCAACCAATGGGTATCTGCCACGTGTCAGCATCTCATTGGATGGTTGTGCCATATGACACTTGTGTTACTAAAAAATGAAAATTTTAAAGAAAATGGGAGTTGAACTCATTACCATAAAGTGGAGGACACTCCCACTTACCACTAAGCCACGACATGATTTGAAATTTTTCGGCCAACTAGAAATATATATTACTTAATTACGAATTAATTTTAATAAAAAAAATAAGAACGAAATCCACTCTTCTTCTTCTTCTTCATGAAGAATCTGCAGAAAAAACGAATCTCTGAACAAATTGGAAACAAATCTTCATGAATAAATCGAAATCGAAACAGAATTCGATTTTCGTTTTAAAGAATCGAAAATCAAAGGGGTTTCATTTTTAATCATAGATAAAGGAAAACCAGTTTGGTTTATCAATCCAAAAACAAAGCAAACCCAGAAACGAAATTATCAATCATGAAGCAAACCGAAAAAATCTGCAACCAAGAAGCGTTTTCGTTTTCAACCTAGTTTTGTTAATCGTTTTTGTCTATTGCTTTTGTGATGGTAATAAGTAAAAGATCTTAATGATATTTACGCCCCCTGCGAGGCCCAATAAACCAACCCGCCCATATCCAGAAATTCTGGTCCAATCGATCAACGGTTCAGATGCCTCTGCAAGATCTAACGACTCAGGATCGTCAGAACGAACATCCCTCAATCCCTATAAATACCACATTCAAAACTCATAAAGGAGGAGGTAACTTCAAAAACTAAACATTGATTCACTCAAATACTGACTTGAGCGTCGGAGTATTCTTGCAGGTACAACACCGTCATCTCAAGATCGAACATCGCCATCTCAAGATCGAACACCGCTGATCAAGGACGACATCTACCAACTGCTTCGGACTACTCATTAAGGTCAGAAGTACGGTACAGAACAGCTTTGCTCCAGATCCGTGATATACCCAGATCTGTTTCTCATCAAATGTGAATAGTTGAACAATTTTTCCAAATCTGAATTGTGAATGAGCATCGTTGTAGATCTGAATTCTGAATTGTTTCTCATCCCTGCATGGTGCAACTTTATAAGATATATATGTATATGTATGTATTAAGTGTGTAATTTGCATCAAGGACCACTCATGGTGCAGTGGTTGTTGTTGTTGTTTTCAACCCAATGGTCAACAGTTCGAAATCGAATTCGAATCTCGTACAAGGCAATTTTGTGCATTTTATTTTATAGAGACATGACATGTCATCGCCACGTGGCAGCCGCCCATTGATTGCTGATGTGGCGTCAGTGCCATGTGGCATTGACGACATGGGGTGGTGACATGGCGTGTCAGTGCCACGTGGCACAAATGTCTAATAATAAGGTGACACGTGGCAGTGACATCATTGCTGACGTCATTTTCATTTGCCACATAACTTTTCTTTAACAGAAAGTTAACAGAGGGTCCAAAATGAAACAGAAATGAAAGATGATGGGCCAAAAAGAAACAAAAAAAATATAAAGGACCAAAATGAAACCTAGAGCAGAAATAAAGAACCAAAAGTGCTATTTAGCCTATCTTTTTGCATATATTTAAATATCGTAGAGAGTACGTTTTTAGTGATACGTAATGTAGTTTGGCAAATGTGCAAAATAATACAAACATAGGGGTCACAATAAAAAACTTATAGATGTGTATCAGTGAAAAATTTAAAATTTGGACTCTACCTAGGGTCTGCTCATGCTTTCAATTATTGGTATATTGGTGGCTCATTTTAACTATTTTACTGATCTTAATAAAGTAAAAAATATCATTGTGTGAATAATATTATATGGTTGGTAGATATGTAATGTCTTTGGTTGGAGCGAAATAACAACATTTTCAACGAAAATATTTTTGTTTACTCAACTTTGTTAAATAGGGTCAAAACTTCAGTGCTGGTTTATTTGTAATATTGGGAGTAGGCGTGTTCATGGTTCAGTTCACAAAGAGAACTGCATCAAACTGAACCGAACTGTTTAAACAGTTCAACCGAACCGAACTGAACCATGTTAACAGTTCGCCGAACTGAACTGAACTGTCTTACCAGTTCAGTTTGGCAGTTCGAACCGAACTGTTAACCAAAGTTTTTATTACAGTTTTTTCTTTACTGAGCTGATAAATTAAGTACTTTTGAACTTCTAAAATTATGAAGACTCTCTTATCTCATAAACAATCACCGAACTGTTTTAAACTCAACTTTTCAACCAATTTTTTTGAAGAAAAAATCTAAAAATTCAGATCTTTCTTGTTGCCTTTTTTAAACACTTTTGTTTTCAAAATAATAAGCTTTTTTTTAAGCTCGTATCAATCTTCACTGGAGCTCAATTTACCCAAGGCAACATTTCAATTACTGCTCGCAAGCCAAATCTTATCATCAATTCAAGGCTTTCTTATCTCATAAACAATCATTACATTATCAAATGATAAATACAACCCAGAAGTGCTGGAATTGCATAAAAAAAAAAGCCATGTTGGATGGTGAATGGAATGCTGTCTGCATTCAATTTGGATTTGGGGAAAAAGGTACCAAAGCATGCGAAGACTTGGAAATCAGTGAGGTGGCGGCGGGTGAGGTTCCATTGAGAGAGGTGAAGCGGTGGAGATGTTATGTGATGGTTGGCGAAGACATTCTTCCATCTGATCTACTTTTCACAGTTGCGCTTCTGGTTCTCCTCAGAGTCTGCAGTTTTCAGTTCGTTGGTTAACTAACTGAACTGGTGTTAACGGTTCGGTTAGTGAACTACGATTAAAAATATTGGTTCGGTTCAAAACTGTTAACAAAAGTTCGGTTCATTGTAGTTCAGTTCGGTTCGGTTTTGCATTTCGGTTCAGTTTTTTGTTTTTCTTGAACAGCTCTAATTGGGAGGAATCTAAATCTTCAAGTTGCTTAATGGTGGGCAAATCCTATCAACTGTTTGCCAGCAATCTGAATTACTTCTTCTTGGGTGTGTGGATTTAATGTTGTTGAGCGTCGGAATTGTCTCTAATGGCTTGTTGTCACGGTTGTCATATTGTTGTCATGTTGTAGTGGGGTTTTTATATGCATATGTGTTGTCTTGGTGCATGTTTTGTTGGTTTACTGTCATGATCTCTCCGGTATACAGCAGTTCTACTATCTTGTTGTTTTGCCCTTTGTTGTTTTGTTTATGTTATATTAACTTTTGTATGAAGGTGTTTTTGGCTATAGCACCTCGCAATGGCGGATGTATCTGTTAGTGATTGGGGGCAATTGATCCCATGAACTAGTTTTTGTTATAATGAATATACCTAAAAAGTTTGTTTTTGCCTCCATAAAAATATAAGTTTTGCTCCCATAAAAGAATTTCTTTAATAAACTAAAGGCAAAAAAACTATAATAAATAAAAGAGGTAATGAATTGGTACTAATTTTACATCCTTATTCTTCTAATTCTACTGCCCATCTAATAGGCATACACACATTATCAAAAAATATATCATATTTGAACCTTTTTTATCACGAAATTATTTATACTGTACAATTTTATATTATTATTTTTTATGTAAAAATTTTATTGACTATTTTCTCGCCTCCACCAAAAAAATCTAGATCTGCCACTGGCGCCTCATTTCTTTGAGGTACTCTTTTTCCTCTTTGAGTTTTTTTCACGAGGTTTTAGCTCAGTGAGATTTTAACGAGACCCCAAATTATTTTAAGGGATGGAGTACCCTTTGTACTCCCCTTAATAATATATTTTCCTTATAAAAAATTATATTTTATTTTCCAAGTAACCCATTTCATCCTCATACACAAATTTTATAAAGAAAAATAAATGTATTGAAAAGGCACTCTAAATAAAATAAGTCATATCAAATACATAGACTTTTTTATTTATATTTACGTCTAGATTAGCATCTTTGATTTTATTTAACTCGTCTAAGAACTTTCAAGAGTCGACTGAGACCATTATCAATTTCTTTATCTGCTTAAGATTCTATGTGAAAGATGTTACAAAAGATATTTTTTTCGGGGCCTTTCCTTTTAAGCTTTTACTGAGAGCTAAGGATGGTTGTGGGTACCCTCTCGGCAGGGTACTATATAGTGTCGTATCTGAGCCTGCACACACAACAACAACAATGTTGGTCTTCGTCTCCATACCCCCTAAGCACCCAAGTGTACTTGCACCAGTTACCTGCATTTAACCGTGAAAAAATAATAAATAACATAAAAACTATCTTAATTCAATTAAAAATGCGATCATTTTTTTTCTTTAAATTTACTTATTAATATGTTACATATATATTCAAAATATTAGCAGTTAAGTATATGCTTAATAAGTAATATATACTTAAAATTGTTATAACTAGTACAATACCCGTGTATCCGCACGGGCCGATCGCGTTACGTGACACGATTACCTCAAATAAAAACGTTAATTTGAAATCTCATTAATCTAAAATCAATTGTAAAATCAATTGTAAAATATAGAGGATGACTTGCATACACACATGTGTTGTCGTATTCTTTTTATGAATAAATTTAGACAGTATTTAAATAGCCTGAACATTACCCCGTGAAAATAAAGAAAAATTTAAAGTAGATAAAAAAGGAGTTTCAATTAAAAAATTGATAAATAATAAAACTAAAAATGTAAAAGTATCATTTAAAAACAATATGTGCATTTATCCCGTGTGTTTTTATATATCAATGCAGTGTTTTTTTATATATCAGTGTTGTTATCCCCTGTTTTTTTATATATCAATGCAACTATCCCGTGTTTTTTTATTTATATTATTACAGTTATCTCCGTATTTTTTTATATATCAGTGCAGTTGTCCAGTGTTTTTTATGTATCAGTGCAGTTATCTCATAGTTTCGATTGATTATTTGAGTTGATTAGTAGATTATTGTAGATAGTAAAAGATAGATAGTTTCAAAAATTATAATTATCAATGACAAATATTAATCCCGTGTTTTTTTATATATCACTGCAGTTGTCCCCGTGTTTTTTATATATCAGTGCAGTTATCTGGTAGTTTCAATTGATTATTTTAATTGATAGTAGATTATAGTAGATAGTAAATTTGTTAGATAGTAGATTATCAATAAAAAATAATTGTTTTAAATATTAATTAGTAATTTAAATAGTCATTAATTCTAATTATTTTTTAAATAGTCACTACTAGAAAAGTCATTTTTAGAGAGGAATTTTTAGAGATGGATAAGTATCCCTCACTATTAGTGAGGGATTTAGCTACAAAAATAGGTAGTCATCACTAATTTATTTTTGTGACGAATATAGAGATGAAAAAATATCCCTCTCTAAAAATTCTCTCTCTAAATTCGTCACAAAGTATAAAAATGAGTTTATAGACGGATTTGGATAGAGAAGTTTTTCCTCACTAAAATAGGCGTCACTAAATCCCTCACAAAAAGATACTCTCCACATTTTTTAGTTTTTCCTCACTAAAACAGGAGAGAGAAGTTTTTCCAACATATTCCCTTCATTTCCCAATGCCTCTCGAATCCCTCAAATCACCAACAAAAAGTCTCTCTCTCAACCAAATTTCAACATCTCTTCTCCTTTTTTTCCATTCCACCGTGAACCCAAAAGACAAAACCTCCTCCATCAAAACCTCCTCCATCAAAACCTCCATCTTTTCGTTCTTCTCCTCCAACAGTGAACTCAAGCCTCCTCCACCACCGTGAACCCAAACCTCATCCATCAAAACCTTTTCGTTTTTCTCCCTTTGTTTCGGTACCACTTTCTCACCGCCACCCACCACCTCCCTTCACCCATAATGGAATACAAGTCAAGAAATAAATCACAATCTGATGTAATAGCTAATTAGATAGAAAAGTTGACTTGTATCCAAGCCTTGTTGTCAATGCTGATGTGGCAGTCAGTTTGTGAGCTGTCACAGTTAGTTAGAATTGCCAACTAGTATATATAGTTGGATGTAACAGAAATGCATGCAATGGAAAATCATTCTGTTAAAATTCAGTTTCAGCCATGGTTGTCAGACTCGAGAGTCTACATAGACTCGTGAGGGGACCGTAGACTCGTAAGAGTCTATGAAAAAAAAATACACTAAAAAAACTGTAAAAAAAATTATTGCAGTGTCAAAAATATTTAATCATAAATCAGTGAACCTGTGAAATATAAAATTTATCAAAATAACCTATTTATAATTAGCAAAAGTATTCCAAGTTTAAACATTCCAAAGCTCCTATCAAATTAGCAAAAGTATTCCAATTAACACCATCATCAGAATTAACAAAAAAGTATTCCGATTAGCAAAAGTATTCCAATTAGCAAAAGCTCCTATCAAATGGCTTCAAACATCCAAAGCTCCTATCAAATTAACAAAAGTATTCCAATTAACACCATCATCAGAATTAGCAAAAAAGTATTCCAATTAGCAAAAGCTCCTATCAAATGGCTTCCAACATCCAAAGCTCCTATCAAATTAACAAAAGTATTCCAATTAACACCATCATCAGAATTAGCAAAAAAGTATTCCAATTAGCAAAAATATTCTAATTAGCAAAAGCTCCTATCAAATGGCTTCAAACATCCAAAGCTCCTACAAAATCCTGTCCATCATCAGAATAGTCACCAACATCATCAAACTCTGCTCCGGATGAAACATTATCTTCATCTTCAACATTATCAATATCATCAACCATTGGAATCGGATTGCTTGACCTTCCACCTAGCTAGTTCAACATTAGCTTTCTCAACATTAGTAGCATCAACTTGCTCAACATTATCTTCAATAACATCCTCAGTTATCCATTCATCATCAGATTGAATGTCTTCAAATGGAAGAGCAACACTTTTTCTTGTTACTCTACTTTTTAACTTCAAATTATACATGACTGTCATACCCTAATTTTGTCCGGCTAATTAAAAAACATCTAAAAAAAAAAAAAAATTTTCCGCGTATATTTGATTCCTAATCCCTCGAATAGGTCATTTTGCGTTGTTATTACTTTTTTTAGTGGTTAAACAAAAATTAAAAAAATATGCTAACACAAAAAATTACATAGTAGATTTAATTTATTTTTCTTGTTACAATATCTTTAATTAAAAAACGAAAATAAAAAATAAAATAGATAAGAAATAATACAAATAAAAAAGGGGAGGTGCAATAAAAGATTATTATTACAAAAAAGGAGAATGTCCATGTACATGACTTGGCCCAAGAATGCCAAAGTTACAAAAATACAAAAATAAACCAAGTACCCAAAATTGCAGCTACTTTGCAAAGGTGATTTCTCTCTCTTCGAACATTATTTCGACGATCCGACCGGTGAAAGTGAAGATGGATGTCTCATGAACTTGGTATCAAAAAACAACGATGATCCAACGGTTAACGAATCCAGAATCGCACTTGTACGGTGGCTGGTTTGAGAAAAACGGGAGTTGTTTTTTCTACTTTTGCGAAGGCAATTTCTCTCTCCTCAGACCTCGTTTCGACGATCCGAACGGTAGAACTGAAGATGGATATCTCATGAACCTGGTGTCAAAAAACAACGATGATCCAACGGTTAACGAATCCGGAATCGCACTGTCAATATGGCTGGTTTGAGAAAAAACGGGATTAGTTTTTAGCTACTTTCCAAATGCAATTTCTCTCTTCTCAGACCTCGTTTCGACGATCCGAACGGTAGAAGTGAAGATGGATGTCTCATGAACCTGCTGTCCAAAAAGAAAGATGATCCAACGGTTAAAAAAACCGAAATCACACTTTTACGGAGGCTGGTGTGAGAAAAACGAAAATTGCTTTTTCTATGTTGTTTTAGTCCCACATTGCTTGGGAGAAACAAGAACTCCCTAGCCTTTGGCTATAAAAGAGATGGAGATGCAAAGGCTATGGACATGGGTGATTGATGGGGTAAGTGATATTTTGGGCTAGCATTTGCAGCCCATTAGATTAAAAGTCTGTCTTTAATTCTTTTGGACTAGCTTTTGCAGTCCGTTAGATTAAAAGCCCGCCTTTAGTTATTTTTGGGATGGCCGTTGAGGTCCTTTACTTGGTGGTTTTCGGGTGAAAACGGACCAGATAGGAGTTCGGTTCGCGGTTGATATGGTCAGATTGCTCGGTCCATTTCGGCGTTGATCGCATTGATCAGTTAGAGGTTAGTTTTGCATTTATTCATTTATTTATTTATATGTATAGTTATTTATTTATTAACTTTACGCTTTATTAATTGTTAGTGTCGTCATTAATTTTTTAAATACACAAATTATTTTATAAAAATTTCAAAAATATAAATAGGGGATTAAGTCGACTGTACAGTCAGATTAGTCAGCTTTTTAGGACTACAAATGAATCGTTACAGATCATGTCCTAAAATCCCTATTTAAAACAAACAATTTCTAAATTAAAATAAATACAAACATACTTCTTTCCCCTAAGTAAACCTTTTTCTCACCAACCTTTTTTTTAAAATAACAGATTTTCTTTTCCCTAAACGAGAATCAATCCAATTGCGAAAACTCTTCAAAATCAAACTTTGTTAAGTAGTCTTGCGAAGCCTTTCCTTGCATGATTATTAACAATGAGGTACCAGTGGCGATCACTTGGAGCCTTTGCTCAATTGATCATCATGAACGCCTAATTTTCCTAAAGATTTTCACTAAATCAAAAACTTTGTTAGTAGTCTTGCGAAGCCTTTGCTTGCATGATTATTAACAATGGAGTGCTAATGGTGGTCACTTGGAGCCTTTGCTCAATTGATCATCATGAAAGCTCAATTCTCACAATTAAACAAGATAAAAAACAAAAACCGTTTTCCAAACAAAGAAGAACTACGTAGCTTTAAGTTCTCCATCGCACCGGGAGATACGTAGGAGCGGGCCATGTCCCGTCAAGCGTTTTTTTCTAAAAAAAACCCATTTTCCCCTTTTTTTCATAATAAATAAAGATTTTCATAAAGAGTTTTTTTAATAAGAAGTAGAGAGGCAAAATTAAGTATTTTCAAGTCAATACACTAAAAACCACACATTTAATTAAAGGTTCCCTCTCAGTAGAGAGGACGTATGGGGTGCTAACACCTTCCCCGCGCGTAACCGACCCCCGAACCCTCTTCTCTAGTTCCGCAAGACCACTTGCTTTCCAATAAAAGGTTTTCCTAATATTTTCCTTAATAAATATTGGTGGCGGCTTCATTGTCTTAAGAAAAGTTGTGAACGAGGAAGGCTCTCCCTCGGGGACTTTTTCAGGCGCAACAATGACAAAGACTAAATCATTCATCTTTTTTTGATGCAGCCTATTTCTTCTCTTTGTATGAACCTAAATTAATAAACCATAAATTAGCAAAAAGTATTACAATTTGCAAAAACATTAAATCAAATTAAGTTTATAAGTAAATGAAATCCATAAATTAATAACTCAATTACCATTTCAAACGAACTCCAATTGCGCTCACAACCAGATGAGCTACAAAGTCAAGCTTAGAACGCGAATTGCAAACCTCTTTAACTCCGGACACCCATCTCCATAGAAGTCCCACCATTCTGCGGGAGGCATAGTCTTTCTCATTGACTTAGCAGCTTCACAACCAAACATTTCTCTTTCATAATGAAAGTTAGCAATTTGTGTAAGAATCTTGTTGCGCTCACCGGCATCATTTACCAACCTATGCAAACAATTGTAAAGCCCTTTTTTGATATCTGCATCCTCATCTTTAAAACCAGGTTCATTGTGAATTTGAGGATTAAGATAATAAGCTGCTGCATGTAAGGGTCTATGAAGTTGGTTTTCCCAACGCTCATCAATGATTTTCCAAATAGGTTCATATGTATCTATATATATATATATATATATATATATATATATATATATATATATATATATATATAATACTAAACATCCAATATTAGAAACAATTGGATAAAATAAAGTTAAATTTTGAAGGAGATAAAGTTAACTAGTTAAGATAACTTACTTTTTCTTAACATTGTTGAAGTTGCTTTTTATCCCCTCCTTTGCTTTATCCATCGCTTGATAAATGAAACCCATGGCGGGTTTTTCATCTGCATCCACCAACCTAAGGACTGTGATGAGAGGAGAGTCTGCTTTGAGGCATATGATTATGCTTCCCCAAAAACGACTATCTAAAGCCATTCTTTGCACATCTTTTCCCTCTCTTGTAGATCCATATTTACTTGTAGTCCATGTTTCAGAGGCAAACATACCCAACAAAGCTCCTTAATTATCATTCAAACAAGAAAGAGTCAAATAAGCTGTAGCAAATCTAGTAACCCCAGGCCTAATCAAATCCCTCCCTTGTGTAAACTTCTTCATCATACTAATGAGCCTCGTCTTGGTATATATACAAGTGCAGATTTTTCTTCCCTTTTTTATTACAGACTGGTGAACCTTCAACTTTTTCTCAAAATCTTCAAAGATCAAGTCCATACAATGAGCAGCACACGGAGTCCAATACAAATTCTTCCTGGTTTCCATTAACTTTTCTCCTGCTGCCTTGAAGTTTGCTGCATTGTCAGTAACTACTTGGACCACATTCTCCTCTCCAACATAATTAACAACATCATCCAACATCTTATAAACCTTATCAGCAGCCTTTGAGATATCAGAAGTGTCTAAGGAATATAGAAAAACCGTCCCCTTGGGACTATTCACTAAAAAGTTACAAATAGAACGCCTTTTCTTATCCGTCCATCCATCGGACATGATGGAACAACCGGTTCTCTTCCACTCTTTTTTATAATCTTCAATTACTATATTAACTTGATCAACAATTTTGTTTAGAAGCTTTTCTCTAATTTCATGATATGAAGGAGGTTTGTAACCGACTCCATACCTCCCAATCATGTCACACATCTTTGCAAACTCCACATTTTTAATACAATTGAAAGGAATAGCACTTGTATACATATATATAGCTACCTGGAGATCAACCTCTTCCTTGAAATCCCTTTTCATCACTTGATTAATGGTTTTTTGAACCGCATTAGAAGAACCAAAACCAATTTTGCCTTTTCCTTTTGCAAATGTAGAAATTATAGATTTCCCTCTCCTTTGAGATGAATCCACATCCACTTCCACAATTTGAGTTTCCTCACCATTTTCTTCTTCCTCCTCCTCAAGGTCAATCAACTTTCTTTTTCTCAATGCCGCTTCTTTAGCCTCCGCAATCGCCTTCAAACACAATAATTTAACTTCTTCCGGTACCGAAGCGCAAGGTTCTGAATCTTCTCTAGTACCACCCAGATGATGTTTAAATCTATATATTCCTCCACTAACAACCTTAAAGCAATAGTTGCATTTGACCTTTTTACCATTTCCTAGAACATCGGTTCCATATTTCCATCCAATATTAGTCCGGTTTCCCGCAGAATTCTTTCTTGTTTTTGCTTTGGGAGCAGTAGTAGTGCGAGTGGTAGTGTTCGGGGTGGTTGTATTTGGATTGCTTGAAGACATTATGTGTACATGCAAGAACCTAAAGCAACAATCACAACACAATAAAAATGCAGTAACAAACACAGTCACAAATCACAATATTCCTAACAACAAACACAGTAAGCATAGATGAACGATACAGTCACAGAGCATTGAAATGCAGCAGAACAAATACAGAAACCGAAGGAACAGAAAAATCACTCACAGAGCATAGAAATAGAAATGCAGCAGAACAATCAACAAATACAGAGCATCAACATAGATGAACGAAAATAGAAACGCAGAACAAACGGAAATAGAAACGCAGGAATGAAGGAACTAAGGAACTGAAAACGAAGGAAACGGAAATAGAAACCGAAAACGAAGGAACGAAGGAAATGAAAATACCTGTTTGAAGAAGATGAACCGGAAACGACGACGCAGAGCAACGAAGCAACGAACGAAAACCCAGAAACGGCAGCAACACAGCGTCACAGCGTAACGAGCAATCAGCAAGAAACGAAAACCCAGAAACTTTGGTTGAAACTTGAAACGAAGAAGATGAATCGATGAAGGACAGAAGGAGGGGTTTTCGTTTTGGTTGAAAGATGAAGAAACTCGGTGGAATGGATGAAAGAATGAAAGGGCGCGTCTAGGGATTCACCAAGGAAAAGCCAAAACGACTGCGTTTTGGGCTTTTTTGCTGAAATTTAAATTAAACCAAAAACTGAATCGCTTTAAACTCGCGAGTTTGACCGAGTTTATGCGAGTTTTTCCGAGTCTAACCGAGTTTACAGAAATTACGATTCAGCGTGGAATTTGACTCGTTTTGGGTTGGTAAACTCGTAAACTCGTAGACTCGTACGAGTAAACTCGCGAGTTTGACAACCATGGTTTCAGCACAACTGCATAATGCAGAGAGTTTTTCACTCTATCATGGTATCAAACGCGGTTTCCGATCCTGTTACCATCATCTTCAACCATCACCTCTGATTCGCTCACCATTGTTGCTTGCTTCTCTGCAACAATTCTCTGCACCTTTCATACTTCAGTAGCTTTGGTTACATCTGATCATGGCTCCTAGTCCAACATCTTCACCAGAACCTTCACACAGTTCTCCTGTGATTTTTCAATCTGCAAATGCCTCGAATCCATCAAGCTTTGTCACTGGACCTAAACTGTCAATCAAACTAGAAGATCAGAACTTCTTGCTGTGGAATCAGCAAGTTGAAGCTGTCATCGCCACTCACAAACTGCATCGCTTCCTTGTCAATCCAGAGATCCCTCAACAGTTTGATTCCATTCAAGATCAAGCCAAAAATCAGGTCTCTGCTGCATATGACAAGTGGATCGTGCAAGATCAGGCGCTGTTCACATGGCTGTTATCCACATTCTCCGACACGGTGCTGCCTCGCGTGCTCCATTGCCGTCACGCCTTTGAGGTATGGGACACAATTCACACTCATTACTATGCGCATCTCAAGGCTAAATCTAGGCAATTAAGATCTGAACTGAAGTGCACTAAGAAAGGCAACCGTAGCATAAATGAATATGTTACTCGCATTCGCACTCTAGCTAGTTCACTCAGTTCCACCGGTGTGAAAATTGCTGATAGTGATTTGGTAGACATAGTGCTTGATGGTTTGCCTGAGGAGTACAACTCCTTTGTTCTGATTGCATATGGAAAACCAGATACCTTTACACTGACTGAATTGGAAGCCTTGTTACTTGTGCAAGAGGCACAACTCAACAAGTTTCGCCAGGAGCCTGCTACACCAGTCATTTCAGCAAATGCAGTTCATACAAATGTTTCTAGTGGATCTGCATTTGGCTCTCACAAACAGACCTACTCTGGTGGTTCCAGTTTCCGTGGCCATGGTAGGTTCTCTCGTGGCAAAGGACGTGGCAGAGCTCGTAGCAATCAAGGCAGACCTCTCTGCCAGGTATGCAACAAACCAGGGCATACTGTTGTGCAATGCTGGTACAGGTTTGATGAAAGCTATGGCGCCCAGGAGAATCAGAACACTGCACCATCTCACATTGCAAGTGACAACACAGCTTCTCAGAAACAATCAGAAAAGTCATAGACACCAGCCACCACAGCCACTGCTCCACAGGCCTTGGCTGCATACATTTCCTACATGCCAAATCCTTCAGACACCATTGCATTTCCTCATGACATGACTGCTCCAGGTTGGTTTATGGACACTTGTGCTTCTCACAATTTCACCTCAGAGGATGAACATTTACATGAAAGCACAGTCTATCAAGGCCACCAAAAGGTTCACATGGGAGATGGCAAAGGCTATCCAATAAAAGCCATTGGTTCCACTCTTATTCACTCCACCACATTACCTAACAGACACTTCAAACTCACTAATTTAATGGTTGTTCCAGCCATCACTCGTAACCTTATCTCTGTTGGTCAATTCACAACTGATAATCATGCTTATGTTGAATTTCATCCTCTAACTTGTCTTGTGAAATGTCAGGATTCTAAACAAACCTTACTCCAAGGCTTCCGTGGACCAGATGGACTCTACTTCCTTCCCCATGTCACCACTGTTCCTAGGACTCCCTCCCCATCAGTGTTCAATGTAGCAGTGCCTGTCCAAGTTCCCAGCAACAAAGATAAAGTGCCTTCCACCAGCTCCGTTCACAGCAACATTAGTAGCTACTCCATATGGCACCATAGGCTAGGCCATGCCAACAGTCGTGCAATTCAACATGTGTTAACCATTTGTAATAAACCTTGTTCTCCATCTAATACATTTGAACTTTGTAAGTATTGCTCAATTGGTAAATCACATCGTTTACATTCACCTCACTCCACAACTCAATATCACACACCATTTGAGCTCATACACACTGACTTGTGGGGACCATCACCCTCCCCTTCCAGCACTGGTTACCTATACTATATAGCCTTTGTTGATGCATTTAGCAAATTCACATGGATTTATTTACTGAAACGAAAATCTGAAGCTCTGCAGGCATTTAAACAGTTTCACAGCCTTATAAACAACCAATTTTCCATTAATATAAAAGCTATACAATCATATTCAGGGGGAGAGTTCAGAGCTTTCACTTCACACCTTAGCTCTCTAGGCATTCAGCACAGATTCACATGTCCTTACACATCACATCAAAATGGAACTGTTGAGAGAAAACATAGACAGATTGCTGAAATGGGCCTTACTTTACTTGCTCATGCCTCTCTACCATTAACCTATTGGGATCATAGCTTCACCAATGCTGTCCATCTCATAAATAGGCTGCCATCTACTGCCCTATCTGACTATATATCTCCCTATCAGGCCCTATACAAGTCTGTTCCTGACTACTCCACTCTAAGATCATTTGGCTGCTTGTGCTTTCCCTTACTTACACCATATAACAAACACAAATTGAACTTTCATTGCCAGGAATGTGTCAATCTTGGTCCCTCTCCCATGCACAAAGGTTTCAAATGCTTAAGTGCAGATGGCCGTATCTTCATCTCTAAGGATGTAATTTTCCATGAAGCCACTTTTCCCTTTCCCCAACTGTTTCCCAGTGAGGCCTCTGCTGATAGCACTGAACCTTCTCAGTTTCTCTCTGCAGATCTTCTGATCCCTACTCATTCTGCTATCTCAGCACCTCCCAACACTGCAGCCACACCAACAGCAGCTCCCAATTGTTCTCAGTCAGCGTCTCTGACCCCTGATCCCACCACACAGCCAGTGTCTGCATCAGACACTGAGACTGCAACTCCAGAGCCATCTAATTCTGAGCTACATAATTCTGAACCTACAGTTTCTATTCCCTCTTCTCCACCTCCTCCCACAACCCTACACACTCATCCAATGATAACTAGGTCTCAAACAGGAAATCTCAAGCCTAGAGTGTTTGTAGCTCATATGGAACCTGCCAGTGTGAAACAGGCCCTTGCTCAACCACAGTGGCTTGAAGCCATGAAGGTAGAGTATGATGCCTTGGTTAAAAACAATACTTGGACACTTACCACCCTCCCACCTCATAGAAAACCCATTGGTTGCAAGTGGGTATTTCGAATAAAAGAAAATCTGGATGGGTCAATTAACAAGTATAAAGTAAGACTAGTAGCAAAAGGCTACAGCCAACAACCTGGACAGGATTATGGAGAAACTTTCTCTCCAGTTATCAAGCCTACAACCATTAGAATTCTTCTAACCATGGCACTTACATTCAAGTGGGACATTCAACAAATTGATATCAACAATGCTTTTATAAATGGCACAATTGAAGAGGAAATCTATATGTCACAGCCACCTGGCTTCATCAACTCAGACAAAACTCTAGTATGCAAGCTCAATCGTTCACTGTACGGGTGATAACCTTATTTTATATAGGTTATTTATGCTCCTAATACTTAAGTTATGCTTATTTCTCAAGTAATATTAGTACTTAAAAATGTGAATATATGAGTATTAGGATAAATATAGGTTATAAGTCAATTCCTTAAAACTTGGGCATAGTTAATGCCTTTGTGAATATTTTTTGATGTTTTGCTTTAGCGCTGCAGCGTGTGCTATCAAGGAAGCGCTACAGCGTTATATGACGGCTGACCATTGAGATATTTGTGTGGCCACTTGAGGACATGATGAGTCACCACCCTTATCTCTTCCCTTCAGCTGGAATTGTTGACTTTCAAGTGGATGCTAAATTACACTTGGCGCCTCCTAAATGGAACCCATGTGATAGTTGTTGTATTCCATCATTACCACTTTTTGTAAAGTGCTTTAAGGATAATATCTAAGCTTAATAATCCTCATGTAATATTATTATACTATTAAGACTTAGATATTAATTAGATTAATTAAGATTGCTTCACCAAGAGGCAATACACGTAGACAAGTGGTTGTAACTTTGGAGATAAGACTTACTCTTGACACCGTAGCCACATTCCATTGATACACACTTTTAAGCTTTTAGTTTTAACTTAGTTTTCTAGTTCTTCATCCAAGGTTTTGCTGACGCCTCAACTTCATCTCTTGTACGCTACTTGGGATCATTGGAGTGCATCTTTTGCAACCATTCTTCTCTTGTCTTCATACGGTAATACATACTCTCAAGTTGTATTATGTTGATGGAACTTGTGATGAGCTAACTTTGTTGTAGTTGGATTGTTCTTGGTATGTAATGAACCTTGAGTAACTTTTATATAATATTATGATGTTTGTGTTTTATTCCTTGTGTCATAATACTTTCAATCTTGGTTTGGGAATGATCAACTAAAACAAGGTAACTTTGTGAGTACAGACATGGTTCACAAAGAGAACTCAAGGAATGATGTGAATGAAAACCCTTTAAAGACATTTAAAGGAAGCACTACTTAACTCTAGACATAGGGGAGTAGTAGTTCATAAGGCAATTGCTGTAAGAGCTTAATATACATGGGTAAAACTTATTTAGAGCCTAGACATAGGAGTCTTGTAACATAGCCCTGACGAAAGTGACTGAAAGGCACGCCACCAAGGCGCTACAGCGTCTAAGGATTCTGAAGCGCTACAGCGCTTAACGCTACAGCGTCTAATATTATCTGAACATTACTCTTGGGAACTTACATGCTATTGAGCTATCCAACTCACTTTTAATTACTGCAAATTTAATCCTGTTTTATCACAACTTATAATGTTTACAACTCTTCACTTTCACTTGTTACTTAATTCTTTTCACTAAGATTCTAATCACTTAAACTTCTTAGATTAATTCCAATCCCTGTGGGAACGAACTTTACTTATCAATATATTACTTGTTGCGATTGTGTATACTTGCACATCACCTTTTTCGCACAACAACGGGCTAAAGCAGGCTCCCAGAGCCTGGTATGAGAAGCTGCACAGTTCTCTAGTTCAGTTTAGTTTCCAACACATTCGTTGTGATCATTCACTCTTTGTGCTGAACAACAAGGGTGTACAGCTCTTTGCCTTGGTGTATGTAGATGACATCCTGATCACTGGTTCTTCCTCTGCACTCATCCAGGATCTGATCATCAAATTACAGGCTCAGTTTGGTCTTAAACACCTTGGCATACCAGCCTATTTCTTGGGAATTGAAGTCAAATACACCAACACAGGTGCTATGCTGCTTACCCAATCGAAATACATTCAAGACTTGCTACAACGTGTGAACATGCATACATGCAGCCCCCATTGCTACTCCTATGATGTCAAATTGCAAGCTTAGCCGCCATGGCTCTGACACGCTTCCTGATCCCACGCAATACCGTTCAATCGTGGGTGCCTTGCAATATATCACCTTGACACGCCCTGAACTTGCCTTCAGCGTGAACAAGGTTTGCCAGTTCCTCTCCCAACCATTGGCGCGCTGTTAAACGCATTCTGCGCTATCTTTGTGGCACCCAACAACATGGCTTGCTGTTACAACCGGCTCCTGCAGATACACCTTTCTCATTACGCGTTTACTGCGATTCTGATTGGGCCAGCGACCCAGATGATCGCCGTTCAACATCCGGTTCTTGCTTATTCTTTGGCCCCAATTTGGTCAGCTGGAGCTCCAAAAAGCAGACCCTGGTTGCGCATTCAAGCGCTGAAGCAGAGTATCGAGGAATGGTTAATGCCACAACTGATTTACTTTGGGCCCAGTCACTCCTTGCTGAACTCAGAGTTCAAACTCAAGCACCTGTCTTGCTGTGTGACAACCTAAGTGCAGTGATGCTGGCTCACAATCCTATACTACATGCAAGAGCAAAACATCTTGAATTGGACATCCATTTTGTCAGGGAAAAAGTAGCTGCAAAACAACTATCCATTAGGCATGTCCCTGGTGCACACCAGATCGCAGATGCACTCACAAAGCCTCTGCCCTCGGCTCAATTTGATGATCTAAGAGTCAAACTCAAGGTGGTGCCTTACAGTCCCTCACAGCAGAGTTTGAAGGGGGAGTAATGGAATACAAGTCAAGAAATAAATCACAATCTGATGTAATAGCTAATTAGATAGAAAAGTTGACTTGTATCCAAGCCTTGTTGTCAATGCTGATGTGGCAGTTAGTTTGGGAGCTGTCACAGTTAGTTAGAATTGCCAACTAGTATATATAGTTGGATGTAACAGAAATGCATGCAATGGAAAATCATTCTGTTAAAATTCAGTTTCAGCACAACTGCATAATGCAAAGAGTTTTTCACTCTATCAACCCAAGCCTCTTCGTTGTCTTCCTCTCACTCGCACTATTTGCTCAGATCTCGTTTTTCTCCGATTTGCTCAGATCTTGTTTTCTTCACCCAAGCCTCTTTGTTTTCTTCCTTCATCAAAACCTCTGCGTTTTTCTCCGATTTGCTCAGATCTCATTTTTTTTCTTTCTTTGTCACACATAATAGCACCACCACCGCCAAGCATTTTTTGTGGCCGGATCTCAACCACCACCGATTTGCTCAGATCTGTTTTCATTCTTTATGGGGAACCAAATCTATCAAGGCAAGATCTCAACCTCCTCTGTCAAATCCACAAGGCAATTTCGGCAAATGTGCAGATCTGAAATCCTGTGTTACCGTCAATCTTGGTGATTCTCAGTCACCGTGGGCCGCATACGCCACCGTGGGCCGCAGATTTTTTTATTAGATTAGGAATTTTGTTGATGACTGTAGATTTACAGATTAGGAATTTTATCAGAGAAAGAAATAGAATGACTTTGATGTATTTTTATCAGATTAGGAATTTTTTTAATAGATTAGGAATTTTATCAGAGAAAGAAATATAATAATTTTGGTGTATTTTTTTAAAAAAATTGGCTGCAAATTATTAGATTATGAAATTTGCAGATTTTTTTATTAGATTAAGAATTTTGTTGATGACCGTAGATTTACATTATGTTATTCCGATTTTCGGAGCCACTTAAAATGTAGTCTTTGATTAATTTTTATGAATTTTAAAAACAATTATATATTCAGAAAAAAAGAAGATTTTTAAATTGTAACTATATAGAGACTGAAATTCACAATTATAGGGGTTATTAGTGACGAATGTATTCCCTCACAGTTAGTGACGGAATTCCTTCTTTCATCAATTCTGTCAATTGGTTGGTGAAGAATGTATTCCCTCACAGTTAGTGACATATATCATTTTCCCTCGCTAATAATTTTGTGACGCCAAAATTGTTTACGAATTTACGGCCGTCACAAAATCCGTCTCTAATATCGTTTGTGACGGATTTTCATATAATTAGTGACGAATTTTGCCCCTCTCTAATTTCAATTTTTTTAGTAGTGAGTAGGTTTGTAGTAGTAAGCTTCAAAAATTATAATTAGCAATGACAAATATTAATCCCGTGTTTTTTTATATATCACTGCAGTTGTCCCCGTGATTTTTATATATCAGTGCAGCTATCTGGTAGTTTCAATTGATTGTTTTAATTGATAGTAGATTATAGTAGATAGTAAATTTGTTAGATAGTAGATTATCAATAAAAAATAATTGTTTTAAATATTAATTAGTAATTTAAATAGCCATTAATTTTGATTATTTTTTAAATAGTAGGTTTATAGTAGTAGGCTTCAAAAAATTTAATTATCAATGACAAATATTAATCTCTTGTTTTTTTATATATCAGTGCATTTATCTCGTAGTTTCAATTGATTATTTTAGTTGATTAGTAGATGATAATAGATAGTAAAAGAGAGATAGTAGATTATGAATAAGAAATATTTATTTTAAATATTAATCAGTAGCTTAAATAGTCATTAAATATTGGTGTAGTTATTCCGTGTTTTTATATTAAATATTAATCCTATGTTTTTTTTATATATTTGTGTAGTTATCCCGTGTTTTTTATATATCATCGCAGTTATCTCATTGTTTCAATTGATTATTTGAGTTGATTAGTATATTATAGTAGATTATTGCAGTTATCCTGTGTTTTTATATTAGATTATTTGAGTTGATTAGTAGATTATAGTAGATTATTGCAGTTATCCCGTGTTTTTTAGATAGTAGATTATAGTAGATTATTGCAATTATAAAAAAAAATTATAAATATCAATGGTAAATATTAATCCTGTGTTTTTTTTTATATATCACTGTAGTTATCCCGTGTTTTTTATTTATGAGTGCAGTTATCTCGTAGTTTCAATTGATTAGTAGATTATAGTAGATAATAAAAGGTAGATATTAGATTATCAATAAGAAATATTTGTTTTAAATCTTAATTACTAATTTAAATAGTCATTAAGTTTTCTTGTTTTTTAGATAGTAAGTTTATAGTAGTAGCCTTCAAAAATTTTAATTAAAGTAGTGTTTGTATAAATTTAGAAATTTAGTTAAAAGAATTAAAGTGAAGTGATAAGAAAAAGAAAATAATTATTTATGGGACAAGTAAATTAAAAATAAAAAAAGGAAAAAAGAGAATGTAAAAGAAAAGTGAAAAGGAGGAAAGAGAGTGTAAGAAGAAAGAGAAAAAAAGGAAGAAATAGTGTAAGAGAAAAGTAAAAAGTAAGAAAGAGAGTGTAAAAAGAAAGAGAAAAAAAAGAAATAGAGTGTAATGATATTTTTACCCTAAAAAATTTGAGGTGTCTTTTAGATAGAATGAGAGTATTGGTAAAATCATAGGTGGTTAATATGTATAAATATAGTGTAGATATATAGGGCTGGTTGAGAACCATATTGCCTGTATTCGAATTTTATTTTTATAAGCAAAATATATATTAATAATAAATGAGTACTAGAGGTACTCCAACCCTTACATATTGCCTGTATTCTGTAACACCCCTAGTTTCGTTAACTTCGGTTTACGAAATTAACACATGATTGATTATTCGATTAAATGACAAATCGAGCTTCGGAAACGGGATAGTCGAGGAAGCTTTGCATAATTGCAAAACAATAGGATTAAAATACTCTAGTGATCAAACTATGTGGTCATTTGGACTAAGGATGGACCTAAATGGATATTAACGAGCCAAGGGCATTTTGGTCATTCCGCCTCATTTAAATGACCCTCAACTTATATCACCAGCTGATCCTATTTCTTTTCCTCTCATTCAGCCATTTAGAAATAAATAGGAAGAGAGGAAGTGAGGAGTGGAGTGTAGAAATGAGAAGTTGAACATAAGGGCAAAATGGTAATCTCTCATTCAATTAAAACTCTCACCAACTTACCTCACTCAGCACATTCTCGCTCACTCCACTGAGCTTCTGAAACAGAAAGAAAGATAGGAGAGAAAGGAGGAGGAAAACGTGAGGGATAGAGGAGGAGAGAAGGTGGAAGAAAACATGGGATTCTCATTGCATGTATGATTTCTTCCCATCATCCATCTCCATTTGTATTCCTCTTTCCATTGATACTAATCTCATTCATTCAACCTTCCTCTGGCTCCATTCACCACTTTTGAACCTCATAGCTTTCAAGTAGCCAAAAATGGAGTTTTGAGTTCCAATGGTCAAAACTTGATGTTAACTTCATTGTATGTGTTTGGAACCCTGTGAAATTCGGCTTTGAAGCTCCATCAAGCACCTACATTACTGATTTAAGGAGGGAGTGAAATGTGGAGGTCGCTGTTCTTGAAGTTCAACATGTGTTGGTTTTCGGTTTTGAAGTTTTGGAGATTCTAGAGTTTTGCATGCTAATTTGGAACTAGTGAGAGTGGGATTCTGAAGCCACATGGTTATTTTGAGTAAACTTCAGCAATCTCATTGTTGATCAGAGTAGATAGAGAGGGATTTTAGTAACTAAGGAGAAAGGGATTCAAGTTGGGAGCTGTGGTTTTGGTTTTGGGAGGCATTCAGAGCGTGTTCGTGATTACAGGGATTGTTCGAGTGGTTACGGTCCGATCGTTCGTGCTCTGGCGTGATTTCTCGGGGATTAGTCAACCGGTGAGTTCTACTCACGATTAGGGAGTGTGTTTAACATTCTGGAAATTTGGGTTTTGATGATTGATTTCGTGTCGAGACATTTTATCGAGTCGAAAACCGTTTTCGGGAAAATAGTGTTTTTACGGTTTTTCGGTGAATATATATGTCTTTATTGATTTGTTGATTTTAATGCTTTCACTGGAATATGGACTGAAATGTTGGTTATAATATCTATTTTTAAGTCTCGATGGTTAGGAAATGTCTTAGGGTCGAATAGAAAGCGAAACGGTACAAAACGGGTTTTCGAAATGCTGTTTTCAACCAATTCTGGCTCCCATCGCGTCGCGGCCCGTGGCCATCGCGTCGCGACCTCCCTTATTTTTGCAACGCAAAATTTTCTGTAACTTTTCGCGTCGCGACGGAACCAATTCGCGTCGCGACGCTTTGCAGTTTTTCAGCAAAACACACTGATTTTGTTTTCGCAATAACTTTTGATCCGGGAACCCGATTTAAGTGTTCTCAGGTGCGTTGGAAAGCTTATTCAAAGACCTATCTATAATTATATAATTTGGTTTGGAAAATACACTGTTTTTGAAGGTCAATGCTGTTTTCAAAACCGAATTGTAGACCGCGTGTGAGCATATTTTTTCGACTAACAAAACGGATAACTCATCCAATGTGGTACTGTATTATAATGTCGGATGTCTAATTTCGTATTCATCAAAACGGGTTATAGATACAATGATAGATATACAATTATATCGAATATAGAAGTCGGCCCAATGCGGGTGTGATATATAAATTATATCGAGTTGGGTGACGACCCAACGAAATAGCATACTAGGCGAGGAAGTCATGAGCCCCTACCCTAGGCCCTGAAACGTTATGGCGTGGTCTAACGTGGGTTATCGGGATTGTGGGCTTTGCACGGCCGATTTATGCTAAGATAGGTTCACAACTCATCAGGATTGTGGGCTTTGCACGGTCGATGTTTCGTTTGGTAAAGCTTGTAATTATAAATTAATTGACAAGGATAAAATATATATGGTAGCACTTCATTTACCGGGATTGTGGGCTTTGCACGGCCGGTGAAGGGGCTAGGTGTATATTGATATAAATAGTTATGATTTTAACTATGTATAACGGTTTTATGATGGAACCGAGTGATAGTGAGGGGGCACGGTAGAACTCACTGAGACAAGTTGTCTCACCCAATCATTGTTGTTTTTACAGAGAACAGGGAACGAGGAAGTGAACGGGATGTTCAGTTGTCACGCTCGAGGAGAAGATTGACTCAGTTCTAATTGTTTATGTTTCCTGTCGTCGTCTCTGTATTCGGTCTTATGACTCGAACTTGTATATTGTTTTATGTCATAGTTTCCGCCGTTTCTTGTAAGGATGTATATCTGAACAGGAATTTTTATACTCTGATGTAAACCAAATTGTATATTTAGGTATTTCTTGCTTTAGAAATAGGGGGTGTTACATATTCGAGTCTGAATCCATTGGTGTGGATAATATACCTACTGGTCATGGATTAATTTTGCGTGCCAATAAATATGAGTGAAAATTGTAGACTTGTAGACCAGACCATTATCAATTTCTTTATCTGCTTAAGACTATGTACAGTGGTTTCAACACTCTTCATGTTTCAACACCCTCCTTTTTCATTTTTTAACACTCCACATCATCTTCTCTCTTTTCCACCTAATAATTCAACACTCATTCAACTTTTATTCACTACAATGGTTTTGTTTAATAAAATTCAACAACCTACCCCACCACTTTTATTTCATATTCTTCATTTCTTTTATGTTTTTTTTGTGATTACATATTAATAGAAAGGGTAATTAATAGAATATTGGGTGTTAAAAGGGTTATTGTTGAGATCCATTTCACTAAAAAGATGTTTAGATCTACAAACAAGAGTTTATTGGAGGCTATATAGAAAAATTAGAGAAAAATAGTCGATTTTTTTCTGTGCCCAAATCAAATGAACAAAGTCTCTATTTGTAGACAATAAAAATGATGAATTTTGGTGGAAAATTTTTTTTTAAAAAAAATGATTTACTATGAAATAATTGACCCCAAATAATTAGGATGAGATAAAAATGTCAAAAATCACAGCAGCCAATCAGAATTCGCCATGTTTTCCGCGCGGACCCCACTATTTCAGCATTCAACATGTTGAATAAATTCAACACCAAATAATCCACATCTCTTTCAACTACCCATTCAACACCCCATTACACCTATTCAACTACTTAATAAATTTTTCAGCTACCCCATTGTAAATAGTCTAAGATTCTATGCCAAAATTTTACGGAACATAAGCTCCGGTTGCCGATGTCGGAGAACCTTGAGTTTTTCACTGTCATCATCAATCTAGAAAAAGAAATGGGATGAATTTGGGAGCAGAATACATTTCATTTCACATATCGGACGGGACAAAGGACGAATCAATATTGGAACAAAAGATTAGATTATGTCAATGTGTCATCTCCTTCTTCCCAAAATAGATATAGTACAGAATCTTTCCAACCAACCAATAACAATTATTTATTATGTTGTTTTCTTGTATATCATTTACGTTCGGTCTGGGCTCATCCTTTCATTCATTATTACCACTAATTAGAATTTTTGCTATTTACACTTCCTTCAAAGCCTAATGGTTGAAAGGTCTATTCAAAAAGTAAAGTCTATTCTTCAATGGCCAAGATCACTCTGCAAGATCGGACGGCCCAAATCGACCATAACAAACACCACTAAAACTCTATAAATAGAGCATTCAATGCTCATTAATAAAAAGCACTTTTCTAACAAAACACTCATTTACTCAAATACTGACTTGAGCGTCGGAGTGTCATTGCAGGTACAACATCGCCTCCTCAAGATCGAACATCTCAAGATCGAACATCTCAATATCGAACCTCTCTAGATCGAACAAGATCTTCATCTCAAGGCCTGAAGACAGAGACAGAATCAATGATAAAATATCTACTAACTGCGTAATACCAATCACTAAGATCGGAAGCACAGTACCGAACATTGGCGACCACAGTGGGAGAATCAATACTCTATTTTCTCACCATCTCCTTGATCTTAAAAAATGGCACCAAGGCGCTGTTCAAGACCGGCTAGTCCCACGGCCGGACCCGAGGTCGACCCTCAACAAACCCCTGAAGGCCACGTTCAGGACCTCACAAATTCGTCACAAGCTCGAAACCGATATCCCAACACAGGTCTGCCCCGGATACATTCGAGCATAGATGAAGCTGGTTTACCACCTCCTCCTCAATTGCTTCTAGTTTTGACCGGCGCGGTTCAACAACTCGTTCAGTTACTGGCTCGACAGGAAGCCGTAAACGAAGAGAGAAGCAGCCGTTTCACTGACCTTGAAGCCGAAGTAGCGAGGCTCCAAGCACGGAACGTTCCGGACCAAGAATCGACCGGGCAGGACTCCCTTGAGAAAAGAAACCCAACTCGAAGGAGACTGTTTCATCGATCTCCCCCAAGGAGAAAGCTCAATCATCGCTCTCCCCCACGCCGCCATCGAGGGAATGGTTCCCATTCTCCTCCGGCTCAACAATATGACGATCTCGATGATCCTCATTCTCCCCCACGCTGTCATCGAGGGAATGGTTCCCGTTCTCCTGCGGCTCGACAATATGACGATCTAGACGATCCTCATTCTCCCCCACGCCGTCACCAAGGAAATGGTTCCCGTTCTCCTCCGGCTCGACGTTATGACGATCTTGAAAGCTCGAATAACCCCCCTCAACATCATCCACACTGGGACTCGACCTCGCCAAGACGACGTTCAAGAAGCCATGACAACATTCAAAACAATCAACCTCGACGATACGGACGTCCCGATCCTCATTACGGACATCAACCACAATCTCGGGTGAGTCAACCTAGGCGAAAAGGTCCGTTCACAAGAGCAACTGATAACTTCCGAGTTCCACGGTATCTTGAAAAACCACCTGGAGGACTGAAGACTTACGATGGAACGGGCGACCCCGACAGGCATCTCGATCAATTTGACACGACCATGCAGTACTGAAATGTACCGATGGAAATGAAATGCCGAATATTCCCATTAACCTTGGACAAAATGGCCTCCGAATGGTTTCGGACTTTAAGATCGAACACCATTTCCTCTTGGGACCAATTAACAATACACTTCTCGGTACACTTTGCCCATTCCAAGAGCAAACCCAAAAATAAGAATGTTTTAGCATCTATCATCCAGAGGGGAAACGAGCCCCCAAGAGAATACATAGAGCGATTCAACAACGAAGCTCTGCAAGTTCGACAGCTAGACGACGCTTTTCGAATCTTCTTCATGGCTCAAGGTCTATTTCCTGGAAGCCCGTTCCGAAAGCATATTAACACCTGGGAACCTAACTCCTTACAGGAGTTCCTTGAGCTATCCCAGTGTTTCATCAATGAAGAGGAAAATTCCAAAATCGACAAAGCATCATCACATGCTGAACCATCAAAACAACGCATCAAGGTCGATCCTCGAAAGAATTCATGGAGCGTCGGTAAGAAGAATCGTCACCAGGTATATACTGAACTCAACGTCTCCAACGCCCAATTATTGGGGGAATGTTGGAACGTCGAGTTCAAGGACGTCAAACCTCCCAGATCCCTACCTATCCGACCTGGACAAAAAGCTAACAAATACTGCCGATACCACAGAAGCAATGGCCATGACACAAACCATTGCTATGCCCTGAAAATGACATTGAAGATTTGATAAAACGAGGAAAACTATCTTCTAATGTCAAAAGGGAGGGAGGACGATTTGACGATGTCAGAAAGGAAAGAAAAGAAGATCCTAGAACAAAAGGAAAAGAAGTGACCGAGCCAGACCACGATGAATCGAATAAAAGATCAAAAGGACACTCGATCATAATGATGATAACAGGAGGTTTCGATCATGAAGGGTCCGGAAAATCAATGAAAAGAAAGTGGAAAGAACTGTTAAGCATAGCTTCAACGTCGGCACCCCCAACCAAAACAAATCGACCTCCACTATCTTTCAGCGATGGTGATCTTATAGACAAATAAAGCTAACAAACACGTACCTCTCTTAATCTCGGCAGTCATAGCCAATAAAGAGGTGCGTAGGATCTTGGTCGACCAAGGAAGCTCATCAGACGTCCTTTTTATCGATCTTCTAAACAAAATGGGGATCGACAAAGAGGAACTCACCCCTTATAGAGGAACGGTCTTGTCCGGTTTCAACGGATCTCGAACCAAACCCCTTGGGCATTTGGAGCTGATGGTTACTTACGGAACCAAACCAATGGTTCGAACCATCAAAACCAAGTTCCTCATCTTACCTTGTGAGTCCATATACAAAGGTATTATAGGAAGACCGACCTTAGGCAGGCTCGGGGCGGTGACGTCCACCACACACTTAAAAATGAAGTTCCATTCTCTCTGCAACAGAGTTATCACTTTGAACTCCGACTTAGAGTCTGCTTCCAGGTGTTTCTTCTTATGGACGAAGATCGAACGGAAGGCTTCGGAGCAAGAAGGGGTTCCCCCTTCAGAAGAGCTGTCAACTCCAAAACAAGCTAAAGATAGATCGACTGAAGTTAATACCACTAACATAGAGACACGATGCGATCCAAAAGACAACAAGAATAAGGATGTTGACGAGCTAACCAAAGAGCTCAAACAAAAAATTAAAAGACCAGAGCCTGATGGAAAGTTCATCAAAATATAGCTCGGATTAGACCCCTCCAGAACTATCAAAATAGGGATCGACCTACCAGAAGAGGTTAAGATCGATTTGACCAAATGTCTTAACGACTTTGAAGACATCTTCGCTTGGTCGGCAGAAGACATGCCTGGGACCCTACCAGAGGTCGCTTGCCATCGGCTCGCAATTAACCCAGAAGCCAAATGGATCGCCCAAAGAAAGCGGACTCATAGCAGGGAGAAAGCCATTGCTGCTGCCAAAGCAGTAGATGATCTCATCAAAGCAAACTTCATTTCCGAGGTTAAATACACGACCTGGTTATCAAACCCAGTCTTGGTGAAGAAAAACAACGGAAAATGGCGTATGTGCGTCGATTACACCGATCTTAATAAAGATTGCCCAAAGGATGCTTTTCCTGTTCCCAGCATCGATCGATTGGTCGACAACGCCTCCGGTTTTCGGTTATTATCATTTATGGACGCGTACTCCGGATACAACCAGATCGCCATGTTCCCCCAGATCAAGAAAAAACCGCCTTCATGACCGATCGAGGTAACTTCGCGTACCGTGTCATGCCATTTGGGTTGAAAAACGCAGGAGCGACTTATCAAAGAATGATGAACAAAGTGTTCCAAATGCAGATCGGAAAGAGCGTAGAAGTCTACCTCGACGATATGATCGCCAAAAGCAGGAATGACAACGAGCATATAAACGACCTAAGAACAATTTTTTATGAGGTTCGGAAAAATAGAATGAGATTGAACCCGGAGAAATGCACATTCGGAGTTCGAGCAGGAAATTTTTTGGGTTTTTTCTTAACAGAAAGAGGAATCGAGGCAAACCCTGATAAATGTCGATCCGTTACAGAAATGCGAACTCCGACATCCAAGAAAGAGGTACAAAAACTCAATGGCATGATAGCTGCTCTATCTCGTTTCATATCTAATGCAGCGTTCAAATCTCTTCCACTGTTCAAACTTCTCAAAAAAGAAGAGAGAGATTTCGAATGGACATCTGAACAAGATGAGGCTTTAAAACAACTAAAGAAATCTCTCTCCGAGCCTCCGATATTAACTCGACCAAACGAGGGTGAAACCCTGTATCTATACCTGGCAGTCTCGGAAGAAGCTTTAGCTGCCGTTCTGGTGCGCGAGCTAGAAACCGGACAGAGCCCAGTCTACTTCGCAAGCAAAGCTCTACACGGAGCTGAGAATCGTTATCAGAAGGTCGAGAAGATCGCCCTGGCTCTCATCGTCGCAGCTCGACGCTTCTGAGCCTATTTTGTCGCACACCAGGTGGTCGTCCGGACTAACTACCCCATCAGACAAATACTCCATAGACCCGATCTTGCAGGAAGAATGATTAAATGGGCCGTGGAACTCTCAGAATTCGGAATTAAATATGAAGCTCGAACAGCACTAAAGGCACAAGTATTGGCGGACTTCATGGCCGAAATGACCCCTGCTAACATCGAATCCGATGTATGGATCCTATATGTCGATGGATCCTCTAACCCAAAAGGAAGTGGTTTCCTCTAACATCGAATCATGTTAGAAAGTCCAACAGGGATCATCATCGAAGTTTCCCTAACTTTCGGTTTCCCAACATCGAACAACCAAGCAGAATACGAGGCTTGCATCACCGGACTACGCTTGGCAATTGACCTCCGAGTTCCGTGAATAAAATTGCATACCGACTCTCTCTTGGTGGTCTCCCAAATCGGAAACCAATATGAGACGAAAGAATCGATCTTGCAAAAATACCTGCTTCGGGTACGGGCGCTATTAACTAAATTTGAAGCAAGCGAGGTAATTCATGTGCCAAGAACGGAGAACCAACGAGCTGACATCCTCGCCAAGCTCGCAAGCACTAAAACCCCGGGAAACCAGAGAACGACCATCCAAGAAACACTCCACAAACCCAGTGTGTCTCTCGAGCCTCTTTTCAACTCGACCATCTGCATGCTTGAAGAAACTAACAACTGGATCACTCCAATCTTGGAATACATCGTTACGAGAGCTGAACCCCCAGACGCAAACGATGCTAAATACGTCAGGAGAAGGGCTTCGGTCTTTTTAGTCGTCGATGGAACGCTATACAGAAGAAGCCTCTTTTCCCTGTTGATAAAATGCATCGAGGGAGAGGAAGCAGCCTATGTCTTAACAGAAATTCACGAGGGGATCTGCAGCCAGCACATGGGAGCTCGGTATTTAGCTCGAAAAGCTCTTCGAGCTGGATATTACTGGTCGACCATGGCAGGCGATGCTAGTGATCATGTGAAGAGATGTAAAAAATGCCAAATCCACGCCAACGTTCACATAGCTCCCCCCACAGATCTCACGAGCTTATCCTCCACATGGCCCTTCGCATGGTGGGGAATAGACCTGCTTGGACCATTCTCAAAAGCTCCGGGACGAGTCAAATTCTTGATCGTCGCCGTAGACTACTTCAGTAAATGGATAAAAACGGAACCTTTGGCTACCATCACTGCAAAAAATTGCATAAAATTCTTCAGGAAAAACATTATGAGCAGGTTCGGGATCCCCGAGGTAGTAGTAATGGATAACGGAACTCAATTCACAGATGCAGGATTTCGAAAGCTAATGCTCGAGCTAAAAATCAAACACCATTTTACTTCTGTAGAACACCCGCAAACTAACGGACAAGCAGAGGTGGCAAACAAAGTAATACTGAACGAACTAAAGCGACGTCTTGACGATGCTAAAGGAAACTGGGTGGAAGAATTTTCTTATGTCCTCTGGGGATATAGGACCACCTCCCAAAGCTCCACTGGAGAAACGCCTTTTAGGCTCTCTTACGGCAGCGAGGCGGTCATTCCTGTCGAGATTGGCGAACTTAGCTGGAGAACGGAAAATCCTAAAACTCAAAGCAATAACGACCAAGCTTCAAGAGAAGAACTCGACCTCATCGATGAAATCCGAGGTCGAGCTTCGCTTCGAGAAGCAATCATCAAACAAGGAGTAGCAACCAGGTACAATGCCAAAGTCGTTCACAGAGATTTCGATCCCGGTGATCTAGTACTCAGAAGAGCTGACGTCGGTCAGAAAAACGCTTCCCAAGGAAAGCTCGCACCGAACTGGGAAGGCCCCTATCGAATTTTGTCTAAAACCGGTAATGGAGCTTTTAAATTGGAGACCCTCCAAGGAAAAAAGATTGAAAGAACTTGGAACGCAACGAAGTTGAAGAGTTATTATCTTTAGAAAAAGGAATCATGTACGTTTCACATAAGGGACACTGTAATGTACTCTGACCTTATATAAACACAAAGGGAGTTATTTATAAAGAAGAAGATAACCTTTCAAGTGTTTTCACGAAAAATTCGTCGACCTTGTCGAGGTTCTTACCAAATTTCCACACATTCTTGATTTCATCAAACAGAATGTACGGACCAAATTTCCCTCTATAGGAAACAACTGGGACCGATCTTAGATGATCTCCCCGAGCGACCACCCAAGGTCGCAAACTCTTTGAGAAAAAGTTAAATCCGAGCCGAGTCTCAGTAAACTATCTCAAAGAGACCAGGTCTTCAAGGATCGAAACGTCCTAAGAACGACCATCGGCCACAGCTGCCGATACCCCTATAGGGCGAGTTAAATCTGGGCCGAGTCCTAGTAAACTGTCCTATAGGCTCGAACCCGGTAAATCGAGTTCCTCATTTACCGACGTTCTTACACCATACATGACATGCAGAATTAAAAAAGCATTCATAAAACTCATAACGAGTTCCGAAAATAAACTCTACAAAAACGACGTACATGACATGCAGAATTAAAAAAGCATTCATTAAGCTCGTAACGGGGTTTAAAAAGATGAAGATCTGGTGAAACGTGTTCCAAAAAATTACAAACATCTCGGATATGACCGAGCCCTCAAAAAGATCCTGAATTACATATCAAAGTTCTGGATCTATGCAAAATCTACACGGATAAAAGCATATACCCAGAACTTCTGCAAAAAAGAACACACTTAAAAACATCAAGCAGTAGAGGTCGAAAAGATGACGGTCTTCTCTTCAGTCTGAGCGTCCATCTTAACAATCTGACCCCCCTCAACCTCATGATCGGCATCAATAAACGCCCGATCCAAATGGATAGAAGGATTGACCAAAGCAGCTTGCTGAAGGGCACACTCGAAACCTTCCCTGTATAGCTCGATTGCAGAATTGGCGGCTTTCCGAGCTTCCTTCGTAGCTTCATTCGCAATTCTCGCAGCCTCCTTGGCATTCTTCTTACTCTGTTGAAGGGCTGCTTGAAGTTATGCGATTCGAGC
The DNA here is from genome assembly GCA_039519185.1 of Astragalus membranaceus. Taxonomy (NCBI): domain Eukaryota; kingdom Viridiplantae; phylum Streptophyta; class Magnoliopsida; order Fabales; family Fabaceae; genus Astragalus; species Astragalus membranaceus. The sequence goes on along the minus strand of CM076848.1, from coordinate 20,589,114 downwards.
TTCAGGATCTCTGCTGGTACCAACCCCTGCCTCAGAGGCCTTTCTCAAATCATCTTCCAGAACGACGATTCAATCCTCCAAGCTTCTGATTTTTCGATTAGCCTCGGCCACCTGCTCCTCCAGGCCTCTCTCCTTTTCTTCAAGCTCCTTCACACGAGCCTATGCAACCTCGGCCCGACGTATAATTTCCCCCTGTCCTTCCTTCAAAGTTTGAAGCTCTTGCTTGGTACGAGCCAACTCTTTTGATTTCAAGGACATATCTTCCACAAGCTTTACCCTTTTTGATTTCTCGAGCTCCAACAAATCTGCAAGCACGAATAAAGAAAATATCAAGCTGAGGGAAAAGTCATAAAGCAAATCACCAAAAAAATAAACGACATAAAGAAACACATACCTTTAGCTCGTTTCTAATATTTTTCCTTTTCGATCTTGTGAACCTCGCCCAGGTTTACCAAAATCTGAACTGATGCTCCAACAGGATCCTCCCGCCATTGAGCATAGTTTTGCTCCAGGAAATTCTCCTCCAAAGGAACGGCCTTGTTTTTGTGTTTTGGTCTCCTCGAGGTTTTACTCCTCTTCTCCGGTCTTGACTCACCACCAGCATCAGTCCGCACCCTCTTCGCTGAAGTCCCTACACCAGTATCGTGAGCAGCTGGGGGAGGAGAACCAGAGACAAGATCGATCCTATCATGAGCGAGATCCTCCTGCGTAATGGTATTGATCGGAGAAGCAGGAATAGCCATCTCGGTTGCGATCTCAGTTTGGGGAGACGTCGGAACAGGAACACCCCCTTCTTCAACATCGACCAGAATGTCGACAGTCTTCATCGCCAATGCTTTCATCGCAGCGAGCCTCCTTAGGGCCATGGTATCTAAAAAATAATGAAAAGCTGGGTTATGCAACTTACAATCAAAATCAAATACACAAAATTCGACCCCAGAAAGACGAATTACCTAAAACGTGTTGCACTCGTCTTCGTTTTCCAGCCTGAATTATCTTAGCCGCAGGGATACCCCGATACTTATGTTTTGAAAACGGAATGCTCTCAGAAATAAATATCAGGATTCTTTTGGTAAGAAGATCGTCGGCACTTAGTTGATCCTCACCCACGGAAAAAGAATGGGTAGTTCATTCTTGTTCCGGTTAATCTCGAACAAATGGAAGAAGAGCAACGGTGAGACCGGTCTCTCCAGATGAATGCACATTAATTCATAGGCTCGAAGGAAAGCCCATGCATTTGGATGTAATTGGGAAGGCGCTACATCTAAACTCGCCAAAACCGTCTGCTCAAACCAGGTAAAAGGAGGCCGGATATTCATTTCATTAATCAACATATGGTACAGGGTAAACTTAAGCTCTCCGGGCCATAAAGCTACATGCTCTCCTTTCTTCATACCTTCAATCCTCCAAACTCGCTTCGAGCGCCCAGAAGCCTTCCTACCGATCGCCTCCAAATTAAAACCATACTGATACAAAGATTCGATCTCCAAAATATTTCTAGAAACCCAATCATATTGAGAGACCTCTCGTACCGGTACGTCGTAATCCCCACAACCAGTACTGGAGTAACCATCAAAAGAAGCAACAGAAGCTCGACTGGAACCGGGTTGACTCGAAGGGCGGGTTTCAGTTTTCTTTCCAGCATCGCCTTGATCGGACCCATCACCAGGGTCAGAACTTGTCCCGAGATCGATCTCGGAACCCTCTGATTCCTCCAGTAGGATTTCCTCATCAGACTCAGAGGTAATGGTCATCACATCCAACAAACGATCCTCCTCCATATCTTCAGCAGCACCCTCGTTTGGCTCATTGGCATCACTTACAGGTGAAGAGCTTTCACCTTCAAAATTGTCCTCCGCCTTATCACTCACAGGGGTGGAAGCAGAATGCTCTTGCACATCAGGAGCGGCAACCTCAATAGGATCGGCACGAACTTCAGGGATTTCGCCACCAGAGGCCATCACGTTCGTAAACTCCTTACGATACTGCGTAACGTCTCTCCGAGTTTGTTTTGTCCTCGCCAGGACGAATCTGCAGAAATGGGGGACGAAATGCCAGGGTTAGGATCGAAAATGGGTTCGCGAGCAAGTCGGAACCCGACCTGACGACCCCCATTCTGAGATCATAAAGGACTGGGGGAGGTCCAGACACAACAAAAAGAATAGAAAAGACAAACAAAAAAGAAACTAACCTCGAAAGAGAGCTGCAAATTTGATCGTATAGAAAGAATGCAGTTGCCGATCTACAAAAACCGACCTTAAAGTGCTTCAAAGCTCTCTGAAATTATTTCACTCGAAAAGGAAGCTCGGGAGCTCTCGAAGATCGACAATCAAAAAACAAATAAAGCCAAGCAACAAATGAAAGGGTGTGACCCTTTATTTATAGTAAGGCGAAATTGATGGGCTTGGGACGGGAAGTCGAAACGTCACGTCCAATCAAGGTCCATTAGGTTCGCACGCTAAAAAACAAAACGTCACCATCATGCGCCGCCACTGTAACACACGCCTTGTCAGAAACAGTAAACATGGCATTGATTCCAAGACTGCACTGATTCCAAGGCGGCACTGATTTCAAGAAGCTGTCTACCTCACTCAGAAGCTCGGCTGATTCCAAAATACTGTCTACCTCGCTCAGAAGCTTGACAGTTTTTTAACATCGACCAAAATTTTAAGCTCGACATCAGCTCAGGACTAAAGAAACTTCTACTCAAAAAGAAAAAAACGCAAGACTACATCATCTTATCAAGTCAAGATCGCTCCTCGAGCGACCACACTTGGGGGGCCACTGTTATGGTAATTAGAATTTCTGCTATTTACACCTCCTCCAAGGCCCAATTGTTGAAAGACCCATTCAAAAAGCAAAGTCCATTCTTCAATGGCCAAGATCACTCTACAAGATCGGACGGCCCAAATCGACCATAGCAAACACCACTAAAACTCTATAAATACAGCATTCAATGCTCATTAATAAAAAGCACTTTTCTAACAAAACACTCACTCACTCAAATACTGACTTGAGCGTCGGAGTGTCATTGCAGGTACAACATCGACTCCTCAAGACAAGATCGAACATCTCAAGATCGAACATCTCAAGATCGAACCTCTCTAGATCGAACAAGATCTTCATCTCAAGGCCTGAAGACAGAGACAGAATCAATGATAGAATATCTACTAACTGCGTAATACCAATCACTAAGATCGGAAGCACAGTACCGAACAATTACCATATCTTATCCATTTGCTTAGCACATAGATTATCGAGTTGGAGAAATTTATATTGCTTCAATGGGGTTTTAAAATAGCAGTAATCTGAATCCAAAGAAATCCAATGTCACATAACTACAGAGTATCATGTGTTTATTTCACGTGATATTTTGGATATTTAATTAAAGAGGCAAGTAGTGTTTGCATTCTATGAGTCTTATACCCTGAATTACAGACAACTTGGCCTCCCAGGTGAACCAAACTTTACAAGATGAGAGATATTTTTGCTACCCGGCAAGAATGGCACGTGTCATATCCTAACTAAACAAAACATTAATCATATTTGTACACTTGAAAATTCGACACTTCCAATATACTAGACGTTCAGAATCGTAGGTAATAATAAAATGAGTTAATCAATACTAGTACAGCAAGACTGGACAGCTCATTAACTATATGTTAAGTAAGGCTGAGTAAAGATCCAAGACCCGAATCGAATTCGATAAATCCAACAACAAAAGCATGTGATCGGGCGAGTTATGTTAGGTCGAGTTATTTCGGGTGGTAGGGTTTCAGGTTGTTCAAACAGGTTGGTGTGGGTATAAATGGGTAGTCGAACAAATTCGATTCCCGGAAATAAATTTTGTTGGTGACTGATTCCGATCGATGTCTGGGTTTTTTTGTCGTCTGATTATGCTCGAGCCTCTACCGTTTGTGTTATAAGTAACTTAAAGCCGATGGACGATTGAGTTTTTCCCGAAATAACGCGTTCAATACTGCAAGTTTCTTCTTCACTGAGATAAGTGATGTGATGACTACTCACCATTGGATTTTATATCGCAAGAATCCACAATGTGAATGTTTTAGATTATGAAACTTTATGTATGTTTATAGATGAAGAGAATAAAATTGAATTGCATTAATTGATTGTGTTATGAAATTGAACAATACAAGAGTATTATAATAGAATATAGATAAAGAAGAGAATGAGAGAAGAAAAGAGCATTTGCATTCTACTCTTGAATGTGTCATTTACATTGCCATATAAGTCCTATTTATAGGATACAAATCTTGTAACTTACAAGCACAAAGTTAAGAGCAATAATAATGAGTGAAAACTCTTTACTCATGGGAGTTATAGAGTATCCTAGGTAAGATGAAAGGACTAAAAAGAGATGGACATCCACCAAAAATTCATAACACTCCCCCTTGGATGTCCATTGAGCGTATGCCTCATTAAAACCTTACTAAGAAAAAACCCGGTGGGAAAAATTCTTAGTGAAAAAAAAAGAGTACAATATCCTTTATGTGGGAACTGCCTCGTTAAAAACCTTTCGTGGAAAACCCAATGGGACAAAACCACAACAAGGAAAAAAGAGTACCGTTTTCTCCCCCTGTTTGAATAAACTCTTAAGAATATACATTTAGATTTTCTCACCCTGATGCATATGAAGAAATATACTTCGTAATATATCCTCCTTTCAATTGAGATTCATAGTTGGTATTATCTTCAGGGTTTATTCCTTGAATTGTTGGTATTTGAACATGATATGAGGAAGTGATACTATAGATCATGATGATGCTTCAATGTCGCCATATGTAAATAATCATATACTTCAGAACTGGCTTGATCTGGACCAGAAAAATATCTTGTATCTGCATGGTTAATTTAATGGAAGATTATGATAGCTCCAATGAAAGTGATGAAGACATGAGTGTAATGGTTCGAAGTTTCAAAAAGTTCATGAGGTATAAAGGTAAACCAAAATCATTTTCTAATCCTCAAAGCAAAAATGAGGAAGGAACTTCCTTCAACCCAACATGTTATAAATGTGGTAAAAAGGGGCACATAAAGCCGGATTGTCCTCAAAGTCAAAAATATGAGAAACCGGATAGAGATCTTCGAAAGAAATCCAAAAGAAGAAGGGCGTATATCGCTTGGGATGAAAATGATATGGAATCATCCGATGAATCCGAAATTGAGGTAGCAAAACTATGTCTCATGGCAAAGCATGAGGAAGATGAGGTAAACTCCTTTGAAACTAAATAACGAGTCAACTAAACTTAGAAAAATTGTTTCCACTTCCAAGAAAACTATTTCCACCCTTCAATCTAAAATCGAAACTTTAAACAAGGAAATAGAGATTCTTAAAGAGAAACAAATTTTTGTAAGTGAAGTCTCCTCTTGCAACTCTTATAAAAATCAAAATGAGCATATTCCCAAGTGTGAAGAGTGCAATATTTTGAAAAATAAAGTTGATGATTTGCACAACACTCTTGCAAAATTCACCATGGGAAGAGACAATCTAAATATCATTTTGGGAAATCAAAGGGGAACTTACGATAAAGCTGGTTAAGGCTATCAACAAAAGATTCATGAAAAATCTTTCAAAAAGTTTTTTAGTCCCAACATCACATCTAGTAGCCCGTTTGTGAAATGTTACTATTGTGGTAGAAAAGGTCATACATCTTCTATTTGTAATGCAAGAAAGAACTTTGATGTGGATGACAAAAGGAAGTGGATTCCAAAGGGCACAATTCTCAAGACTAACCCAAAAGGACCCAAAATGGTTTGGGACCCAAAATGGTTTGGGTAACAAAAGCCAAAAATTGATTTTGTGTTGTAGGTGTGCTTGAAGGCCAAAAAACTCAAATTGGTATCTTGATAGTGGTCATTCGAAGCACATGAAGGAGGATAAAAGAAATTTCACCTTTTCATCAACTAAAATGTGACAATGTTTCATGTGGTGACATATTTTAAAGTTCCTCTTCAAAAATGGAGTTGCAAATTGATTTTTACTTATCATTTGAATATATGCCTTGACATGATTTATTTTTCCCGCTTTTTGATAATGCCAAAAGGGGGAGAGTTATGTGATTTGCATGTTTGGGGGGGGGGGGGGGAGCATTTTTTTAATGCTTGCATATTGAAAGGGGGAGTATAATCTGCGCTTATCTCTGATATATACATTATTACTAAATATTTCTATCCTAACCCTTTCATTGAGCAAATCCCTTCTAATGATGTTTGTCATCATCAAAAAGGGGGAGAATGTGAATATATGCCTTGACAGGAATAATCTGGTTTTGATGATTGACAAAAGAAGTTCAAAAAGGTCAAGATTGCAAAAAGCGGAAAATGAGATCAAGCTTTCAAGTCAAGAGTTGTTTATTGTATTGTGTGTGTTTAGGATATTTGTGTAAGTGGAAATAAAGCTCTCTAAAATAAATCACACACTTACAATATTTTTCTTGCATGAAAATAATTTTTTAAACAAATCTCAGGCATGCATAAATGATTTTAGAAACAAACATAATCGATTATAAGGATGCCACATTCAAGCATACAATCGATTCTTAAACATTCCCTATGAAACCATAATCGATTTCATCTTGTATTAAGGAAGCACATAATCGATTTATGGCTTTGAGGAAGCACATAATCGATTTCATCTTGTTTTAAAGAAGCACAAAATCGATTCTTCTAGTCATACATTTGTTGACTCTCTGTCATATGATATAAGTTGCTCAATTTTAGGACCAAAGCTGCATGAGTTTGATTGTAATTCTGTCATTATCAGAGGAATTATCATAGTTTAGATCAAATGTATTAGGAAGTCAATTGTAAGCAATTTCCAGCATTTTTGGTGTTGTTCTGTACTTGAAGACCTCCAAGTGTTGTGGCATCATCTAGCGAACCAGACATTTGCCTAGGGACGCAGCAGGACTTGGAAGGAGTGGTTTCTGGAAGATATCGCGTCGCGACCAGGAGGCGTCGCGTCGCGATGTAGATGATTTATTTCGCAGGATTTGCTTCTGGATGATTTTGCGTCGTGAGGGCCTCGTGTCGTGTCGCGATGGTGCGGCAAAAATTAGGGTTTTTTAGCAGTTTTCAACGAATTGTTCGGGGACTTCGTCTGTGGAGCAGTGATAGGGTTTGGAGCAGCAGCTGGGGGCGAATTTGGAAGCTTTCCTACACCTTGGGAACAAGGGTTTGAAGGTTTTGATGGATTCCTACTTATGTAATCTTCTCCTACTCTTGATTTCTACTCTTAAGATGTTGTCTATTTAGTTTCTTTTGATTAGGGAGAGATGACTCTCCCCAAAACTCTCATATGAATTCTTTGCTATGATCAACTCAGTTTTTGTTTAATTTACCAGTAGTCTATGCCTCTGAATGTAATGCTTTATAGTTACATATGATAATTATAATGATTTAGGGTATGTGATCACATAGGGATATGGGTTGCATGTTTGATATGGGGTTTTAGATCATGTACTTGTGATCACCATAGGAATATGGGGTTGGATGCATGAATTCTCTAGTTCTTAAGTTTATTGCTTTACCAATTGGCATGATTCACCTAAGGAATTAGGGTAACTCAATTAGGTAAAAGGGGTTTTGAGGCAATGAATTGTCCTTAATCTACCTTAGTGAATTGAATCTGGTAAATTAAATGATAATTCGAGATTGATTGAAGGTCATGTGGTAGCATAGGGGAGAGGAGTCAATCCCTAATCACTTTTATCTTACTTTGTTTTACAAACGTTTTGTTTCACTGTTACCGTTAACTCACTTTTAGTCCCATTGTCACTTCTAAGAATTAAGTAACTTGCCTATTGATAATAAATCACAATCCCTGTGGATACGACCGGTACTTACCGTAATTTTATTACTCGCAACGTTTTCAGTACACTTGCTGAATACTTAACAACATTCAAGCACATAATCGATTCCTATTATTTCCTATGAGACCATAATCGATTTCCCCCATGTTTTAAGGAAGCACATAATCGATTTCATCATCCATTTAAGGAAGCACATTATCAATTTCCTCCTTCTTTTAAGGAAGCACATAATCGATCATCAACTCTAAGTCATTCAAGCACACAATCGATTTTAGCATTTCTATATTCTACTCAACGGCTATATTTTTCTAAGCCTATAAATAGAAGGCTTTGCAAATCATTTTAATCACAACTCATTCTTTCATCTGAAACTCTATCATTCTTCTCATCACTCTCACTCTTTTTACACTTGCTAAAATCTTTATTTGAGAGCTTTATATTCCATATAGTTTGAGTTGTACTACTTGTGCTTCAATTTGTTTTATCTACACTATTGAGTGTATCATCATTTTCCTTTTCATTTCTTATTTTTTGGTGTGATCCCAAGGTATTCAAGAGAGGTGATATCTCTTGGTTTTTAAGCTCTCTTGCATAGGGAGGTGATATCCCGGTTTTCTGTAAAGAGGTCTTAGTTTTGGGTGTGATCCCAAGGTATTCAAGAGAGGTGATATCTCTTGGTTTTAAAGTTCTTTTACATATGAAGGTGATATCCCGGTTTTGTGTGTAGAGGTCTTTGGTTGTAAAGGTTTCTAGCTGAACCTGTTTTAAAAGCTAGTGATTGATTAAAATCCCTTGGAGTTTTCCTTGGGGACTAGACGTAGGCCTCAGGAGTGGCCGAACTAGTATAAATCTCTGTGTGTCTTCTTCTTTCCCTTTATCTCTTTTATTTTCCTCTACAAGTCATTCTTATTCGAATTAAAAGGGTTTCTTAAGCGCTTTATTTTATTTGATCAACCTTTTTATTCAGATACTTTATTTTTAATCACCATTTTTAATTGCACAATTCACCCCCCTCTTGTGTTTTGAAGTCACTTGGTCAACAATTATTTCAATTGGAGTAATCATCTCAAGAGTCCAAACAGCCAATCTCGAAAAAAAATTAGATCCTTCTGGGATCCTCATATAATCATGACTATCAAATAAGCCATACAAAAAGTTGTAACACATCCATCGTTGTATTTGAGCCTTTCAAAACTACTTGCATTCACTACAAGTGAATTTATATTCGAAATCAAATGTCAAGTTTGTGCGAATATTTTAAACATCGAGTCTAACTAGATTCACATCTTCGGTTGTATTGACTATAGGTCGGAAAAACGTTTTTCTTTGCAAAGCAAGTTTAATTCCGCTTCAATTGCATTTTCCTATTTTGGCCAATCATTACTTTGTCTAAATTCTTAATAGACTTTGGTTCATGGTCCTCTTCATCACTTATCATATTTAGCGCTACATTATAAACACACAATATTGTCAACGTTGACTTTGTTTTGGTTCCATCATATTTCATTATTGACATAATTTATTGAGATCTCATTTCCACAAATTTCAGATACCTGATTAGTTCTGCTGGAACTTGAAAAGTAATTTTGTCAAATTACTCGTTAGGAGTTTCCATATCCTCTTTTGGGCCATCTCACTTTTAAGCTCATTTTCTTGTTCTAGAATTTTTATTCTTTGGAACCGACTAAACCACACGCTTCATGCGTGGTTAAGATTCATTTGCAACGTCTAAGTGTCCAACAGGGACATCGATTTTATTTGCGTATTGCAGCTGGTGAATAATTTACAAAATTTTGCAAATGAATTATTCTTTGAACTTCTGGTTCACATTATTGGTTTATAAGAGGATCAAGATAAGATAATAATAATTTATTTCAAATAATACTAACTTCCAGTTGCTTATCTCTCCCCCTAATGTTGGGAAAACTAATTCATCAAAATAGTAATTAGCTGATTAAGCTATAAATACATCTCTGGCTATTGGCTCAACATACTTTATGATGGATGGAGATTCATATACTCATATATTCCCAACATTCTTTAAGGACCCATCAAAAATATCTTGGATGGAGAATATTAGGCCATTGACCAAAAATCAATTGTAAAGGGGAGAACTTACAGATATATGTTAACTTATTGGCTTGAAGCATATCAATGTGTCAGCCTGCAAGATTACATGTTACCAAGTAGAAATTGGAAGTTCCATCTCATAAGTATTGGTCATATAATTAACTTTTGATGCCTAATGAATGGTTTTTCAAGATCATTTTATGAATGAACATATGCTATGTGATGCTCAATATAAATTCTAATAGTCATAAAATACTTATCAGATGCTTTCAAGATAATTCACATGATAAGCTTTTACTCGAATTAGTTGAGCAAACAATCTCACAAACTTCTGGTTGTGAGTTGATGACAATTATATATATGTAGCTATTTTAGTTGATGCATCAATTAAAATAATAAAATATCTAAATGGTTTTTTTCCGCAGCATAATAGACCCGGGATGGCCCAGCCGGTCTTGCCAACAACAAATTTATTATGATCCATAAACTTCTGGTTTAAGATAAGTCTCATGATATACAGACATTAAATATTTTCTTCATTTATTATTCAATTTGGTATACCCACTTAGATGAATATCCTTGAAACTCAATTAGTTTCTATGAGACTGGAGAGAATATGGCATCAATGTGTAAAGCTTTGTTCTTCAAACTAGGTAACAATACAATTAGCTCTTCTGGAGCCTTCAATTACATTTGCAAACTTTTGGTTGCAAGTTGATAATAAGAAACACACTAGTACTACCATATGACTTTCTGGTAGTGTATATGCATTAAGAACACATGACACACAAAAATTTATTATATTGAAGAATCTTCTGGTCCTTCAAAAATATTAATATGTGTCGTCATCTTTATATTAGAAAAATATAATTGAACACATACTAAATAGTAAAATCATGTAGACTAGAATTCCAAGGGTAAGTAGAAAGAGAAGTTACACTTAGAAAAATTAAACTTTGCCTTAAAAACAAAACCGCTACACCATTATGAGAAATAGTAAAGAATATAACCATAAATCATATATGTCAAAAATAACCATAAATCATGATAATGGATTTTTTTTTATCATCATTCACATGCAGCACACTCAATATTTACCTTTCACATACAACATATCATTTTTTTTTTGTTACATTATTTATAAAATACAAAGAAAATCATAAAGGATTATCAAATGGGAAAAACAGATTTTTTGTTATGTTCTTCAAGAACCCGCCATGAACTTTTATAAAGGGTAATCAAAGAGAGTAATATTTTATGATCATATGTTCTTCAAGAACTTTATCTCACATCTAAACGATGACCAAAGATAAACCATACTTTATGTGATTTATAACTTTATTCACTTCTGGGAATAAAGTTCAATCCATTATGTGATCTTTCACATTTTAATCATTCATAAGTCATTTGTTCAATCACAATTGTGACTAAATTTCCAAAATATTCTAAAAATATTTTCTCACTTTTGCTAATTGATAAACTCCAATTTGGTGCATTTTTAGGAGTATTTTCAGGTCTTGTTTAGAGCAATTATTACTAATTATATAAATCATTGACTTAAATTTGCTCTTTATTTTGCAGGATAAAAGCTAACATGAAAAAGAATAAAAGTTCAATTTATATATATATATATATATATATATATATATATATATATATATATATATATATGTATGTATATATATTATGGATTGAAGATTAAAAGATTAGAGGGAAAAAGAAGCCAAACCCAATTTAATTGGAGGCCCAAATGTGGAGAAAGTTAGGCCCAATGCCTAATTAAAGAAAGAGCTTTGTGCAAGTCATCATGTGGAGAAAGGAAAGCAACGTAGAGAAACAGAAAAAAAGGAGAGGATTGCAGCGCATGATTAAAAAAGGAGGCACGCACAGGACGAGAAAATAAGCAGCCGCACACACCAACAGTAGCGCCGGTAAGGAGAGGAGGGGGTTTTGGGTACCCGTTTTTGACACCGTGAGAGAGCTTTGGAGCAGAAAAAGGAGACTGGAGACTCAGAATAATAATTTCTCTAATTTCCGGGTTATTTTTATCTCTGTAATTCATGACTCTAATTTCTATTTTATTATTCTTTATGACTTTGGATAGCTAAATCCTCTTCTAGGGTCTTAGGTGGATCTTGCATGTTTAGAGACCTTTTTATGTTCGAATTTCATATCTGAATTCCGGTTTTTATTTCAATTAATATTGTCCTATTATTTTTATCACATAAGTAGGATTAGCTACCCTATGCATGTTCATAATCAATTAGTTGACCAGTGACCGTACTGCAATTAGTTGGTGGACCTATAGGATAATTGGGGCTATAATTAATGCATGACCAAACTTTAATTTAGTCTTCCAATCATTCAACCTTTCTGTTCTTTATGCTTTTCCTCAACTTAAATTCTTGCATGACCAAACAAGGGTTAGTTTAGGAAAAAGAATATTAATCGCGAATGACCAAACGGATTAATAGATTTAGTAAAGGGATTGGTAATTAAATAAAATAAAAGAATTCGGGTAGAATTAGACATAGGGGAATCGAAGCTTGCAAGTAAAACCGTGACCCTAGACCTCTCTCCATTTATTAAATCTAATATTTTAATTCTAGTTATTTAGTTATTTTTATTTTGTTTCTATAATCATCAAACTATTGGTTCGTCTAAACATTAAATAATCTCGACTAGTTTGGTACTTGTTAATTAATCCCTGCGGAGACGATAATCTTTTATACTACGAAGAGTACACTTGCTCTAAGTGTGTTTTTAATTCAACAAGTTTTTGGCGCCGTTGCCGGGGATTAATTTAGCAATATTAAACGAAAAAGATTTATATTGCTTTAGACATTTTTTATGCAGTAGTTTTATTTATTTATTTATTTATTTATTTATTTATCTTATTGAAAGAAAATACAAAAAAAAAGCTGCTAATACTTTCCCAAAAGACCACTGCAGTTCACCTTTTTTTGCAGATAAAAGTTTAAATCATGGTTAAGACAATTGGAGATTATATTAGAGAGGCAGAGGCACAAAGGAATTTGGAGAAGTCGTCTTGGTATATGCCTCAATGTCAGATCTTATTTCCTCCTCCTCCTCCTCCTTATGAGCCTTATTCAAACTATTGGGATGACTATGAGCCACCCCCTTATTCCTCCAACTAGGATAATTATGAGCCACTACATCTTCATAGGCAAGAGGAGGAGATACAAGATACCAATGATGTATTGGTAAAGTTTATGCAGCAGACAAATGAAAAGTTTGAAATATTGGAGGGTCAAATTGGAGCCATGAGTGATCAACTATCAAGTATCATTGCTTTATTATCTCAAGAGGCCCAAGAAACTCCTTCACAAACTAAGTCTACCCAAAATGAAGAAGGTGAGCAATACAAAGACAGTATATATTCCTACGAGAGATGAATGTGTCTCCATGGAATATAATCTGGAGGAAGAAGCTCTCAAGAAAGATGAGGAGACTCCTACTGAAGGGAGTCAAATCAAAATAATAGCTCCTACTGAAGGGAGTCATATTGAAACAAAAGATCCTACTAAAGGGAGCATTTGTGAGGACAGTGAGAAAGATCCCATGGTTCTAGATTTGGAGAAAGAGGAGAAAGCGCCCATTTTTGGGCAAATTGTTTTAACCATTGGTGATGCTGTGATTGAGGTTCACCGGGGAAAGGTAACTTTGAGGAGTGGTAAAGAAGATGATGTTATTAAAGCTTTAAATTCCAATGAAATTTTTTCTTCTTTAACTTCTCCTTATTTTGATGATGTGGCTGAAACTAACATTTTTAGTGAATTAAAGATGCAGGACCTTTTGGAAAAAAGTCTTATTTTGCAGGATCCTAGCATAATGGTGGATGGAGATAAAATAAAAATTTCACCATCCTTTGAAGTTCATCCACCACGTGGAAAAAGAAAGAATAATGTGAACCACATTGTTAGAAAGCTAAGAAGCTGTACTGCGTTAGATGTTAAATTTGCTTTTGGAGAGCCCCCTGATTAAGCACCAACTATAGTCAGGCTCACGACGTTAAACAAGCGCTTCGCAGGAGGCAACTTGTGTTTTATTTTCAGTTATTTTTACTTTTAATTTGTTTCATTTTGTTTTTAGAAATAAGCTCGGACTACAAGCTCTCTCAAGGAAGTCTCTATTACTCTCTCTCTCTCTCTCATTTATTTCTCTTAGTTTCTATTTGATAATTTTGCATTGAGGACCATGCTTCATGCTAGTGTGGGGGAGGAGAGTTATTTTGTCACTTGATATTTATTAATGCACATACCCACGGTATATGTTGATAGCATTTTTTTTCTGGCTTATTTTAGCGACTTATGCTTCAAGTTGAAAAAAAAAAATAGAGATTTTGCCTTTAGGGGATCTCATAATTAATTTACTTGACAGACTTGTGTTTGATTGTAACTGTGAGGATGTCCTTAGGAAGCTGATAATTAGTAATTGTCTCTGTTGAGTACTTTTTGTGAATTAGCTTCTAAATGTGAGATCTGAGCCTTCATAAGGGGATTGATACTAAATCATAAATTTTTACCCCTTTTCTTTCTATGAGTGTGTTTCCCAATTTGCTACATTCTAGAATTTGTCTTTTAACCATTTCAAGGCGAAAATTGATTTGCATCATGTAAAAAGATTTGGGTAATTTAGGTATTTTTCTGGCCTCAGAGTTGTTTGTTGAATTTATCCCTTAGTTGCCCCATTTGAGCTTAATTGTTATATTTTTTTCTTTGGTACCCAGATATAATTTTTGTCTTTTTTGTTTGTGGTAACCATTTGGAATTAAATGTGGAGCAACTATTGAAAATTACAATTTCGTCCTATATTTTTAGTTGTCTATATTGTTAGGACTGAAACTTTGTCCTATTCTTTAGTTGTCTATCTTGTCAGGAAAAAAAAAGAGAGTGGAACAAGTGGATGGCCGTCATCAAATTTCAAACTAGGATGGTCCTATTCTTTACCAATTACAATTTCGTCCTATATTTTTAGTTGTCTATTGGGATGACTATGAGCCACCCCCTTATTCCTCCAACTAGGATAATTATGAGCCACTACATCTTCATAGGCAAGAGGAGGAGATACAAGATACCAATGATGTATTGGTAAAGTTTATGCAGCAGACAAATGAAAAGTTTGAAATATTGGAGGGTCAAATTGGAGCCATGAGTGATCAACTATCAAGTATCATTGCTTTATTATCTCAAGAGGCCCAAGAAACTCCTTCACAAACTAAGTCTACCCAAAATGAAGAAGGTGAGCAATACAAAGACAGTATATATTCCTACGAGAGATGAATGTGTCTCCATGGAATATAATCTGGAGGAAGAAGCTCTCAAGAAAGATGAGGAGACTCCTACTGAAGGGAGTCAAATCAAAATAGTAGCTCCTACTGAAGGGAGTCATATTGAAACAAAAGATCCTACTAAATGGAGCATTTGTGAGGACAGTGAGAAAGATCCCATGGTTCTAGATTTGGAGAAAGAGGAGAAAGCGCCCATTTTTGGGCAAATTGTTTTAACCATTGGTGATGCTGTGATTGAGGTTCACCGGGGAAAGGTAACTTTGAGGAGTGGTAAAGAAGATGATGTTATTAAAGCTTTAAATTCCAATGAAATTTTTTCTTCTGTAACTTCTCCTTATTTTGATGATTGTAGCGACCGAAAAATCCGGAGGAGGGATTCTTCGAAGTTCTTGAATGAAGCCGCCACCAAAGTTTTAGTTTAAGGGAAAACATTGGAAAATCCCTATTGAGTGGATAAAAGGGTCTTGCGGACCAGGTTTAGGCTCGGGAGTCGTTTATGCGTAGGGAAGGTATTAGCACCCTACGACATCCTTCCTAAGGAATGTTACCTTTTAACTAAATGTGTAAACGTTTGTTAATTCAAAAATAATGATTTTACCCTTATAATAATAATAATAATAATAATAATAATAATAATAATAATAAAAAAGACTCGATAAACGGTTAGTTATTTTTGTGCTTTTGGAGAAAAATGAGAGAAGCGAATTAAAAAAGGAAAAAAAAAAATTTTTTATTAATGCAATTGACAGAGGTCGGCCGCCCTCTGCTCCTACGTATCTCCTGGTAGAGATTCAAATCACACGTAGTTCTTGGGTAGAAAATGTTTCTGTGTTGGTATTTTTTAAGTATTTTGAAATTGGGATAGACATTTGTAATGACCAGACAAGTGAAACTCAGAGTGGTCATCATTCATACCCCATTTGAAAACCGAAGTTGTCATTAACGGTCAAACAAGCTGAACTCAGAGTGACCATTAGTAACAAACCGCTTTTTATGTGAGTTTGATTGTTTGAAAGGAAAGAAGAACGGAAAAAGGAGAAAAATTGATTTGAAAGCATTACGGAGTAATAAAAAAAATGCAATGGGTTATGGTAAAGGAAAGGGGTAGGTGCAACTAACAACAGGGGGTGTTGTAGTAAAATGGTGTGTGCATTTAGAAACAGGGGGTTGTATAAGTAAAAAGAAATGGGTGTGGATAAAAATTTGGTATTTGAAAATGGGAGGTTGTATCATTAAAAGAAATGGGTGTAGATAAAAATTTGGTATTTGAAACAAATAGGGGTGGTGTAATAAAAAACGGAAGTGTGAATAGCAATCGGATCTAAAAACACAAACTAATAGACAGCCCATAAAACCAAACACCACCATATTCTGAACCCTAATTTCCTCTAATCTTCAACTCAGCGCCTCCACCATCAGTTTCACAAAGAGCGAAAAAAAAAAGAAAAGAACTTTGGAGAGAGAGAGAGAACGACGAACATGGAGAGAGGAAGTGATGGCTACGGTGAGTGAGAGGAAGCAGACGACGGTGACAGGGAGAGGATGCGAAGGACAACCACGCCGGAGGGGAACCATGGTAACGGTACCGGCGATGGCGACGGGAGGAAGAACGGAGGAGAAAGAAGAGAGACGGTGGTGATGTGATGCTCGCCGGAGGAGACGATCGGACGACGATGAGCGTTTCACGGCGGTTGTGGCTCGCGAGGTGTGTTCTGTCTTATTTTTTTGCGGTTTTGCTTCCCTCATCTACTTTTC
This sequence comes from Astragalus membranaceus, assembly GCA_039519185.1. Classification (NCBI taxonomy): domain Eukaryota; kingdom Viridiplantae; phylum Streptophyta; class Magnoliopsida; order Fabales; family Fabaceae; genus Astragalus; species Astragalus membranaceus. The sequence goes on along the minus strand of CM076848.1, from coordinate 20,572,146 downwards.
ATCTCTAATTTCCGGTTTTGATGGTTTTTGGTAGTGGTTCGTGGTGTTTTTTTTTGGGCGAAGGAGGTAAAGGAGATGGTGGCGACGGTGAGGTCGTTGACGGCGGTATGGGGTTAGGGTGACCACGGTTTGGTGGCTGAGTGGTGGTTGTGGCTGGCGGTGGCTGAGAGGAGAGTAGAAGGTTGTTGTGGGGTCGGAGTCTAGGCGGTGTGGAGAAGTTGTTGATGGGGGTTTGGGGTTCGGTTAGGCGGTGTTTGGGCTGTTATGATGGAGGGACGAGTGAGGGAGAAAGTGGAGGATGGTGTTTGGGGACGGTTTTGGTTGTTTGATGGTGGAGGTGTGGTGGAGAGAGAGATATGAGGGGGTTGTGGTGGTGATTCGGTGTGAGGGTGGCCGAAGGTGGTGGTTGCTGTTATGGTGGTGTGGGGGTGGCCGGAGGAGGTGGCCACCACAGGGTGGCCGGAGCTTCAAGCTCCTCCGTTCTTCTCCTTTTTTTCTCCTTTAATTTTCTTCTGTTTTTTCTTCTGTTTTTTGTATTTTGTGTTTTCTGTGATTGTGTGTGCTTTGTGTCACTGTGTTGTATCTGTATCCTCCTCCTGTGTTGTTTCGCAGAATTCCCCTCCCCTGACTGTTTATTACTATTTGTATTTATAGGTGAATTTGTGTGGTGTAGGTGAGGGGTTTGAAGTAGAGTAACATTGTCACAGGAGACAAAGACAGCAACGGCTTGCTGGAGGGGTACCTGCAAAGCTGCTTGGTCTGTGCCCCAAAAGGATAGAAGACAAAGGAACCAGAAGAAATGAAACTTGGCTTGAGCATGAAAATAGATGGACTATAACAGCTTGCAGGGTGGTGTCTGCAAAGCTGTGTTGTTGGAGCTAAAAGGGAAAACAACAAAGGAGCAAGAAGAAATTAGCATTGGCCTAATTCTTCAAATGGCAGCAGCAGTGCTGCATCTAGCAGGGGCGCTCCAGCCCCTTTTTTATTTTATTTTGATTTTAATTTTTGTACTTTTTGTTTTTTAATTTTGTTTGTACATGTGTACTAAAGTTGACTTTGTAAAAAAACTGATTATAAAAACATTTATTCACAATCTGATTTTTATTAGATTTTTAGAACAAAATTAAACCGATAACAACGACGAAAAATATATGTACACGACGAGACGCGAACGCGCATCCACAACGAGAATACGTGAATTCGCGTACTAAAATAAACACTCGTACACCACAATACGCGAACAACTGTCCGCAACGGAGACTAAAGTGTGTACATTATTAACAATAGCACACACGCACCAATGAGAAGTAACACGCCTATACATGACACATAAACGACAAAAACAATATTTTGGATTTTCTAGTAAGCTTTAAATTAGCCGGACAAAATTATGGTATGACAGCTGCCCCTCTTTATTTATATTTTACTAGGAAATATGAAGGGTTTTCAAATTTCTCGAGTAAAATTGAAATAAAGATGAAAAGACACTGATTTTGTCAAGACTATTTTTTTAGAAATTATTAAAAGATAATGGGTTGACATAGAATAAAAGTAAATAGGGATCACCGGGGATCTAAAGGAGCACTGGGGCTCTGATGGTCTAATTCACAGTCGATGCTTGGCGCATTGATTGGAGTTAAACTGAAGGACCGACGGGGTCTGAAGGGCATGCCTAAGCCTGATGGACCAATGGGTCTGATGGAGCGCAAACTAGCAACGGTACTAGTAAAACGGTCTGCTTGGGGGTGGCCTTTTTCGAGCGGCCATGGGGGAAAGGTCAGGTCGTTGACCTGATTTGCGCACCTCGAAGGACGTGCACTGTGTTTTTTAGGCGGACACAGCTAGTCTGATGGACCTGGGGTCGGATGATCCGTCGGTTGCTCGATAACGCGACGTGCGATCTGGATTGAAGGACCATTGATGGTCTGAAGGAGCGCTTGGGCTCTGAAGGACCACTGGGGGTCAACAAGAGTACTGGGACTCTGAATTGTGATATGAGACCAGCGCTTGGAGCATCGACTTTGAGGGAATAAACTGTTTGGATTGACACATGGCGTACTTGCCTAAAACATACCTAATGAATGCATTTACCTGAGAAGGGAAAAACTATCTATATTTGGCATGTCTAAAAATGCAATGAATGATGTATGCGTCCAATATAGGTATATGAAATGGTAGGTGTCTGATGGGATGAATGAAACGTGGCAGATGATGTGAGTTGAAGTTGATGGAACATGGAGGTTGACAAACAACATATGTAAATGCAGATAAGATATGAATGTGATTGTGCTGATTAATTCTGGTGGAATGATGAATGTAATGGAATGAGCGATTTTTTTCTTTTTGCCTTTTTTTCCTTTTTCCTTATTATAATGAGTGTATGAAATGCAGAGTGCGAATGTGATGCAAATGTAATGCTTTGATGCAAATGTCATGGTGAATAAAGGAAAACACGCGAATGCATGGCACAATGATATGATTAGTGACGTAAAAGACTCTCTTTTTTGGCAACGATGAGACCGACACCTGGCACATCTATCGAAGCAAACAATGTTATGCATGTGACGAACGTGCAATGATTGGCATCTGGTGGGATGATGAATGAAATGAGTATGCCATGGGTGTTGAACCTGATGGAATGAGAAAGTCGACAACGGTGTATGAGATGTGAATGTGATTGTAGTGATTAATTTTTGGTGTGATGATAAATGTAATGGATGGACTTTTCTTTTTGCTCTTTCTTATTTATTTTGTTTCTTTTCTTGATGCATGCAATGCGAATGTGAATATGATGCGAATGTAATACTTTGATGCAAATGCTATGGTGAATAAAAGGAAACACATGAATGCATAGCAAATGATATGATTGATGATGTAGAGAGCTTTTTGGCAATGATGAGACCCGCGCGTGTCACGTCTATCGAAGCAAAAAAATGTTATGTGCATTCATGCAATGTGATGAATGTGCAATGCGGAAGCAAATGGACTACAGGAGCCCGTGAATGATGGATGCTGAAGTTGGTCGGAAACAGAAATTGATAAACTGTGTATGCGAATGCAGATAACATGTGAATGCAAATGTACTGCTGGTTGCATGATGGAATGATTTATTCTTTGGTGGGGGTAACGGGTGCAATGTGGATGATTTTTGCCTTTTTGGTTTTCTCTTTTTTTTGAATGAATGGATGAATGCGCACAGGTAATGTTTAAATGCAATAATTGTGCTAGATGCATGACTTGTTGTTGAAATACAATATATGGTGCAATGATTTATGATATGGTATAATAGTATTTCATGCAAATGCGTTTTGTTTTGAGATGAGAAATGAGACTTTCGATGCGAGGGGTAGAGAGGTGAGTGCTTTGGAATAATCATTCCTTGGAAAGAGGATTGAATTCAGACATGGCAACCTCAAGGTTGTTATTCACAGACACTGATGTGCAAAACTATTTGACCGTATTTGCAGACTCGCTTATTTTGCTCTCCTATGATGGTGCCCCATGATGATTGATTTTTAGGTCCACAAAGTTAGCTGAGTGAGTTTCCGACTTCACATTATTAACTTGTGTTCTCTCTCTTTGAAGCATAAACATGTAGAGTAGTGCAAATACAGATGAATGAGTCAGTTGGCTTGGTATGACAGATATGACCCGTGCGAGGAAGAATGGTAGGTTTTTGCCGAAGTCATGAAAGGTGGAACTGCCCCGATTTGACCAACGGTGAAGGTGGGTGCATAAGTTGCCCCTGTCTAGTGGTGACAACAACTAGGGTTGTAGAGGAGATAATGAATTGAGAATACCGTGACTTTGGAATGAAGGGTGGCAAACAAGAGATTCTGTCTCAACCTACGATGTTTGGTGTTGCCCCAATCTTGACGAGAGCAAGGTTGCCCCGACTCGAGTTTGCAAAAGGCTGTATTTAGCATGGCGGGTTGAGAAATTGCCCCGGTGTGGCCTCATGGATGTGAATATGACGAGGGGACGAGATGAGTGTAGGGCGAATTTCCCCGACTTTAGGTGGAGTGAAGGGTGACGGGACTGTCCCACTTTGGAATGGTATTTCAAATGATTGCTTCTAGTGGGGTTGTGAAAGGTGACTGAGTTTGAGTCATGAGTTTTTGGAATTGGTGGTATAGATTGGATGTGGTATATGAATGGGATGGATGTCGGACATCTTCCCCAAGTTCAAGAAGCATGAAAGGTGAAAGGTATGCCCCACTTTGATATCTAGGTGATGGTCCTAGTCTAAACTTTTGGCCCTTTGAAGGTGACTCCCACAGACTATGATAATCCTGAGTTTTTGATACAATGAAAATTTCACTTGGTGATCACTAAACCTTGTCTTGATATCAGTGCAATTTGAATGAATATTGGAGTGCAAACCCCATTGATTTTTTTTAACTTTCTTTTTTTGATTTTTTTTCAGCAAACATATTGTAAATAAATAAACTCACTTGTCCTAAAATTAAATCTTTGAGAAAAACGAAAGCGATCAGCCATTGATCCGGGTTGTAGCGTGGCCAATGGTTAGGGGTTTATGAAAGGATGGTTTGTAATGTGGTCAAATGTTATGGGTAATGTGGTCAGCGGTTATGGGCTTGTGGAGTATAGGCTCAAATGGGCTCAGAGAGGTGTTTGATGGTTTATTGATACAATGACCTTTTAACAGATAAGTAGGTTCAGAGAAGTGCTGGGAGCCAATGATTTGGGTTTTGTGGAAAAAATGATAATTCGGCCCAAGGAGGTGTTTGTGGGTTTATTCGGACAAGGATATCTTCTGTGTTTGGTGATATTATGTATCAGCTCACAATTTCTACTGCTTTTGCTTTTTCTCTGAGGATTTCTTTTTCAATCAAGTTTTCGAATTTTACTTTCTTTTTTGTGATTTTTTTTTCTCTTTTTTTTTTGAGTAGAGTGAGCTGATAAGAGTGACACACCATTTTTGATGTGGAATTGATCCTTGTCTAGGGTGACTGAAAGATTTCTTGATTTTGCTTAAAGGGGTAGTAAAAACCCCCCTTTTTTAGGGTACGGAAAGGCGACCAAACTTCATTTCAAATCATGATTGCTTGTTTTCTCAAAAATTAATTCAAGGACAAAAATTATTTATTTTTATATATCCGCTCTTTTTCATTTCTTTTTAAGCCCTAATTTTTGCTTAGGCTGCTCTCGCGAGTTTTCAACCTAACAGGCTTTTTGATTTTATTTTTTTGTAAATGACTTGCACCGAGGGAATACAATGTTGACAAGGTATCTGGTGATCACAAATTTGCCCCTGCATGAGGCCTAAAGTGTTAGCTCATGAAATTTCATCATTGGGAACAAACCAAATAGTCGACTAAGTACTTGTATGAGGGATATGTATTGGGTGGTCAGGGTGGGACCGGACGTGTAAAGGGATGATGATATGATGGAAAGATATGGACATTAACTGACTCAGACAAAAATAAATGCACGTTGCAAACAAGTTCACCATACGAATGCTTCAAAGAGAGTTAACATAGTCAGCAACATGATAGGAGAAATTTTTGATAACACATTAGTTAACAAAATGGACCATTTGGATCATTTGTCATGAGACTGATGAGATGCGTCATTTTGCTGAAGAGAAATTGTGAACGAGCTGCAAAAAGTGAATAACTTCCTTTTTTGAAAGTTGAGTGTCTTGAAACACCTTGAGTTTGCAACTAAGTTCAACCTTGTTTTGTGAGGCTAAATTTTTCCAAAGAAGAATAATCAATTTCGCCTCACCTCTCATCATTTTTTTGAAGAAAAAAAAATGCTCATGCCATGATAGATGAACTGATACATGATGATGAGGATGCAAGTGCATGAAATGCATGTGATTGTTTGATTCCAATGACATCTAAGATGTTCAAAGGAATAATTATTTTAAATGATTTTTGCAACGGTTACAAATTTTCATTTTTATTGGATGCTCAATGATGCATGAAAAGGGTGATGACATGTTTTTTGTTTTTTTTTCTAGAAAATGACACATGCAGTGAAAAATGATTGTTTGATTCTAATGATATGCTATGTCAATTATGCAAAGAAACAATTACTGTAAATGACTGCAACATGATAACGATGCAAACATTTTTTCAATTGATGATGAATGATGCAAGAATAATAAAATAATGTTATGTTTTTTTTCTCTTTTTTTGGATGTAACGTATGAACGAACACATGATGATGGATATGTACGATGAAAATGAAAATGTATGAAATGCATGGGGGAACTGATCTCCCAGAAAGACCAGCTATTCTAAATGATTTTTTTTTTACTTTTTGGAGACAATATGGCATGCGGATGATGCAAATCGGCGTTTATTGCTAACTGAAATATATTTTGGACGATGAATGACATTTTGTTTTTATTTATTTATTTAGAAAATGACTCATGCATGGATGACTGATGCGTTTGAGGTGAATTGGAATAAAGAACTTTTATCTTTCATTATTTTTGATGATGCATGAAGAGGAGTAATGCGTTTGAATGAAATAATGAATGAATGCAAAAAAAAAAATTATAATATCAAGGTGATATTATTTTCTCATTTTTGGCATAATGGCTACGCAAGATGAAGTAATTTAAAAAGTATGATATTTTTGTTATTTTAGATGATGAGATGCATGTTGGTACCATGATAATGGGATGAAAATGATGACTGTATTCTATTGTGAATGCATGATGATTTTTATTTTCTAGTTAAAAGACTAACTATGCTCACGAAACAAAAATAATCAAGTTAGACGCCCCCCTGTGTCCTAATGCATGAAGGAACACATGGTGATAAATGACGAAAATGCAGATGCAAATGCATGAAATGTGTGCATGAATGATCACTCGGAAAAGGTCAGTTATTCTAAATGATTTTTGGAGACGATGCAGCGCGTGACCGATGCAGAGCCTCTTTTATGTATCAGAATGAAATGCTAAATACGTATCTAAGAATAATGCGAAAATGATCACGTAATTTTTGAAATGATGCATGTTGAAACAGTATATAAATGATGTGTGGATGAAATGGCCTATGGATGATTTAATGAGACAGTCGTTTTTTTTTGGACGAGTGAAAAAGTGCGTGAATGCTATCATGATATTGCAAATGATGAAATGCCTATATTATTTAATGATGATTTTTGTGAATGATTATGAATGAATGAAAATGCATGCTAAATTTTTTTTAATTGTGATCATGTTTTTTATTTTTCTTTTTCATGAAAAAAATAAAAAATAAAAAAAATTGCAATGTATGAATGAACGAATAACGTTGCATGATGCAGATGTGAGGAAGGTGAGTGAATGATCACTTGAAAAGATTGACTATCCAAAATGATTTTTTCGGAGGCAATGCAATATGATGATGAATAATGCAAGAAAGTGGCATCATTTTATTATTTTTCTTTTATTTTGGAAATGATGCATGCTAGATGACTAATGCATTCGAGGTGGTTAGGAATGATGAGCTTTTGTCTTTATTTTTATTTTTCTATGCATGGAGAGGAGTAACAAATATAGTATATTTTTTTCCTATATGAGTATGCAGGATGATGCAAGTTGGACAAGTATGTAGTGTCTTTGTTTTTTTTTTTTGGATGATGATGTGCATGTTAGTACCATGAGAACGAGATGCATATGGAAATGAGCGATTCGTTCTATGGTGATTTTTATTCCCTAGCAAAATATAATGCCCATGATGACGGATATAAAAATGCATGTGTGCATGAAGAAGTAAATGTTTGATGCAATTATTTTTTTATTTTTTTAAGAGGTAGTGCAACAAGTATGCAAACTCTCATTTTTTATTTATGGATGATGAATGGTGAAATACCTTATTTATTTATTTATTTGGAAAATGGTACATAAATATGGAATTGATGCATTTAGACTAGGACGGCAACATGACGGAAATGATGTATGAATGTTATGTTTTTTGAAATGTAATTCAAGACTTTACAAACGATGTGATACCTACACTGTGTGATCATGATTTTGAATGATTATGGATGAATGTCGGTGCATATGATGCTATTGCTTTTTTGTGTGCGAGGAAACAAAATGCATGACGCTCGCAGCGATTTTTTTTTTAAAATGCGTGGAAAGGGAATAGTGAACATAACTTTTATGTAGTATGCAAGATGGACAAAATGCATGATGTCGCCTCATGTGCATGCAAATGAAGGAAAGAAGCATGAACATGTTTTTTTTTTGAGTGATTTTATTTGTGGAGAAACGCTAAACAGATTAATAGAGAGGGTAAGTAGAATGCCCCTGTGTCCTAGGTGAGTCATGTCTAAATTGGGATTTTCAACATGGTCTAGGGTCACTTATGTGATCAATCTCTTAAGTGGATCTATTCACTTCCTCACAAAGGTCTCCAGAGCTAAAATCCCCTCCATTATATGATCCACAACGATAGCGAGCTACCTGGTGTGGGATGCCATAAAAGAGCGTACTCTGGCTGAGACTTTCATGAAAGTCAGACAGATAAAATCCAGAATGACTGTCACTAATAATCTCCACTCGTCCTAGATTATTTGCAGAGCCGGGTATAGGGCCCCACTCAAAAGTGTGTGCAAAAGTGTAAGTGAGGTGTGTGATGAGGGCAAAATACCTAAACTAACCAAGCTGGAAAAGTTATACAACAATAATAATAAAAGAGTCGTCTACCCTAAGGTTCAATAATATAAAGAAAGGCTAATAAATAAATAACATAAGTATAAGGGCAAAAACAAAATATAAAGTTAATAAAAACTTACACATTTAGTTAACCAGGCTTGACTCTCTTAATTTGTCCCCAGTGAAGTCGCCAGCTGTAGCGACCGAAAAATCCGGAGGAGGGATTCTTCGAAGTTCTTGAATGAAGCCGCCACCAAAGTTTTAGTTTAAGGGCAAACATTGGAAAATCCCTATTGAGTGGATAAAAGGGTCTTGCGGACCAGGTGTAGGCTCGGGAGTCGTTTATGCGTAGGGAATGTATTAGCACCCTACGACATCCTTCCTAAGGAAGGTTACCTTTTAACTAAATGTGTAAACGTTTGTTAATTCAAAAATAATGATTTTACCCTTATAATAATAATAAGGCTAAATAGCACTTTTGGTCCTTTATCTTTGCTCCAGATTTCACTTTGGTCCTTTATCTTTTTTTTGGTCCGTTTTGGTCCTTTATCTTTCATTTTCGTTTCACTTTGGTCCTTTATCTTTTTTTTTGTCCGTTTTGGTCCTTTATGTTTCATTTCGTTTCATTTTGGTCCCTCACGTTATTATTTAATTCAATTAAAACATTAAAACAATTAAAACAATTAAAAAAATAAAACATAAACCCCGCCCCCCCACCGTCCACCACCACCCACCACCACCCACCACCGTCAACCACCACCCACCACCAGATCTGTCTCTCTCTCTCACCGTGAACCCCTCCCCCCACTGCTGCGCACCCCCTCCCCCCATCGTTGCACCGTGGGTGGTTGCAACGGCGTTTAGAAGCAGCGGCGGTTATGGAGTTCTCCCACAAAGAGGGCGATGGCTAGAACACGAGGTAGGGGCTGTAATTGTTCAAATTGACGCCATAATCGAACTAAGGGGGAAATTTCGTGTTGAAAGGTGGAGTTTGGGGTCCAACCGCAGAGAGAGGAGTGAGAACGTGTGAGAGAGTGAAGTTGGGTTAGGGTTTTGCGAGTTGTAGATCGAGAGGAAGAAGAAGAAGCGTTGGACGGGTCGGGTCGTGGGTTCTGGGTCGCACTCGTGGGCTGAGAGAGAGACAGATCTGGTGGTGGGTGGAGGGGGGAGGGGGTGCGCAGTGGTGGGGGGAGGGGGGGAGGGGTTCACGGTGGGGGAGGGGGGAGGGTTGGTGACGGTGGTGGGTGGTGGTGGACGGTGGGGGGAGGGGTTTATGTTTTATTTTTTTAATTGTTTTAATTGTTTTAATGTTTTAATTGAATTAAATAATAACGTGAGGGACCATAATGAAACGAAATGAAACATAAAGGACCAAAACGGACAAAAAAAAAGATAAAGGACCAAAGTGAAACGAAAATGAAAGATAAAGGACCAAAACGGACCAAAAAAAAGATAAAGGACCAAAGTGAAATCTGGAGCAAAGATAAAGGACCAAAAGTGCTATTTAGCCTAATAATAATAATAAAAAAGAAGACTCGATAAACGGTTAGTTATTTTTGTGCTTTTGGAGAAAAATGAGAGAAGCGAATTAAAAAAGAAAAAAAAAGGTTTTTTATTAATGCAATTGACAGAGGTCGGCCGCCCTCTGCTCCTACGTATCTCCTGGTAGAGAATCAAATCACACGTAGTTCTTGGGTAGAAAATGTTTCTGTGTTGGTATTTTTTAAGTATTTTGAAATTGGGATAGACATTTGTAATGACCAGACAAGTGAAACTCAGAGTGGTCATCATTCATACCCCATTTGAAAACCGAAGTTGTCACTAACGGTCAAACAAGCTGAACTCAGAGTGACCATTAGTAACAAACCGCTTTTTATGTGAGTTTGATTGTTTGAAAGGAAAGAAGAACGGAAAAAGGAGAAAAATTGATTTGAAAGCATTACAGAGTAATAAAAAAAATGCAATGGGTTATGGTAAAGGAAAGGGGTAGGTGCAACTAACAACAGGGGGTGTTGTAGTAAAATGGTGTGTGCATTTAAAAACAGGGGGTTGTATAAGTAAAAAGAAATGGGTGTGGATAAAAATTTGGTATTTGAAAATGGGAGGTTGTATCATTAAAAGAAATGGGTGTAGATAAAAATTTGGTATTTGAAACAAATAGGGGTGGTGTAATAAAAAACGGAAGTGTGAATAGCAATCGGATCTAAAAACACAAACTAATAGACAGCCCATAAAACCAAACACCACCATATTCTGAACCCTAATTTCCTCTAATCTTCAACTCAGCGCCTCCACCATCAGTTTCACAGAGAGCGAAAAAAAAAAGAAAAGAACTTTGGAGAGAGAGAGAGAACGGCGAACATGGAGAGAGGAAGTGATGGCTACGGTGAGTGAGAGGAAGCAGAAGACGGTGACATGGAGAGGATGCGAAGGACAACCACGCCGGAGGGGAACCATGGTAACGGTACCGGCGATGGCGAGGGGAGGAAGAACGGAGGAGAAAGAGGAGAGATGGTGGTGATGTGATGCTCCCCGGAGGAGACGATTGGACGACGATGAGCGTTTCACGGCGGTTGTGGCTCGCGAGGTGTGTTCTGTCTTATTTTTTTGCGGTTTTGCTTCCCTCATCTACTTTTCATCTCTAATTTCCGGTTTTGATGGTTTTTGGTAGTGGTTCGTGGTGTTTTTTTTGGGCGAAGGAGGTAAAGGAGATGATGGCGACGGTGAGGTCGTTGACGGCGGTATGGGGTTAGGGTGACCACGGTTTGGTGGCTGAGTGGTGGTTGTGGCTGGCGGTGGCTGAGAGGAGAGTAGAAGGTTGTTGTGGGGTCGGAGTCTAGGCGGTGTGGAGAAGTTGTTGATGGGGGTTTGGGGTTCGGTTAGGTGGTGTTTGGGCTGTTATGATGGAGGGACGAGTGAGGGAGAAAGTGGAGGATGGTGTTTGGGGACGGTTTTGGTTGTTTGATGGTGGAGGTGTGGTGGAGAGAGAGATATGAGGGGGTTGTGGTGGTGATTCGGTGTGAGGGTGGCCGAAGGTGGTGGTTGCTGTTATGGTGGCGTGGGGGTGGCCGGAGGAGGTGGCCACCACAGGGTGGCCGGAGCTTCAAGCTCCTCCGTTCTTCTCCTTTTTTTTCTCCTTTAATTTTCTTCTGTTTTTTCTTCTGTTTTTTGTATTTTGTGTTTTCTGTGATTGTGTGTGCTTTGTGTCACTGTGTTGTATCTGTATCCTCCTCCTGTGTTGTTTCGCAGAATTCCCCTCCCCTGACTGTTTATTACTATTTGTATTTATAGGTGAATTTGTGTGGTGTAGGTGAGGGGTTTGAAGTAGAGTAACATTGTCACAGGAGACAAAGACAGCAACGGCTTGCTGGAGGGGTACCTGCAAAGCTGCTTGGTCTGTGCCCCAAAAGGATAGAAGACAAAGGAACCAGAAGAAATGAAACTTGGCTTGAGCATGAAAATAGATGGACTATAACAGCTTGCAGGGTGGTGTCTGCAAAGTTGTGTTGTTGGAGCTAAAAGGGAAAACAACAAAGGAGCAAGAAGAAATTAGCATTGGCCTAGTTCTTCAAATGGCAGCAGCAGTGCTGCATCTAGCAGGGGCGCTCCAGCCCCTTTTTTATTTTATTTTGATTTTAATTTTTGTACTTTTTGTTTTTTAATTTTGTTTGTACATGTGTACTAAAGTTGACTTTGTAAAAAAACTGATTATAAAAACATTTATTCACAATCTGATTTTTATTAGATTTTTAGAACAAAATTAAACCGATAACAACGACGAAAAATATATGTACACGACGAGACGCGAACGCGCATCCACAACGAGAATACGTGAATTCGCGTACTAAAATAAACACTCGTACACCACAATACGCGAACAACTGTCCGCAACGGGGACTAAAGTGTGTACATTATTAACAATAGCACACACGCACCAATGAGAAGTAACACGCCTATACATGACACATAAACGACAAAAACAATATTTTGGATTTTCTAGTAAGCTTTAAATTAGCCGGACAAAATTAGGGTATGACAATGATGTGGTTGAAACTAACATTTTTAGTGAATTAAAGATGCAGGACCTTTTGGAAAAAAGTCTTATTTTGCAGGATCCTAGCATAATGGTGGATGGAGATAAAATAAAAATTTCACCATCTTTTGAAGTTCATCCACCACGTGGAAAAAGAAAGAATAATGTGAACCACATTGTTAGAAAGCTAAGAAGGTGTACTGCGTTAGATGTTAAGTTTGCTTTTGGAGAGCCCCCTGATTAAGCACCAACTATAGTCAGGCTCACGACGTTAAACAAGCGCTTCGCAGGAGGCAACCTGTGTTTTATTTTCAGTTATTTTTACTGTTAATTTGTTTCATTTTGTTTTTAGGAATAAGCTCGGACTACAAGCTCTCTCAGGGAAGTCACTATTACTCTCTCTCTCATTTATTTCTCTTAGTTTCTATTTGATAATTTTGCATTGAGGACCATGCTTCATGCTGGTGTGGGGGAGGAGAGTTATTTTGTCACTTGATCTTTATTAATGCACATACCCACGGTATATGTTGTAGCATTTTCAGGAGCATATTCGGGTAGGATAAAGAAATACACTTCCCCTTTTTTTTGTTTCAAGTAAAACTAAAATCAAAAAGATCTTTTAGATTACAATCATGGTCTAAAGATTTAGTTCTTCAAGAACTTGACCACAAATTTTTCATTAGTGATAATTAAGAAAAATCATCATCCATGAAACAATCCTCCAGGGATGGTTGAATATTAAGATTTAGTTCTTCAAAACTTGACCACGAGTTTATATGATTACCACCATTCTTCGAACAATCCTCCACGGGTGGTTGAATAATAATTTTTTTTAAGTTTTTCAAGAACTATCACAAATATTCACATTTTGAGTAATCCTACAAGGATACTCGAATATTCATTGTTTTTTTCAGTTCTTCAAGAACTATATATAACAAATCTCACAAACAATGACAAAGAAAAAAAATTCCATTAAGCAATCCTATAGGGATGCTCGAATATTGGGTTTATTTTTTCTTTTAGTTCTTCAAGAACTATATCACGAGACTAAGCATTGAAGAAAAAAAATGCTTTGAACAATCCTGCGGGGATTATTGAATATTAAGTTTTATCTCTTCATTGAGTTCTTTGTGCAATCCTTCTAGGATGCCTGAATGATGAATTCTTCTGGAATTCATCAAGAATAGACAACCATGATAGTTGTCCTTATGCAATCCAATAGGGATGCATGAATGTTGAATTCTTCAGGAATTCATCAAAAATAGAAACATGATAATCGTGGTAGCTAAATAAAATTCTCAATAAAATTCCTATATTAGCATGATAAAATAAAAGCTATAAGAAAACAAAACATGATAACATGAGTTAAATAAATTAACTATAAGATAGTATAAGAAAACATATCTTTGCCAAATAGCCTACAAGCTTATTAAGCCATCATTTTGGTAGAGCTTCGTGCTGATAACGTGTTATGAAATTGACCAAAACAAGAGTATTATAATAGACTATAGATGAAGAAGAAATAGAAGAAGAGAATGAGAGAAGAAAAGAGCATTTGCATTCTACTCTTGAATGTGTCATTTACATTGCCATATAAGTCCTATTTATAGGATACAAATCTTGTAACTTACAAGCACAAAGTTAAGAGCAATAATAATGAGTGAAAGCTCTTTACTCATGGGAGTTATAGAGTATCCTAAGTAAAATGAAATGTCGACTAAGGAGAGATGAACATCCACCAAATATTCACAACAGATTGAATGATTTTGATACAAGGATTGGTATTTATACAATGCGTGTGGGATCAACCTAAAAAAAATAAAAAATAATTGTGCCATGTGTGTGAACCCAATCTAACAGCCTAGTGTTGAGTCATTAATGAGTCAGCAGGTGCTTATTCCACTTACGCCCTTGTGCATACGGGTATTACTATATTACTCCCCAGTTAGGTATCTAAAAAATTAGATAAATACGACTTTGTTAACTTTTCGCAACACACGTATTTTAAGCAGATTATATAGCCTTTTTATCGAGGTTTTCCTTTTTTTAATTACATTTAGCAACTTTCAACGTTTTTATAATTTCATAGAAAATAATAACAAATACAGTGGCAGCCGTGCAGATGCACAAATAAAATACTAGTTTTCACTAAACTAAGAAATATTACATGTAATATATTTAGTGTTTTCAAAAAAAAATTGCAAATGACAAAAAATTGTTTTCAATGTTTTGACAAAAACACTTTCTCTAATTAACCTCTTATGTCACAATTGTTCACTAGAATAACAATTTAAAATAGAAAATAATTTTTGTAAGTGAAAAGAAACGGTAAATTGCTGAAATTCTGACGTGGAGAGCCACGTGAGATGATATAGTTGACCAAGCAGATGGGAATCACGTGTCAGGGTGTTGACGAGTAGCAACGTCATCACCGTGCCCGATCGGAGACGCAACCACCGCAAAATTGTCAGATAATCACGTGAAATTCTCATGCATTCACATTCTCAAATCCCTGTAAGTTGCTTGCAATGCTTACACACAATTCTATGCACTTTGCTTTTGCTTCCATTTCACAGCGCGCGCTGGGAAGTTGGCCTGGCCAATCATGGTATGCTAATTAGACCATAAAGTTAATGTAAATTACCCCAGTAGTTTTGAAGAATAAATTTATGAAAAAAAAAAATTAATTGGGTACTTCCAGGGTGAGGAAGAAAAAATAAATCCGTCACTTGTGAACCACTAAAATTGATCGTATGATATTGTATAAACTGTAATGAGTGGTTAAGATTGAATGAACCACTATTAAATCTCAACTGTTAATGAATTTTTATACTACATCCTACGATCATATTTAATGGTTCACCGGTGAGGGATTTGACTTGCTCCCAAGCACCCAAAATAATTGTATCAAAAAAAGAATTATTCTATTTTATTTTATATAATAATTGTAAAGGTTTAATGTTATATTTATTATTATTTTATCAATTTAATCAATAATATATTTAATTATTTATTGCATTGAGATAAATAAAGAAAATAAGTATATTAAAAGTAATAGTTTTTGTTGTCAAAAAAAAGTAATAGTTTTTTTTAGGTATGTGTAAATGATATCAAAACTACATGTATTGTAAAACCGATAAAGTATATTACTTTCTCCCTAATAAATACTCCCTCTAGTCCCTTTTATAAAATATTTATTGTATATTTTTTCATTCTAATTACTAAGAGAAAACCATTTTCCAACACACATTAATTTGCTAAAAAAAGTTTTATGCTTCTATTTAATGTGAGATGTAGGATCACAATGGGTGACAAAATCTCTTCGAATAGTTTTAATATTGCTGCATTCTTAAAGTTTGATTCAAACTCAGGATCTTGGTTAAAGTAAAAGAGATCTGAACCATATCATTCAAGCGCTCTTAGGTTACTAAGGGTGTATAAGGGATAACACTTCAAATTTTATCACATTGAATAGGTTCATCGGTCTTAGTTAATGGTAATACAAACAAAATTTAGGTTCTTTATAAATTGTAACAAAATATAAACAAATTTTTGACTCTTTTTTCATATTTAAAGATGATAAACCAAAAATGTTGAACTTGGAAAATTAGGACTGTTTTATCAAATTTAATAAATATTTAATGTTGAAAGTGGTAAATTAGAGATTTCTTTTAGTCAGTTAAATGAGATGAGGGTTATTTATGTAATGAAGTTTAGACTTTTAATTTAAATACATACAAATAAAATTTAATGGGTAGTTAATTCTGCTTATATTTTTTTATGGACCCGTTTGATGGTCACGATAAAAAAGATATGATATATAGAACTAGATAGAGATAACATAGAATAGAGACATGATAAACATTGTTTTATCACGTGTTTGATGTGCAGCTGATAAGAAATAACATAACACATATTATTATTATTATTATTATTATTATTATTATTATTTTGTTACAAAGATAACTTATGTTCTATTCTATTGTATATTTTAAATAAGCTAATAAATAATGTAATAATATATATTATAAGTTAATGATAAAATTACCCTTTTGACAACTATATTCCATTTGTTAAAAATAAATAAATTTTCTTTTTTTTTATAGTTTTTTAACAAAAAATTTATATTCCTTGTTTTGTCACTTATTTTAACATTTTAAGATTTGATTTTTGATATATTTTTAAATTTAGATTATACAAAATGATAAAATGATCCCTGTCATAAAATCATTCATTATTTTATAAATTAAATATTAATAGTTTCAATTTTTAATTTTAATTGAACTTTTAAAATTTATTGAAATGGATAGCGCTGAATGTAGATGGTATGCTATTACTAATCCAGGTCTTGCAGAGTTTGGTGGCTTAATTCGCAACCATGGAGAGAATTTTCTGCTTGGGTTTAGTGGTTTAGTGGGTGTCTCAAATATTCTTCATGCTGAGATTACGACTTTACTACGTGGTATTGTCATATGTTGGAATGAGGGTTTCCAAAAAGTTATTTGCTATACTAATTCTCTTGAGACAATTTGATTCATTGATGATGCTAACACCTTTTATCACAAGCATAAAAAGATAGCTATGGTGCGGGTTTATCTTAAAAGAGGTTTGGATGTTCAGATTCAACATGCATACTCTGAGGCCAACTTTTGCGTCGACTAGTTTGCGAACAGGGGAATTCGTGAAACTACTTCTTTGAAGCTATATATGACATTCCCCCCGTGGAGTTGAGTGCTTTGTTGCTCGCTGATATCTTAGGGACTCATTTCTTGAGAACTTAGTTTTTGCTTTTTTTTATCTTTTGTAACCAAAAAATTTTTAACTTTTTTATATTTTCAAAAATATTTTATAAGAGAAAAAGTATTGCAGATTAACGGTCACCGCCTCAAAGGTGATATTATTATTCGCTTTAGCATGTTCCCGAGAGATCACTATTTTATTCATATTTCACTATTCTTCCTTCACATCTTTCTCACCAATCTAACAGCAGGCCTTCTTCACTCAATCACTGCACATTCTGATATCGAACACCACTATCCCTTCTCTCTCTCCTCCCCTCTGCTCCTTTCCCATCCCTCTGCTCATTCTCATGCAACCTTTCTCAGTTTTTTCAGTTACCATTTAAATACTTGTTCCTCTTTCTCTCCTTCCCTTATTTACTTCCTTTCTCAGTACGTTATTTCAGTTACCCTTTAAGTCCTTGCCCCTATTTTTCTCCTTCCCCTATTCACATCTTCTTCCCTCTCCCTTCTTTGCCTTCTTACCCTTAAAATAAGTTCATGGACTCTATTGACCAGCTAAAGTCAACTCCATCATCGGAGGATCAAATCAACACGATGATTTCAATGATGATGCAACTCCCTGAATTATCTTCAGCTAACGACCGTGACAACACCGTCAAAGTATTTCCATCACCGGAGGAGTTCTACGGCGGCGCTGCTAACCCTTCTCATATCCCTTTCTCTTCATCATACACTCAGTTACCATCCACCACAATCTCTTTCTCCAATAACACTATCCCAAATTTTCAACAACAAGGACAGAGTGCAAATGCAAACCCTTATGAGAAGAAGAACTCTATGGCGGCGATGAGGGAGATGATGTTCAGAATAGCAGCTATGCAACCAATTAACATAGACCCTGAGTCAGTGAAACCACCAAAGCGAAGAAACGTGAAGATTTCAAAGGATCCTCAAAGTGTAGCGGCTAGGCACCGTAGAGAAAGAATAAGCGAGAGAATAAGGATACTGCAGAGATTGGTACCAGGTGGAACTAAAATGGATACTGCTTCTATGTTAGATGAAGCGATTCACTATGTTAAATTTCTCAAAACACAGGTTCAGTCATTTCAACGTGCTGCTGCAAGCAATAATAATAACAGGACAGTTTCTGCTTCTGAGATAGGGTTCTCTGTTCCATTGTCTTCTGCCAGTGTTACTAATTACACCCCTTATTTTTCATTATCTAAGCCTTACCAAGCTTGAAATGTTGAGTATTATGGAGATGTATAATTCCCATGTATAACTACCTAGCTATAGTTTGATCATCAAATAAATTAAATACTTTATATGCTTTAAGGTTTACCACTTTAGCGTATCTTGGTAAGTTGGTAGTATTATATGTATGATGATATGCCAATCATGCATGGGTAATGGCTGTCTCTCTTATAAATCTTGTCCGTTCATCTTGAATTCTTAATCCAGGCTTCTAGACACTCTTGTGTGAAATCTCAGTTGTACTCATCTCATCTGTTATCCCGATAACTTAAAAAATTATGGCAACAAATATTCAAAGCGCTCTCCGCCCCCACTCAGGAGTTGGAATATAATCTCTAAAAAAGAAAATAGTTTTGATTTTTTGACACTTTTTTATTTTCTACAATCATGTAATGTAACATTTCTTTTTCTCTCTATCTCTATCATTTCTCTTATTCACAGACATATTACATCTATCACTTTGATAAAAAAAATATATTACTTCTATCACTTCATTTCCTCTGTTTGTTTCTCTGTCAGAGTGTTATGAGGGTGGATGGGTGTCCACCAAACTTTTTTGAAAAATATATACCTTCTTGCTTTTTTGCATATTGAGAATTCTTTATGTATTGTTTCACCTCAATTTGAGAGCAGCGAGAACCTGATCAAGTTGTATATATTTACTAGAATTTTGATCTTGTTTTCATACGAGGTGATTTGGAGATAATCTTAATAAGAATTTTGGTCTTGTTTTACTAATATTTTGATCTCGTTTTTAAAATAAAAAATAATAATACATGATTTTAAAAAATATTAAAAACATATTAATTAAAATATTATAAGTGATAAAAAAGATAATTAAATTTTTTTAATGAATAAAGTATTGGTATCACAAAGATAGTTTTGTCGGTATATGCTAGCAAAAAAGGTGGTGTTTTTAGGATTTCCCAATAATTATTTAGCCATGTACCATACTATTTATATGTGGGATTTTTTTTTTAACCCCCATCAACTCCCATCTACCCCCACCCAATACCGTAATCCCAAAAATACCCCTGACATAAATTACAAAAATTGACTTTTGAAAGATTCTATGGTGGGGGACCACTTTATCTGGTAATCAGATTTACCTAAATGCAAGGTAAATCCGATTAGCTTTAAATACGTAATAAATACACACGCATAAGTCAAATCGGATCTACCAAACTGACAGATAAATCCGATTTGACCATTTAATTCAGGACAGAAAGCGAAATTTTTATTAATCGGATTTAGCTAAATCCGATGCGCAATCGGATTTACCTAAATCCGCTTATATCTTTTAATGAATCAGATTTACCTGGATGGGGGTATATCCGATTTGTAAAAAATACAAAGCGGATTTACGTTTGAGGCACGTAAATCCGATTTCTTTTTTTTTTTTTAAATTATTTTCTGTATAACTGTTGTTCTATTTTGAAACAGATATTGTGCATACAGAGTCGCGGGTTGTTCCTTTCGTGGTAGACACTACAGAGGCATTCTGGACGGAGAGGGTATATTTTTCAAACTAATTTTCTTAATAAAGTTTGGTAGATATTTAATTAATTAAGTACGCAACATTTATCTATTTTTTCTATTTTGTAGATATTTTCTACACGCCGGGATGTTGAAGAGTGGGCTAACGCGGTTGGGAGGCGTATTGGAGTTGTGGTTATCATTGTAAGATCTGACAAAGTTGGAGGTAAAAGGGGTTCTAGAGATAAGATTATTTTTGGTTGCGAGAAGCAAGGGAAGTGGTCTAATGATTCTAGAGTTTTCGGGTCTAAGAAAAGATGCTGTCCGTTTACATTGAGAGCTACTTGTACAATATGTCATGGGGGTTGACGTGTGAATGTTAGGTGTGGTCTTCACACACATGAGTTGCTTACTACCCCGGTCGGGTCGACATCTTTTGGTCGTTTAACTAAGCCACAGAAAGCTATTGTTAATGAGCACACTGATCTGAATGTTGCCCTGAAAGATTGTCTTACTGCTTTGAAGAACCATTATCCGGACAACGTCACTTCTCTTCCTCAAATATATAGGCAGCGTTACGCCTATAGGTCTTCTAAGAGGGGTCCTAGAACGGACATTCAGGAGCTTTTGAGATTGATTGAGTCGCAAAATTATTTATGTTGGAGGAGAAAAGTTGAGGGTTCCGATGTGGTCAGTGACATCATGTGGGCGCATCCAACTTCTATTAAGTTATTCCGGTTATTTCCAAAGGTTCTTATTCTTGACACCACCTACAAGACCAACAAATACAATTTACCTCTATTGGAGATTGTAGGAGTCACTTCAACAGAGTTAACTTTCTCGATTGCTTTTGCCTATATTTCACACGAGCTTGGAATTCATTTTACTTGGGCACTGCAGCAACTAAAAGAATTATTTGACTTGCACGGGCTTCAGCCTCAGGTATTCTTGACTGACAGAGATCTTGGTCTTATGTCCGGTATTCTTGATGTCTTTCCTTCGGCTACAAATTTGTTATGTTCTTGGCACGTGACTAAAAATGTGAAAGCGAAGATTAAAGAGTTGGTGCACGTGGATAGGCAAAAGGACGTACTCTCTCTTTGACATAACATTATTGATTCACTTGACGAGTCAGAGTACTCAGCTCAGTTGAAGATTTTTGAGGACTCCTGCGTTGATTTGCCCGCTCTTATTAAGTATGTGCATGACACATGGTTGACAAAGCATAAGACCACCAATAGGTATTTTTATCGTAGTTTAAATTTTTTTGACACGTGTTTAGTATTTTTATTGTAGTTTAATTTTTTTTAACACGTGTTTAGTATTTTTATCGTAGTTTAAATTTTTTTGACACGTGTTTAGTATTTTTATCGTAGTTTAAATTTTTTTGACACGTGTTTAGTATTTTTATCGTAGTTTAAATTTTTTTGACATGTGTTTAGTATTTTTATCGTAGTTTAAATTTTTTTGACACGTGTTTAGTATTTTTATCGTAATTTAAATTTTTTTGACACGTGTTTAGTATTTTTATCGTAGTTTAAATTTTTTTGACACGTGTTTATTGTTATTATTTAAGAGTTGAGTCAGCTCATTGGACTTTGAAGAGACATTTGAGGACTTCTGGAGGTGACTTGTCTAAGTCTTTTAAATCTATGCATGAGATGCTTACTCTTCAATTTGATAAAGTCATCGGGTCTTTTCAAAGAAGCATAAACCATATTGAAGTGGCTTCCAATACTCATTTGTTTAAAAAGCTTCACGGTCTTGTCTCTTTAAATGCTTTGGATCATATTGTTAAAGAGTTTTCAAAATCGACATCTGGGGTTGGATATGACAAAGCCCGCTGTGGGTGCATTATTAGAAAGACACATCTTCTTCCTTGTGCTTGTGAGCTAGGTGTGTACCATGTCTCCGGTACTCCTATTCTGTTGGATGTTGTAGACGACCATTGGAAAAACTTGAGTTTGGATTCTGTAGATGATAAATTCTTGCAAGAAAAATCAGCTGACTGTGATATTTCTTACCAAATGGAGATGATTTGGGCGAGATATAATCGTATGACTCCTGAGGAGAGATTTGTCTTCAAGAAACAACTTAATGAGCTTGCATTCCCTACCACTTCTTCAATGGTTGCACCACCATTTCGAGGGGCGTGACACAATGCAGCGTAGGCTTAAACACAACATAACATTCGCTGCCCTAAAAGATAAACTACTGCGTAAGGTGGTAGTGGAGGGCGACGAGCGAGAGATAACTCGTATAGTTTATCGGAAACCGGATTGGTCTGATGGACGTGTGCACTGGTCTACAATGGATGTCAAGAACGACGATGACGTCCAAGCAATGATGTCCATTTATGTCCTGTTTAAGGGGAAGAGTTATCTGCATTTGTACGTGGAAACCACACGGACCGTCGCTGAGATCCTTCGTCGTTTAACTCCACCAGCTCAGTAGTTTCTGTCATTTTATCGTTTTCACTGTCACTCAGTTATTGTTATTGTAGTTTAACTCCACCAGCTCAGTATGTATCTTTTATATTTTATTGTTATTGTCGTTGGTTATGTTTTATCTTGTATCGCATGAAATCGAAATTATATCTTTTATCCACAAATATAATAAACATGAAATACTAATAATCAAGTAATATAAAAATAGTCCAAGCATACAATCACACAAAACCCCCTAGTCACGCCCCCTCGGTAGCATATCCAGTAATCGGGTGAGGCGAGCGTATGTCTGACTACCCATCCTAATGTCTCCGCTCCGAAGCCCCCTCCGAATCTCGTCCTCCACAATCTCTAGCAAATCTGGCTGTACTGGTGGTGCAGCTGGCTGTACTAGTGGTGGTGGTGGTGATGCAACCCGTAAGAGTCTAGGAATAGATGCTCTCACATACCAATGTATGTAGTCCGGAGCAACCTGATCCAACTCCTCAGCAGGATAAGTAGTATGCAAAACCTCCTCCACCACAGGCATATAATGTGCAATCCGAAAAATGCAGTTTGTATGGCTCGGACGACCAGTAAGAGGGTGACGTGGGATGACCTGCACGTACCCAAACTGTCTGAGGCACCTATCGGGCATGTAGGGAACTGTGATGTCTCCCCAGCTGATGTGTCCCCTGTATAATGAGACCTGCTCAAAGTCTCTATCCTCCTCCCGGTGCTCCTTAAACGGTCGCCAGCAGACATCATCCGAGGTCAGCGCATCAATCCTCTGCCTGTATACCCCCAGCTTCACTCCATCTGTCTTCTTCTTCCTCCAACGCCCACACAGTGCTCCAGCCCGCAATCCACTCCTCCTCTCTACCAGCTGAGGAAAATACCATAAAATCCAGCTCTGAAAAAAAGATAAACAACATGGTGAATTAAAAACTATTTAACAGAAATTTAACCAAACTCGGAAAAAATTAACTTAAAATTATTACTTGTAAGAGGGTCGCATACCCTCCTAACTGATGCGCCTGGTCCAAGCAGGAGTAGTTCAGCTGGTAATACATGAAAGCAAGTGCTGCTGCCCCCCATGCATATGATCCCACACCAGCTGCACTGACATCCTCAAGTAGCAGCAGTCACTTAGCCTCAGCCCTGTCGCCAGTCTTGATTGTGAAGATGGACCAGCTCAGGATCAGAAGGATAAAGGCCCTGACAGCAGGACGCATGTCATTCCCTATGGACCCTCTACTAACAATCTCCTGGAGCCACTCAAAACAGTAATATGGGCCAGATGAAGCTCGACACTCCAGCCCCGCCTCCTCCATAGTCACACCTAGATAAACATGTGCTAGGCGGATGGCCTGATCAGTGGTGACCGAAGTAGGTGGGGCTCTGTGGTAGTTCCCCGTAATGGGTAGATACAGCAAACATGAGACATCATCCAAAGTAATCGTCATTTCACCAAATGGTAGGTGAAATGATGATGTCTCTGAGTGCCACCTCTCAAGAAAAGCAGACACCAGCTCATGGTCCACCTTTGTATGTCCGGTCGAGACGGGGGGGGGGGGGGGGGGGTAATCTGGAACCAGTGATAAAATCCCACAACCGATGGTTTTGGGCAAACCCAAGCAGTCTCTGAGCCAGCTTGTTACCATGGTTGGTAACCTTCAATTTCCGCTCATATGTCTGTATTATAAAAGTATTAGAAATAAGGCTATGTCAATAAATTAAACTAAGAATGTTATGTAAATAAATTAAACTTACCGGGTCTCTCAATATAACGGAACAAACATGAGCTCCTAGCCCATTGAATAGAGGAGACTGCTCATCATGCTGCTCCTCATGCAGCTCCTCATGCTGTTGAGGCTGATGGAAGGGCTCCTCCTGGTACTGCTGATACTGCTGCGACTGCTGATACTGCTGCTGATAATACTGCTGCTCATGCATAGAATGGTCCTCAGACATATAATCCTCATCAAGAGGATGCCCCTGCTGGCCCTCCTCATACTGATAGTCTGGGGCCTCTTCCACCTGCTGATACTGCTGCTGTCGCCTATGGCGGGCAGATGCATGTCCCGCAATCCTGTGGCGGGTGCGTGTACTGGGAGCAGATGGCGATGCCTGAGACGAGGAATCCCCTCGATACCTGTTAGACACTGGAAAAAAAACAAATTTAAAAAAAAACAAAGCGGATCTACCTATATCCGATGGGAAATCGGATATAGGTAAATACGATGGTAAATTGGATTTAGCTAAATCCAACTTACTATTAGCATTGTCTCTGAGGAAATCGGAAGTACGTAGATCCGATGGTAAATCCGAATTGGAAATCCGATATAGCTCTGAATGGTAAATCCGATTATCTCTGCTAAATTTCTGGTCAAACGGATGCAAGTGAGTAATGGTAAATGTTTTGTAATTTTCTAAAAATTTTAAGGGTATTTTGGTCTTTTTCACAAGGATGATGGGGGTATATGGGATGTGATGGGGGTACAAAAAAACCCTTTATCTGTGCCTTATCGGGCCCAAACCTTCCTTCACGAGTATTTAAGATCCGCTACCTTCTTTAGTAGAAGGGTAGTATTTTTTATAGCCCACTCCTATATCATATACCCCCCCCCCCCCCATTTTTGTGTTATTCCAAATTTACCGTTATTAAAATAGACAAATTTTGATTCAGAATATCGATTTTTCTTTTAATTTTCCGGAATTAACATTTTAAACTTAAATTCGAAATGTTTTTTTTCAAATTATTTACGGATTTATGTTTAAAATGTAAATTCAGAATGTAATTTTTTTAATTTCGAAGGATGGGATTGAGGTATCAGACTCAATAATTTGGAACCATGTACGAGAATCTTCAAATTTCCTATATATGTATAAAAATATATTAATAAAAAAACATAATATAATATTAAATGACAATACAAAAAATAAAACTATTTATTAAAACTATTACCTCTCCTATGCGGATTTCTGATGC
Organism: Astragalus membranaceus; assembly: GCA_039519185.1. NCBI lineage: Eukaryota > Viridiplantae > Streptophyta > Magnoliopsida > Fabales > Fabaceae > Astragalus > Astragalus membranaceus. Next base: position 20,546,597 of record CM076848.1, on the reverse strand, counting down.
TACATGAATATCATATCTGGTCAGCAGTGATCGATAGGTACGACCCACATGGAGATGTCGAGCCTGATCAACCGGCTCCGCCTGATCATGTTGCTGCTGCTCAGCCTTAGGCTCCTTCATATACTGATCAGGATCAAGAGCCTCACATTCCTCATAATGTTGCTGCGCCTCTTCCTGATCCATACGGTTGGCAGTCTACGGTTGGCAGTCTACGGTAACTGCCCCGTTGTCTCTCGTCGCGTCTTTGCCGATTAGAAGCCTGACCCGCTTCTTTTGCTGTCACTGGAGTGGGATCCTGACCAGCTGACTGTGACGTCTCCTTCGATATCCATGGCAAGGTGGGATGGGTCTACGTACCATCTTTACCTCTAGTGTGACGCACTACAATAAAATTACAAAAAGTTAATAAAACTATATTAACATAAAAAAATTATTATAAAAAAATGCATTACACATTTATCTTTAGAAGATAAACCCTAAAAATAAATCCGAAAATACTTCCAAAATTTTGCTTTAAGGATTTGTCTTCTAAAGATAAATCCGATTCGGAATTGAATTTTAGAAGAATTTGCAAATTCATCTTTTAAGATAAATTCGGAATTGAATTTTGCAATCCAGATTTATCTTCTACAGATAGTTTCGAAATGAATTTTATATGCAAAATGGTTTCAGATTTATTTTCTAAAGATAATTCTGGAAAGAATTCCGGAAAGAATGAAAAACACACTTACTTTTGTGTTCTCGGAATTATGGCATGAATGAAAATTGTTTTGGGTATTTGATGGTTTTGAGGGGGAAAATAGATAGTTTGCTTAATTATAAAAGGTATGGGGTCCAACTATGGGGTATTAAATATAGGGGCCTTAGTTGGACTCTGGAAGAGCTTGTTATAGCTGGCCCAATTTACCCCTCATATTTTAACCAATATTTACTCTAGAGAGCGAAATTTTTTACCTTTCTTGGATTTATGCTTAAAGAGGTAATTCCGGAATTGTAATTTTTTTTCAATTCCCGAAAATATGCATTAGAAGTAAATCCGGAACAATATTTTCGGCTTCCAGATTTATGTCCCAGAACATAATTTCGAATAGTGAAAAATTTTGTTCTCCGGATTTGTGTGTCATGCATAGGTAAATCTGTGGAGTCAATTTTTTTATACTCTGGAATTATGTATGAAACATAAATCTGGAATGAAAATTTTTTTGTTTAAATTTAATTTATTTTTTAAACTCCGGATTTATGTGTGATGTGAAATGAGAACCTTCATTTTTTGAGCACGTGGACGAGACAATGTATATTGACACCTAGACTCAGTCTTCAAAGCAACACACCTGTCATCAAAGCAACCCTTCAGTCGATCATTAAAGCAACAAGTATCCTCACAGCAGCTACCCTCACATCGGTCAGCAAAGGAGCGGGCACATCATGACATGCATTTAATAGAGTGATTTCCTCCACATATGCACCCCCCCTACAGTGATGACATTATTGATCTAGCCGGGATGGGAGTTGTGGTTACCAGTCTATTGTTGTCAGACTTAATATTGGGGAGAAGAGCTGGCCTTTAATTAGGCAAGATCTGATTAAAGAAATGAACCAACATCTTCAACTATATGAGTAGTTGTTTGGTGACGACCTACAAACTATAAGGGACTCATTACTTGTTAGTCATTTTGGGGGGCAACTGATGGAGAAGTGGATGATGATGCCTGATATGGGGCACGCTTGTTGTGCGAAAAGTAGATGTGCAAGTATACACAATCGCAACAAGCAATATAATGATATGTAAAGTTCGTTCCCACAGGGATTGGAATTAATCTAAGAAGTTTAAGTGATTAGCAACTTAGTAAAACAAGTATGGTGACAAATAAAAGTGTAGAGTTGTAAACATAATGATTTGAGATAAAATAGTATTGAATTGAGAGTATTTAAGAGTGAGTTGGATAGTTCAGCAGTTATGTAAATTCCCAAGAGTAGTGTTCTATAATATTAGACGCTGTAGCGTTAAGCGCTGTAGCGCTACAGAATCAACAGACGCTGTAGCGTCATGGTGGCGTGCCTTTCAGTCACTATCGTCAGGGCTATGTTACAAGACTCCTATGTCTAGGCTCTAAATAAGTTTTACCCCTGTATATTAAGATCTTACAGCATACACCTTATGAACTATTACTCTCCTATGTCTAGAGTTAAGTAGTACTTCCTTTAAATGTCTTTAAAGGGTTTTTCATTCATATCATTCCTTGAGTTCTCTTTGTAAACCATGTCTGTACCCACAAAGCCCCCTTATTTTAGTTGATCAGTCCCAAAACAAAGTTGAAAGCATTATGACACAAGGAATGAAACGCAAACATCATAATATTATATAAAAGCTATTCAAGGTTCATTACACACTAAGAACAATCCAACTACAAAGTGATTTAGCTCATGACAAGCTTCATCACCGCAATACAAACAAACAAGCTTATATTACCGTAGGTAGAGAAGAGGAGAATGGTTGCAAAAGATGCACTCCAAGAATCCCAAGTCATATACGTTAGATGAAGCTATGACGTGAACAAACCTTTTATGGAATCTAAAAACTATACTACAAATAAAAGCTTCAAGATTGGAATAACAATGGAGGAAAACCAAATTGTCAAGTTAGCTCTTCTCCAAGTTAAAACTCTCTACGTAGGAATGTGTAACTTGTGTGTATCATGGATTAGATATATCCCTAATAGATAATATCCTAATTAGATAATATCTTAATTATCCATAAAGCTACTTTACAAAAAGTGGTAATGATTAAAATCATTACCAACTATCAAGTGGGAATCAATTGGGAGACGCCAAATGTCTTGTTGACTCCACTTGGGCTTCAATGTCATGCTGAGGATAAGAGATAAGGGTGATGACTCAGCGTTTCAGCAAGTGGTTACACAAATATCCCAATGGCCAGCCGCCTCATAACGCTGTAGCGTTTCATTGATGGCATACCGCTGCAGCACTAAAACAGAACATCAATATATTCACAAAGGCACCTATTATGCCCAATATTTAGGGAATTGACTTATAACCTGTTTTTACACTATTAATCATATATTCACATATTTAAGTACTAAAATTACTTGAGAAGTGAACTTGATTTAAGTATTAAGAGCATAAATAACCTATATAAAATAGAGTTATCAACGCTATAGCAAGCAGATATAACGTTGTCTTAGTTGCGTTATCCAACTATGGTCTACTGTAGCTCCAGTCCGCATTGCACAGTCCGGCCCCATTGATATTATAGGCTTAAGATGATGTTATAGACATTAAACACTATATTATGTAGATTTATAATATTTTGTAGATATATAGATTTATAATATATACAATATAAAATAACTAAAAAAAAGTCTCTTCCGGATGTATCCCTAAACGATAAATCTGGATTTGAATCAGTGCCAGATTTAAATTTAAGCATACATCCGTAAGCATATTTGTTGTCCGTAAATATCTCAAAAGAGATAAACCCAGAAACCTATTTGTGATCCGGATTTATCTCCTATGGATAAATCCGTACCAAATAAACTTCTGGATATATCTCTTTTGACATGTTTTTGGGAATAATAAAAAATCGCACCCCTTTTAGGGGTAAAATTGGAAGATTGGATAAAATGGGAGGGTATGTGGGCTAACGGAGGGGGTACAAAAATCTCATGCCATTCCATTTTACCAATACAAAGATATTTTGTCCGGTTACATATAATGGGGCGTTTTTGACCAAAAAACAAATTATGGGGCGTTTTTAATAATTGTTTTTGTCAAAAAAAGGGTTTTTTTTGTACCCCCATAATATCACAATATACCCCCACGAAATATGAAAATCCCAAAATACCCCCCATAATTTTGACTCAATCGGATTTACCTTATAAATAGGTAAATCTGCTTTGAGATGAATCAAAGGTGGATTTACCTAGATCCGATTAAACATAAAAAATCACATCGGATATACCGATAGAAGGGTAAATCCGCTTTTGAATTAAACAAAGCGGATGTACCCCCACAACAGGTAGATCCGCTTTGTCTCTTTATCAAGTCGGATCTACCTATTGTGGGGGTACATCCGCTTTGTTAAATTCAAAAGCAGATTTACCCTTTACGAGGGTAAATCTGACTTGTAAAAAAAATTTAAAACATTTAATTTGTTTTTTTTTTGACACATTTAATTTGTTGGATATATATATACATATATATATATATATATATATATATATATATGGATAAATAATTACAAAAATGTGGGTACAATAATAAATACAAGAAATGTCAATCTAAATCGTCGGAATCATGGGCTAAGTCTACAACGGTGGGCGCATCAGTGGGAGGGAAACAGGGCATGACCAGAGCGGTAGACTGCCAAAGGGCAAAACGGCCGGTATAAGGATCCAACCATGAAGTAGATTCCTCTAATCGATTATGAGACCACATCAAAGCAACTGGAGGCAACAGACAGACATACGAGATTGAAATATTCATCCAACCGATATCCCGACGTTCAGAATAGATATGATTTTATACTTAGAAGAAGAATAACTACCTCTCAAAGAAAGATAAGTAAAATTCATATCCAAAGACAATTGAACTTGGGCCACATTATACTTAGTAGCTATAAAGTACCCCATCTCAGGCAAACTCAACCACTTATCCTGCTTCTGAAAACCGGGGTATATAGTTGCTCCCTCTCCTTTGTTTCTTTGATTAAATCTTGCCTAATTATAGGCCAACTATCCTCACCAAGATCGAGACCAACCGCTACTGCTCGGAACCCACAATTACCATCCCTTTTCACATCAATAATTTTTTCTACATAAGAGTGCACATGATGAGGAACCGAAAGTAAATTGAATTTAGTCACCCTGCTGTGTTAATTTTTTATAAACACTCTAAGATATCTTTGAAGACCGCTGTGATGATTTTGTACAAGAAGACCACTGTGATGAATTTTTACAAGAAGTCCCAGATTCTTGAGTCAGTTTCATCTTCTCATCCACATGCTCCAACCCAAAAGGATCACACTTGACATCATATAATTTCTGCTTTTTCTTCTTTGGTGCACCTTTTGTTTTAACTTTAAATTGTGGTGCAACCATTGAAGAAGTGGTAGGGAATGCAAGCTCATTAAGTTGTTTCTTGAAGACAAACCTCTCCTCAGGAGTCATACGATTATATCTTGCCCAAATCATTACCTATTGGTGGTCTGATTCCCGAAGTGTGGGATCTGGTTTGTCCATGCCAAGATAAATCTTTCCTTATGCTTTGTCAACCACGTGTCATGCACATACTTAATAAGAGCGGGCAAATCAACGCAGGAGTCCTCAAAAATCTTCAAGTGAGCTGAGTATTCTGACTTGTCAAGTGAATCAATAATGTTTTGCCAAAGAGAGAGGACATCCTTTTGCCTATCCACGTGCACCAACTCTTTAATCTTCACTTTCACATTTTTAGTCACGTGCCAAGAACATAACAAATTTGTAGCCGAAGGAAAGACATCAAGAATACAGGACATAAGACCAACATCTCTGTCAGTCAAGAATACCTGAGGCTGAAGTCCGTGCAAGTCAAATAATTATTTCAGTTGCTGCAATGCCCAAGTAAAATGAATTCCAAGCTCGTGTGAAATATAGGCAAAAGCAACCGAGAAAGTTAACTCTGTTGATGTGACTCCTACAATCTCCAATAGAGGTAGATTGTATTTGTTGGTCTTATAGGTGGTGTCAAGAATAAGAACCTTTGGAAACAACCGGAATAACTTAATAGAAGTGGGATGCGCCTACATGATGTCACTGACCACATCGGAACCTTCAACTTTTCTGCTCCAACATAAATAATTTTTCGACTTAAACAATCTCAAAAGCTCTTGAATGTCCGTTCTAGGACCCCTCTTAGAAGACCTATAGGCGTAACGCTGCCTATATATTTGAGGAAGAGAAGTGACGTTGTCCGGATAATGATTCTTCAAAGTAGTAAGACAATATTTTGGGGCAACATTCAGATCATAGTGCTCATTAACAATAGCTTTCTGCGATTTAGTTAAACGACCAAAAGTTGTCGACCCGACCGGGGTAGTTGTTGTGCGAAAAGGTGATGTGCAAGTATACACAATCGCAACAAGTAATATATTGATAAGTAAAGTTCGTTCCCACAGGGATTGGAATTAATCTAAGAAGTTTAAGTGATTAGAATCTTAGTGAAAAGAATTAAGTAACAAGTGAAAGTGAAGAGTTGTAAACATTATAAGTTGTGATAAAACAGGATTAAATTTGCAGTAATTAAAAGTGAGTTGGATAGCTCAATAGTTATGTAAGTCCCCAAGAGAGTAATGTTCAGATAATATTAGACGCTGTAGCATTAAGCGCTGTAGCGCTTCAGAATCCTTAGACGCTGTAGCGCCTTGGTGGCGTGCCTTTCAGTCACTTTCGTCAGGGCTATGTTACAAGACTCCTATGTCTAGGCTCTAAATAAGTTTTACCCCTGTATATTAAGCTCCTACAACATTTGCCTTATGAACTACTACTCCCCTATGTCTAGAGTTAAGTAGTGCTTCCTTTAAATGTCTTTAAAGGGTTTTCATTCATATCATTCCTTGAGTTCTCTTTGTGAACCATGTCTGTACCCACAAAGTTACCTTGTTTTAGTTGATCATTCCCAAACCAAGATTGAAAGTATTATGACACAAGGAATAAAACACAAACATCATAATATTATATAAAAGTTACTCAAGGTTCATTACATACCAAGAACAATCCAACTACAACAAAGTTAGCTCATCACAAGTTCCATCAACATAATACAACTTGCGAGTATGTATTACCGTATGAAGACAAGAGAAGAATGGTTGCAAAAGATGCACTCCAATGATCCCTAGTAGCATACAAGAGATGAAGTTGAGGCGTGAGCAAAACCTTGAATGAAGACTTGAAAACTATACTAAAAATAAAATCTTAAGCAGAGTGTCCATGGAGAAGTTGCTACTACGTGTGTATGTAGTCCTTTTTCCAGGTTACCACACTTTTTTCTCTACGAGTTACCTCTTGGTGAAGTAATCTTGATTAATCTAAATAATATCTAAGTCTTAATAGTATAATAATATTACATGATGATTATTAGACTTAGATATTATCCTTAAAGCACTTTACAAAAAGTGGTAATGATGGAATACAACAACTATCACATGGGTTCCATTTAGGAGGCGCCAAGTGTAATTTAGCATCCACTTGAAAGTCAACAATTCCAGCTGAAAGGAAGAGATAAGGGTGGTGACTCATCATGTCCTCAAGTGGCCACACAAATATCTCAATGGTCAGCCGTCATATAACGCTATAGCGTTTCCTTGATAGCACACGCTGCAGCGCTAAAGCAAAACATCAAAAATATTCACAAAGACATTAACTGTGCCCAAGTATTAAGGAATTGACTTATAACCTATATTTATCCTAGTAATCATATATTCACATATTTAAGTACTAATATTACTTGAGAAATAAGCATAACTTAAGTATTAGGAGCATAAATAACCTATATAAAATAAGGTTATCACACCCCCAAACTTAAACCATTGCTTGTCCCCAAGTAATGACACTTGAACAAGATAAAGTTCTTTATATAACTAGCTGCAGCTTTTAAATTAAACAGGATTTAATCAAAAGCTAAATCTTATCATTTTCACACACCATAGTGATCCACAATTCAAATAGAATCATTACTGCTCAGTTGTGAGTGTGTGATATCAAAGCTCAACTTAGTCCCTAGTTAATTTCAGAATCTCTCTAAGGTTTGAGAAGAATGGATTTCTTTTGGGTTAGGCAAAGAATGCTTTCAAAAAGAAGAGTGGAATAACAATTTCACACAAGATCTGAGGGGCTTCAAAGCACAGCAAAGGGCTTTAATTAGGCATTTTTCAGATTATTGGCCAGTGCATAAACTTTTGGTCTAGTGATCAAACGCTGTAGCGCTTCAAAGTCCGTAGACGCTGTAGCGCTAGATTTTATGATTAAAACTAGATGCTATCTTCATTACTGAGCTCCTTATTTGCATTTTCTTTTTATGCTTTTTGGAACAGCTCAGCAATTTATTTAAGATATTTTGCAACTTTTTCAAGACCACATTCATTTTTATTCTTCATTTTGCAAAGACCAATTTATCATCTTTTGATCCTAGCCTTAACATAACCGATGCACCCCCAAACTTAGCTTTAAAACAACTCTCAATTTTTAATGAAAACTTGACTAACCCTTGGTTATCCAAAACTTAACTTCATCCTTAGATTACTCCTAGCTAACTAGGTTCTTTACTAAGCTTGGATTTTGTGCAAAAGCAGCAATACATCATTTCATTGTTTACACAATGCTGCCTTACTCAAAAAAAATTCTTATTTATATTTGGCTATACGAATCAGCTTTTGCTTACTAAGAAATTTAAAACATGCAGCTAATCATACTTCCCATTCAAGCATACAAAATATTCAAAAATATGCAACACATGCAAAACATGGCATAATTATACTAAATATTAAAAAACATCATTGTACTTAATTTAAAAACACTGTTAACCATAAGGTCCTCCCCCAGAAATTAAAATCAGCAGTGTCCTCACTGCTTACTTGACAAGAAAGGGAGAGGCCTTAGAACAACAACAAAATAAGGTACAAAATAAGTACAAAATACATAACCGGCATAAGAAGCCAACAATTCTTGCCTTATTAGGCCTTCTTGAGCCTCTTACTGGCTCTTGAAGGTGCTGGGGCTTCTTTTTCTGCCTTCTTCTTCTTTGGTTGAGGTGGAGCAGGGCTTTCAGCCGCTACAGCGGTTGGTGGCGCTGTAGCGCTTACATCGTGAACTGCTGCTGCTGCAGCGTCTGACTCCTGCTCTGCTTCTTCCTCTTCTGTTTGCTCTTGCTCCTCTTCTTCCACCTGCTCTTCCAGTACTGACTCTTTTTCATCCTGCATATTTACCAGCTCTTCAGCAGCCTCTTTTTCAGATTCCTCTTCTGTTAGATGCACCTCAGGCAATGGGTCACTAGGTACTGCAGACATAGTTGCTGCAGCACCTACTAGCTGAATACCTTCTTCTGGGTACTCAGCCAGTTTGACACCTGTGGCTCTTCTAGGCTTTAAGTATGACTGGTAAATTTTCTTTAGCTGCTCAGTGGGTTTTTCTTTTGCTGCAGGTTGTTTTTGTTCAGGCTTCTTTGGTGTTACTTGCTTGGCAGGTGTTTTCTTAGGTGTTGGTTTGGTATGTTCAGGGATGGTGGTAGGGGTTGATGGTGGATTGGTTGTTTTGGCAGTGGGGGTTGGTTTGGAAGGTGTGGTTTTTGTTTTCTTTGGGCTTGGGGTTGGATCACATTGTATTTCTTCAGCTTGCTCCTCCTCCTCACTCTCAGTTTCTTCTTCAGACTCACTTTCCTCTCCTGATGATTCTTCATCATCTTGCTTTTCCATTTCTTTCATTACTGCAATTGTTTCTTCTTCGTCTTCCTCACTAATGTTCTCAATGTCATCAGAATCCATGCTTTCCTCCTCTACTACAACTTTTTGCACTTTCTTGGCTGGGCTAGGTTTTGTTTTCTTTGTTTTCTTTAGTGGACTAGCCTCAACCTTTTTCTTTTCTGCCTTAACTCCCTTTTTCTCTTGCTTTTTAATTGGCTCTTCTTCCAGCAGCCAATCAGGGAATTGAGGAGGGGGAATTGATGTTTTTCCTTTGGATATTTGAGCATACAATGCTTTTTCCCAGTCAAATTTTTCTTTCACAAATTTGCAGAGGACCTGCTGCTTCAGCTCTAAGCGCTGTAGCGCTTGAGAGTCAGAAGACGCTGTAGCGGCAGGTCTCTGCTTAACTTTGAAAATGCAAGGAAATGCCCCAAGAGGGGATCTTCTTTCTTCTTTCATTTCTACTTCTACATCCGCCTCCAGACATAACTCAGAAATTAAACAAGGAAAATATAAGTTACCTCCCTTTTTAACTCTGCATTTCTCTATCTCTCTGGCTATCAATCTGCCCACGTCTATCTTTTCTCCTGCCATTATAGCATCAATGACAATGAGTCTTTCTTTCTCCACAAATGTTGTGTGAGATGTTGGCAGCAGGGAGTGTTTGATAAAACTACACCACAGATTTGCTTCTTCACAGAGATAGGCTTTTTTAATTTTGTATTCAGCTCCAAATTTTTCCCAAGTTGATCCTTCCACACAAATCCTTCTTCGAACAGCTTCCATTTCCTCATCTCCCCAGTTCAGAACTTTAGTTTCCAGCGCTTTTCCATGATAACCTAGATGGAAGATATCATTGATTGTTCTGGAGTTGAAGTTTACAGTTTCTCCCCTTACTAGTGAATGGGTTTGAGGCTTTCCTTCCTTAGGTTCTTCAATGCCAGAATAGAACTCTCGTACCAAAGATGTCATGTAATCTTTGCGATGCTTGATGAAGCTCTCCCAACCCAGCGATGTGACAGCGGTTGAAAACGCATCAGGAGCATTTTCTGTCTTGAATCCTCTTTCAGCTATGAAATCCATCTTCCAGAACCTTTGAGGATCTTGAGCTGCCTTAGGCATGGTGTTTTTCGTAGGATTTGAGGGTTCTGGTTTCTTGGTAGCTCCTTTACCAGATCGTTTGAGTGCGGCTTGCTTTTTGGTCATGGTTGGTTAAGAGTTTTGCGTATTTGCTTCTGGGCACTTTGGGAAGTGTTGGTGTGTGTTGGGACGAAGGAAGAAGAAGGAGCGGAAGTTTATGAGTGGTGATTGTAACGGTTGCGAGCAGTTTCTGCGATAAAGGAAAGAGAAAGAGAAAAGAAAATGGTGGCGTGGGGAGTTGTGGATATTAAAGTTACGGTTTTGTGAGTGAAGTGGGAGAGAGAAGATGAAACTGTTGATTTGACAATAGCAGGTGAGTAGGTGCACGTGCTTGTCAGGCTAAGGATGGGGGTACAGTGCCAGCTCATCCTGAGCAGGATCTTTTTATTTTTTTTTGTTTGACCTCACCCAGTCCTGATTTAAGACAAACGCTACAGCGTCGTTGTTCTAAGCAACCGCTACAGCGCTTATCCTAATTTCCTGCATAGAAAAATAAACATAACAATTTTGTTAGAATTCTTGGGGTGCCTCCCAAGAGCGCTTGCTTTTAAAGTCTGCAGCCAGACTTTCTCTTTCTAATTAGAGATTTTTAAGCTCAATTGTGGTTTTGTCCCTTACCACATTTTCACCAAAATATTGTTTAACCCTTTGGCCATTCACTTTGAAGGTGGTATTGGTGGTCACATCATAGAGGTCTACAGCCCCATGGCTATATATTTTCATTAATTGAAACGGGCCTGACCACCTGGATTTTAACTTTCCAGGAAACAACCTTAACCTGGAGTTGTAAAGCAATACCTGTCCTCCTTCTGTGAGATCTCTTTTTATCAGTTTTTGATCATGCCACACCTTGGTCTTCTCTTTATAGATTGCTGCATTCTCATAGGCAAAATGCCTAAGTTCTTCCAATTCATTCAATTGCAGCAATCTAGCATCTCCTGCTTTCTTATAGTCAAAATTGAGTTTTTTTAGAGCCCAATGGGCCTTGTGTTGAAGTTCAATTGGTAGGTGACAGGACTTCCCATAAACCAACCTATAGGGGGACATCCCCAAAGGTGTTTTATAAGCTGTTCTGTAGGCCCATAAAGCATCATCTAGATGTATTGACCATTCTTTCCTTGAAGGCCCTACCATTTTTTCCAACATTCTTTTTATTTCTCTATTTGACAATTCAGTTTGACCACTAGTCTGTGGATGATAAGCAGTTGCTATTTTATGTTTGACTCCATATTTAGCCAATAGGGTCTCAATTAGTTTATTACAAAAATGAGATCCCTCATCACTTATGATGGCTCTAGGAGTTCCAAAACGAGTGAAAATGTTTTTCAATAAAAATTTGCTCACAGACCTTGCATCATTGTTGGGTAAAGCAACAGCTTCCACCCATTTTGAAACATAGTCTACTGCTACTAAAATGTATAGGTTTCCATGAGAAGGGGGAAAAGGTCCCATGAAATCCATTCCCCAAACATCAAAGAGTTCAACCTCTAGAATGTTTGTTAAAGGCATTTCATGTTTGTTTGAAATATTCCCTGTTCTCTGGCACCTGTTACATTTTTTAACAAAGTCTTGAGCATCTCTGAAAAGTGAAGGCCAAAAGTAGCCAGATTGCAATACCTTTGCAGCAGTTCTAACACCACCAAAATGCCCACCATATGGTGCAGAATGGCAGTGCTGTAGCACTTGAATTTGTTCTTCCTCTGCTAGGCATCTCCTCATTAACTAGTCTTGACACTTCTTGTATAGATAAGGTTCATCCCAATAATATTGTTTCATTGTGTAGAAGAACCTTCTTCTTTGCTGATAAGTCATCTCAGCAGGTACCACCTTGCTAACCAGAAAGTTTACTATGTCAGCATACCAAGGTGTTGCTGGTTCAGCCGCTACAGCGTCAAGTGCTGTTACATTGACCGCTACAACGGTTACTGAGTCATCAGTCATTGCCAACAGCTGTTCATCTGGAAAGCATTCCTTAATCTCCCCACCTGCTGTACCTGCAATATCTCTTTCTAATCTAGAAAGATGGTCAGCAACTTGGTTCTCCACTCCCTTTTTGTCCCTTATTTCTAAATCAAACTCTTGGAGTAGGAGAACCCACCTAATTAGCCTAGGCTTTGCATCTTTTTTTGTTATCAAATATTTAATGGCTGAATGGTCTGTGAAGACTATTACCTTGGTGCCAACTAAATATGATCTAAACTTATCAAATGCAAAGACTACAGCTAATAGTTCTTTTTCAGTGACTGTGTAATTCAATTGAGCTTCTACAAGTGTCTTGCTAGCATAATATATAGAGTGAAAAATTTTATCATACCTTTGCCCAAGGACAGCTCCAATGGCAAAGTCACTAGCATCACACATAAGCTCAAAAGGCTTACTCCAGTCAGGGGCTATAATAACTGGTGCTGTTATTAAAGCTTTCTTTAACTTATCAAAGGCTAATATGCATGTTTCATCAAATATGAAGGGGTTATCATGCTGTAACAGTTGGCACAAAGGTTTGGAGATTTTTGAAAAATCTTTTATGAATCTCCTATAAAATCCAGCATGCCCCAAAAAGCTTCTAATACCTTTGATGTTTGTTGGAGGAGATAGCTTCTCAATGACCTCTATTTTAGCCTTGTCCACTTCCAATCCTTTTTTGGATACCTTATGCCCCAAAACTATACCTTCTTGTACCATAAAATGGCATTTCTCCCAGTTCAGCACAAGGTTAGTTTCTTCACATCTAATCAAGATTTCTTCCAAATTGGATAAGCATAGATGGAATGTTTCTCCAAACACAGAGAAATCATCCATGAAGACTTCCATGGATCTTTCAATGTAATCAGAGAAAATTGCCATCATACACCTTTGGAAAGTGGCAGGTGCATTACACAGGCCAAATGGCATCCTTCTAAAAGCAAAGGTGCCATAAGGACAAGTGAAAGTAGTTTTCTGCTGGTCCTCAGGTAATATTGCAATCTGGTTATAACCTGAATAACCATCAAGAAAGCAATAAAATTCTTTACCTGCTAGCCTGTCCAGCATCTGGTCAATGAAAGGTAATGGAAAATGGTCCTTTCTAGTTGCCTTATTCAACCTCCTATAATCCATGCATATTCTCCAGCCTGTTATCTTTCTGGTTGGAAGCAGCTCATTCATTTCATTTGTTATTACTGTTACCCCTCCCTTCTTTGGCACACACTGCACAGGACTAACCCATGCACTGTCAGAAATAGGGTATACAATACCTGCATCCAACCACTTGATGATTTCCTTCTTCACCACCTCTTTCATAATTGGATTTAACCTCCTCTGCCCTTCAATGTAATTTTTAGAGTCTTCCTCTAACACTATTCTGTGCATACAAATGGTTGGACTGATACCTTTTATGTCTGACATTTGCCAACCAATTGCCTTTTTATGCCGTTGTAGCGTCTGAATCAGATCCTGTTCCTGCTTTTCAGAAAGGTCAGCAGCAATTATAACAGGCAAAGTACTATTGTTACCTAGATAAGCATATTTGAGGTGTGAAGGTAAATCTTTAAGTTCCAGAATTGGTGGTTGTTCAGTGGAGGGGAGATCCTTTCTTATATCTGCATTCTCCTGCTCCAATGATTCATATCTCTTAGCCCAGATTTCTTTGGCTGTCTGTTCCTCCTCTCCTGTAGCTTCTGTATCAGACCATGTATCTTTACTGTTGTTCAGTAATTGCTTCAGATGATCTGTGCTTTTCTGGAAGTGATCTTGAACTACTTTATCAATAACAGACACAAAAGAGCACTCTTCAATATTGGGATCTGGAAATTTCATAGCATTGAGAATGTTGAACTTGACTTCTTGGTCATTGACCCTCATGATCAATTCTCCTCTTTGCACATCTATCAAAGTTCTTCCAGTGGCCAAAAATGGTCTTCCCAATATGATGGGTACCTCTTTATCTGCATCAAAGTCTAAGATTACAAAATCAACAGGAAATACAAATTTGTCTACCTTTATTAGAACATCTTCTAAGATTCCTTCTGGATATGCAAGAGTTCTATCAGCAAGCTGCAGTGTAAGTGAGGTAGGTCTGGCAGTTCCCACTCCTAGCTGAGTGTATATGGATTTAGGCATGAGATTTATACTGGCTCCCAAAT